>CM067369.1:96434578-96953008 GCA_034401795.1 Chaetoderma sp. LZ-2023a | reverse complement strand
CAGCCCAATATGGAGTCCCAGATTTAAGGGTGACGGGGCGCTAATAGAGAAACTTTCTCTGAGCCATGTGCTAAGGATGCCAGAAGACACACCAGCACAGAGAGCCTTGGAATTCACCCTACTCGGAGCCAGCAAATACAGTGCCAGGAGAGGACGTCATTGCATAAATCTGCTAAGCGTGCTACGAGGTGACCTCAAGAAAGCAGGATTAGGTACACTCAAGTCAAGAATGGACCTGAGGAAGCTAAGGATTTTGGCTGAGGACAAGACACAGTGGGCAAAAGCGAAGAATGACTGATTGCAACTGTAGGATGTTTCTACTACTACAACCGCAGAATACAGTAATCATACATACAAAGACAGATTTATTGTCATACTATGAGTACAAGGCAGAACTGCCAGAGATTGTCAAGTGTTGACAGACATATATACAGAATGGGCTTGGTGTAGAACTTCCTTACCAGCCCAACAAAATGTTTCTGTCTTGTCACTCATGTTAATACTGGGTATCGATGGGGCTATGTAATCATTCCGTACCCTAATCGTTCCGTACCAGTCAATCCGTACCATTTTTTCTGGTTATTCCGTACCACAGGTTTGGCTATTCCGTACCACAATTTCCACTAAATTGTTTAATCCATACCAAGTATTAGTTATTCCGTTTTCTGTGCAAAATATGTGTAAAGAAAGAGTCCGGTCTCCACTCCAGTGCCGTCAACTGGGTGTGGGAGAATTCCGGAATGAATGGAGTGGGCCTAGCATGAATATTTCTGTTTTGTTCTGTTGCTTCTGAATGAATCTTGCAAAAGCTTAATAAATCACTTAGTATCAATGGGTAAGTATCAAAGTATGGAAGGATTTCGTAGAAACTAATGCGGGGGCATTTTTGTTTCACTTAACTTGTTTAAAAAGTAATAGACAAGAGAGACTGGATTACAGGGTTGTTTTGATTTAATCAAATCGATTAAATCAAAGATTAAACCAAGCTGAAAAAATGAACCTTTTTTCGATTTTTTTATCAATATGTTAGACCCAAGCTGTATTCAATTACGTAGGCCTAACCATACTTCGCATCTGTGTCTGTCAGTTAGTTATTTGGTTTTCTTTTGGTTTCATTTGATTTTCATTTGGCATCATTTGATATATATATCATTAACCTGTTAACATTCGGCGTGGCGGGCTGAAGGGTGAGATCGCCGATTACCATTCGGCCACATACACACATACAGCTGTACAGTTACTGTATCATGTACATACAGGTGTTGCATATACGATGTTGCCATCTTGTGCAGCTCTCACAATACAATGCTTCTTGTCTGTGGCGAACAGTACGAGCACAAAAAGTTCAAGGGTAATCCATTTTACGAATGCTCACATAGATATATATAACATATGAGATAAACTAACACACGTGAATTAGGCTATGCAACTTATAGACTTCTAGATGGTATTGTATAACTTTCAAATGATAATAAAATGTTGGATTAGCGAAAGCGATACAAAATATGACACACAATCTGCGTTAGACCTCTATATATATATCGGGTGAGCTGTCGTGGGTGTAGGAAGTTGGAGGGGTGGTATTGGTGTGAAAATATGGTTTGATTCATTCTTCCGGATTCCTTTATTAGGAAAATCTTGCGACTGTACTTCCAAAGTACCAGTAGTGACTTTGAACATTAAGCGGACAGGCATATAATTATTTGGCCATTTCCACCACATTCATCCATTAAAATATTGTTTCTCCTTTGATCAATACTCACCATTCTGTTACTTCCTGATACACAGCTGGCCTTGACAGCTGGCTCTAGGACTATAGACTTAGAAAGCTTTACCGACTCCTTGGAACCGGGTACTCGGCTCCCAACCGCCGAGTACTCGTCTACCATAGAGCTCATTCTTGTTTGCATAGCAACAAGAGCTGGCCACGTTTTTTCTTTTCAGGAAAGATTTTGAGTTTTTTTGTGAAGGAAATCTAAGTCTTGTCTGTGATTTGATAGTGTGCGTTCGTAAAAGGATATAACTGGATAAAATGGAGAATACCGCCAATGAAGACCAGGTTGTATAATTCCTTATTATCCATAGTTAAAAGACTTAGGTCTCTAAAATTTGTTGTGTCGCATGTTCCAATTTCTGACCCCATAGAATCTGGGACGTGTGCTAACAACGAGATATGCCGGACGATCGCCTTCTTTAAACCCCAACAGGCGATCGGCAGATATGAAAATAGGTGTTTGCTACGGTATTTCTAACACGAATATCGGCTGACGTCGTTCTCCGTAGGATCCGAGCAGGTGACGTCACACCCGTGATGCTCGGATGTTTATGTGAAGAAAAAGTTTTCATTAATTCGCGCATCTGTTCTGGGTGCTGCGTACTAAAAATGGTACCAGAAAACTTTGGAATGGTCAAGTTTACGTGTGATCATGATCGGTGGTTTCAAAATTCTTGTGAGATGCGTGGTCTGCGGTTTTACCGTGTGCTACAGCAGATTGTTTACATTTTGTTGTTTCTTCACATATCGTGTCGGCTTTCGTTAGGAGTATAATTTATATTGATTGGTAAATATACCCCGAATGCTATGCGATATGATTCCTGGAGCCGTGATACATCCTGGAGGATCAATTATGGGTGTATTTATGCCCGCTTCGTTCTTGTCGTCATAATCAATGCGATCTTTGCTGTAACGTTGCGGGGTGGGGTGTGGGAGGGTTACATTTAATTTATGGTCAATTTATTTGAAAATTAATTGTCTGCCTTCCATCCGTGTGTCGTTCCGCTTGCTTATTGTAGGTTTGTGCTTATTTGGGTCAGATCAAAAAGTCTCCTTGGCGTTAGGGATGGAATTTTGAAGACTAATGTCAAATCAAAATTGCTATGGAAGTTGGAAATGACTGATTGTGCTTACATCATAGAAGCTTAGTTAGGTCTACAATATTCCTGAAAATTTTTTATGAAATGCTGCATAGTTAATTCAGGTATGCAAATTGTGCACACGTTAGGGACGGAATTGGAAAATCTGGCTTTTTCCGCATCTCTATACGTTAATGCAAAAGTCTGTGAATATTACAGGAACTTTAAGTAATGATGTCTATGTATTCCATGACTAATAATCAAGTTATCATATGATACCATTCATCTCCTTGTATCTCACTGGTTTAGCCCTCTACATCTATCATAAAATCTGTGTTAGGGATGGAATTTGTACTGTTAGGGACGGAGGGTTTTGTCCACAAATAGGTCAACATTCTGAAATCTCAATTCATTCTGATAAACTTCAATGTTGACACCTCAGCTTTCATCACATGAAATAAAAACTTAATCATTTCTTACATTGCTGAGAAAATAGAAATTATGTTTTTTGTTAGGGACGGAACGGTCATGTTCGTTAGGGACGGAAAGCCATACAATGAACCGAGATCTACAGGAAAAGTTTCAATCTTGCCACAGATACTCTTCAGATGGCTTTCTGTGCAAACAGAGGCTGCCATTACTTTTTATCCTGAAGATACCGTATCATTTTTAAAGGAAAAGATAGGGCAACTATCAAATTTTGCTGATGAAAGATAACTTCATACAATAATAGAATTACAACATCCAGTATATTTTAAACAGAAATGAATGAGCATTCTTTGATCCAAGTGTCTGCACATTATATGAAAAGAATGGGTATATCTACTTGAAATAATTGGAACCAGTTACTGATGTCAGCCAGGAATTGGTTGCTTTGTATATGGCTAGACTGAATAAAATATACATCTAGCGCAATTATCAGGCAGAATCTGTCGAATATGTTGCTTATTTACAGTGTTGTTTTGTGACACATGTGCCTGTTGAATAGTTGATTACTTGATATTAGTTTGAAAGTAATTGCTGTTACTGTAAACGTGTAACAGGTTGCAAAATTGTCATAAATCCAGAGGCCCAGTTGATTCCACTGATATCCATTCAGGCAAAATGACTACATCCCTTAGAGTCAGACTCATGAATCATAGGCATGCTTTGATATCTTTTAAAATATTATTCTGGTTCAATTCAAGAGTTTCCTGGTGATAGTGGCTTTATTATTGCATGAAGTTAACAATTAACAGAATTTGATAGTATTTTTTCCATTCCTTTAATTTTTGTATGGTGTCTTCAGTGGAATACCAGAGACATTGCTCATGGCAAAGTTCTAATAAATTATAATGTTTGCATCGCCAGATTCAATTCAGAACCATTTGACTCTCATGTCAAAAGTGTGATAAATTCATTTGACCTGCACAGCCTTAAGCATAGCATAGTTTTGCCAGAGATTGAAATGGTTCAGAATTGAATTTGGGTCTAGGCACCCTGTAGCATGTAATCCACATAGAATCAGACACCATATCTTTTGGAATATTAAAATTGAATTTATTAAGATCTGAACAAAACAGCATTTATAAACTTTTATACAAAGCAACATCATATCTTTTAGTTTTATATGTATATTTATACATAGTACTAATGATTGGAGTAATGACTAGCTTCGCACACTACTGATAATAAAAACTACAGGTAACTGACTAATTAAGACTAAGATGTACATTGTATATTCAAGTCTTCAAAGCAGTCCAGCAATATTAATATCATTCGGATCATTTTCGCATGTAAATATTTGCCATATTTTAAACCCATTTAAATCTTGGTCAGTCAGTCAACAGTCTGATACATTATCTGTCAATCACACACGTGGTCAACTTTGGAATGATCAAATCTGACTAATGCCAATATTAATATATGGGGAATTCTCACATCACAATTTTGCAACAGCTGCATATTGTAGCACTGGCAACTGGTTTTACCCACTGGCAACTGGTTTTACCCCTTGATGATTGCCATATATAAGAACATTGTATATTCTTTGTGAGTAGCTAATTAATGATTTATTGAAACCTTACACGGAACTGGTCATTGATGATATCAACTATATCGTTTGCTATGCCAACTTTCCTGCTCGAAATAGGGAGCACAGGGTGAACTAGTTGGCCAAGAATATCATTGATAGGAATCCAACAGTTGTCTTCAGGAGAGGGCCAGAAAAAAGTATTGTTGGGACCTTTCGGGTGGAGGAATGAGATATGGACATCATCATTTTCTACTGACACCTCTTTTACCTGCCCCAACCACCAATCTCCTTCATAAAGAACAGCTAAATTACATGATGGAGACAGACTTGACACATCAGATACTTTTGACAGAAGCTCTTGCTGAATAGGCGTCACCTCATGGCAAGGGTCTTGTTTTTCATCTAATGACTTCCCTGGATTGGATGGTTGAGGATCATTAGCCTCATGATTATAGATAATAGAACGGAATGGTAAGTCATGAACATCGTCATATTGACTATTTTTATAGAATTTCAGATGAATTTCGGTGTCGTTCACCTCCCTTTCTACTGAGTGAATTTGAAGTGTCCCAATAACATCCAAACTATCCTTAACACTGACAACTGGTATGTCTTCCTTGTCCAGATAGATGACATTGATGTTCTTGATGGTGCCGTGGGCATATTCAGCGAAGTGTTTTGCATCTTTGATCACCACTTTGCCGGCCTTTACATCACGGTAAACACTTAGCTTAACATGACCACCAACACCATCAACAGGACCCTTGCCATGATGAGACTCAAAATAATTCCATTTTACTTTTATGTTAGCTGGGTACTTTGTGAGAAGATAAAAGCAATATTTACTTTTGAACTGTTTCCCACATCCATCTGACCAAAAGTGAATTGCTTTCAACTCAGGGACGCGTTCTTGTAGCAAATTAAGTAAGAGCATGTTTGCCTTTAGAACCAGATGCTTGGAGTGATCAATTTGATCACTAACAATGACAAAATTGTCACAAACTAATTCAGCCCCCTTTGTATGCCATGCACATGCAGTATATAAAGCGAAACTCTCACAACCAAAATAACAACTCTGAATGGCATTTTGCTGGATATTTGTGTAGTTCTCTGAGAAATCTGACTGCAAAATTATTTCATTCTCATTCAAAGATGATTTCAGAGTTTTAAGTTCTTTGTGCTGCCGCGAAAAGTTATAATAATTTTTAATTTATATGTTATAGAACAAGTAGAAGTAATATTTTATTATAAAATTTTTAATAAAGGACACTAAATAATTGTTGGATTATTTAGAATTATGTTACAATAAATTGTAACATTATTTGTTACCTCCCTTTCGAGCATGTCCATTTCTCCTTCGATCAATACTCACCATTCTGTTACTTCTGATATACAGCTGGCCTTGACAGCGGCTCTAGGATTATAGACTTAGAAAGCTTTACCGACTCCTGGGAACCGGGTACCCGGCTCCCCACTGCCGAGTACCCGTTTACCATAGAGCTCATTCTTGTTTGCATAGCAACAAGTGCAATACATGCTTTTCGCATTAGGGATTTTAGTGTTTTTTAAAAAGATTCTAAGTCTTTAATCGGTGATAGTTTGTGCGCTAAAGGAATAACTAAGGACTATGGAGAATACCGCCCAAGATAACCAGGTTGTATTGTTCTTTATATCCATAGTTAAAAGACTTAGGTCTCTAAATTTCGTTGTGTCGCATGTTCCAATTTCTAACCCCATAGAATCTGGGACGTGTGCTAGCAACGATATATGCCAGACGATCGCCTTCTTTAAACCCCAACAGGCGATCGGCAGATATGAAAATAGGTGTTTGCTACGGTATTTCTAACACGAATATCGGCTGACGTCGTTCTCCGTAGAATCCGAGCGGGTGACGTCACACCCGGTCACTCGGATGTTTATGTGAAGAAAAATTTTTTCATTAATTCGCGCATCTTATTCTGGGTGCTGCGTACTAAAAAATGGTACCGGAAACTTTAGAATGATCAAGTTTTTCGTGTGATCACGATCGGTTTGCAATGATCGGTGGTTTCAAAATTCTTGAGTAGATGCGTGGTCTGCGGTTTTACCGTGTGAGACAGCAGTTGTTATACATTTTGTTGTTTTCTTCACATATCGTGCTGCGTTCGTTAGGAGTATAATTTATATTGATTAGTAAATATACCCTGAATGCTATGCGATATGATTCCTGGAGCCGTTACACATCCTGTAGGATCTATTATGGGTGTGTTGTGCCCGCCGCGTTCTTGTCGTCATAATCAATGCGATCGTTGTTGTAACGTGGCGGGGTGGGGTGCGGGAGGTTACGGTTAATTTATGAGTCAAAATATTTGAAAATTAATTGTCTGCCTTCCATCCGTGTCTCGTTCCGCTTGTTTATTGTAGGTTTGTGCTTATTTTATAGGCCAAGCCAGCCCCGCCATCATGTGACGACTGTCATAAGTTTGTCCGTGTTATGTTCAAGGACCATGTCTGTTTTAGGTGTGCCCTGTGTAATATAGATCATAGGTGTAATGTTTGTGCAGTGTGGTCCGTCGAAACGATGGTTAAGTTCCTTGCCCAGAAGGACTTGGCTGGGTCTGACGCGGGGTCAGGCGGTCCGAGAGGAAATCGTGGAGCGCCCGGTTCGGCCGGTGGGGGTGCTCCACGTCCCCAGCTGGAGGTGGCGGAGATGGCACCGCCGGCGTGGTTTGGTCCGGCTATGCAGGGTTTTCTGCATAGCGTTCTGCCCACGCTGGTGTCGTCCCTGCTACCAAAGGTTGGGGGGCAGTTTCTCCCCATGCCTGGTACGGATCCTGTCTTCGGACAGGATTCTGGACTGGTTACCGAGGGGGCCGTCTCGTACGGCCCCCTGGCGGGTCCGTCTGGCTTCGGCCAGACGGGTTCTGTCTCTCTGCGGCCACCTCCGGGTGGTCCAGTAGCGGTGGCCGGTCCGTCAGGTGTGGGAGCCGTCCGCCAGGACGGCTCCACGGTTTATTCGTCTAGTGACGGCTCTTCGGAGTCTGAAGACGATGAGGCCGAGGAGGAGAGGTTGCTGCGGCCCGTGAAGCCGCAGGTGGAGAATATGGAGGTTGATTCCGTCCTGGACGGAACCGGCCTCCATTTGTCTGGTTTGGCGCAAGCCAGGTCAGCGGCTCCGCCTGCGGCTGAGGCCAATCCGTTACCGTGCACCGGTTCCGCTCGGCTTGGTTTGTCACCAGCCGTCAGGGGAACCGGTGTGCCGGGCCAGGCGTGGTACTCACCTATCTCGCCTGGTCCGGCAGCCGGACATGGGGTGCCGTTGGCGCCCGTGGCCGGCTATGGTTCCGCGACGGTTACGGGTCCGTACGGTTTTCCGTGCGGACCTACCCCATGGACCGGAGTGTTTCATGGGGTGGCGGCGGAACCATGTGGTAGCGGAGTGCCTGGCGTGTCAGCCGTGGCTCCTGGCCGGGAGGCCATGGCTGGCAGACCCGTAAACATGTCAACGGGTGACGTGTTTGCGGGAGTATCTTCTTCGGAGTTAGACTGGTCTGATGCTCTGGCGTGGCTAGCCAGAGTTGACCCGTCTGTGGTTTCGGCCACGGCCGATGAAGATGCGCCCCGTCCGTCGGTTGCGTCGATTAGGACGGGGATTTTGCCCGCGGCCCGGATCCAGTCAGTGGGACTGGATCCACGGTTCATTGATTTGTTGGATGCTATTTATAGCAAACAACTAATGACCAAGGGTCAGCTCCCTGCGGCCTCCAGGGAGGTGCGGGCAAGGTGCCGTATTCCGCGGGGTGAATACGACAGGTATGGTGTAGTCCCGTCGGTCACGGAGGATGACCGATGGGTACTGGGCGTCCAAAGTGCCGGTTCGGGTGGTCCCGGTCCGGCACTAGTGGATAAGGCCCAGGTACACCAGGAAGAAGTCCTGGCCCTATGCGATGAGGGTGTGAGGGCAGCCATGAGCGCTGTCAATCACTCCTATCGTCTACTTCAGTCGGTGTGGGCTGAAGCGGGGGCAGGCCACCCTGTGCCACCTGTGGCGCTATCGTGCGTTAATGACGGCTTGGTGCTGTCAATGGACGCATTGGCAAGGGTGCAAGCGCGTGTGACGAAGTCCAGGAGGCAAATGGTCATTGACCATATGCGTCCGGCTACGGCAGTCAAGGAGCGTCTTCTTGGGACGCCCCTGACAGGGCCTAGCATCTTTGGTGGCCAGGCGCGGGCCATCTTAGAGGACACCGCCAGCATTGCGCAGAATCGGTTAGCGGTGAATCTCCAGCTAGAGCTGGTGCGGCAAGCGCACGCACTAGGGGCTGTGGGCAAGCCGCTAACCGGACAGCCTTCTAAGAAACAGAAGAAGCATAAGGGCAAGGCGAAAGCCAGGCCTATTGCGACTTCTGTTTCGGCTGGGTTTTCTGAGCCGCCGCCGGCAAAGAAACCCAGGAAGGCTGTAGAGGCGCCTACCCTTCCCAATGTTGCTCCTGACCGCCCTAGAGGTGGTAAGGGCAAGGGGAAGGGTAAGGGTAAGGCCTCAAAGGGCGGACAGAAGGGGCCGAAGCGTACCTGAGGGTACGCAAGCTCCCTTCATATCCGCCTGGACCGCACCTGTGCGACAGGAACAGCGGTGCCAGTTATACCCGTCGTGCCTAGAACGAAATGGTTCTCACTCTCTCTCGTTAAGAAAGAGGGGGGGGCGGACTGCGAGCCGGACAACCCCGTTAGACGTCGAGGCGTCTATGGTGGGTGGAAGGCTCATGCGTTTCGTCGAGGCTTGGCGAGGTGTGACGTCAGACAGTCTGGTCCTGGGATGGTTATCCCAGGGTTACATGCCGGAGTGGTGGGACTTTCCGCCGCAAAATCTGTCTTTGGCACCAGTCTGGACACCCGTACCAAGGGAGCCAGACAAGTTAGAAGCCGTTCAAAAGGAAGTGTCGGGTTTGCTTCTGAAGGGAGCAATAAAACCAGCAAACCGGAACACTCCAGGCTTCTATTCAAACATGTTCCTTGTCCCCAAGAGCACGGGGGGATGGAGACCCATACTCAATCTCAGGCCATTAAATTGGTTTATCCATACGCCTCGGTTCCAGATGGAAACACCGAGGTCGGTAATGGCGGGATTGAGGAAAGGAATGTGGTGTGTATCGATCGATCTGAAAGATGCATATTTCCACATTCCGATCAATCGGAGTTGGCACAGGTTTCTGAGATTTGCGTTTCAGAATCAAGTATGGGAGTTTACAGTTCTCCCGTTTGGCCTGTCGACAGCTCCGAGGGTTTTCACAAGAGTGGTCCTTGCGGTGACAGCGTTTCTCAGAAAAGAGAACGTGGCGCTACACACCTACATAGACGACTGGCTGCTCAAGGCAGACTCGGCAGCCAGGTTGAACGTGGATACTGCTCTGACTCTGAAGTTACTTTCAGATCTAGGCTGGTTAGTCAACGAGGAGAAATCCGAGTTGACACCCACTCAACATTTCGTTTATTTGGGGATGCGATTCGACCTCGAGGAGGGCAGGGTTTACCCGTCAGAGCCCAGAGTGGTGTCTCTGTTAGCCATCCTCGGGAGTTTTCGAGTGGGAAACCACATTCAGGCGAGGCGGTTCCTTCAGATGCTGGGCATGATGGTCTCCATGGAGCAGGTTATCCCGTACGCTGCTCTAATGCGAAGACCTATCCAGTTGTATCTGATGTCTCTGTGGAAACAGAGAACAGAACCCCTGTCAAAACTGGTGCCAGTTTTGGAGCCGATAATATCGCATCTTCTATGGTGGAAACAGCGTCAGAATCTCCTAATAGGGGTTTCGCTGCACCTACCCCACCCCCAGCTGTCCGTTTACACGGATGCATCGCTGGAAGGGTGGGGTGCCTGCCTGGGAGAACACCAGGTCTCGGGCACATGGACTCTCCCGGAGAGTCAGCTGCATATCAATCTGTTGGAAATGATGGCAGTGGAACTGGCGTTGGAAGAATTCCTTCCGATGATCAGGGGCAAGGTGATATTGATACGGTCGGACAATTCGACAGTAGTATCATATATAAATCGCCAAGGAGGGACCAGGTCGCCCACCCTGTGCATCAGGGTGTGGCACTTGATTCAATGGTGCAGGAATTACTCGGTTGTTTTGAAAGCAGCTCATATTCCTGGCCGATTGAACATTCTGGCGGATGCTTTGTCTCGCAGACAGAGAATCCTGCCAACAGAATGGTCCCTCAACCCTCCAGTTCTACGACGGATCTTCGAGCATTGGGGCAAACCCAACGTGGACTTGTTCGCCACAAAGGAAAATGCTCAAATCATGACATATGTCTCGCCGATTCCAGATCCAAATGCCGTCGATACAGACGCTCTGGCGATAAGCTGGAGAGGGATGCACGCTTACGCGTATCCACCCACCATTCTTCTACCGAAGGTATTGGTGAAGGTCAGGGAGGAACCGTGTCTGGTCCTGCTAATAGCGCCATATTGGCCGAGCAGGGCGTGGTTCACGGATCTTCTAGATCTGCTGGTGGAAAATCCTGTGCAGTTGCCCGAGATTCCGAACATAATCTCCCAGGCCAAGGGACGCTTCCTACACGAGCGTCCCGAAATGTTCAAATTGACTGCGTGGATGTTGTCAAACAACGTTCCACGTCGGAAGGCTTTTCTCGACAGGCTGCTGATTTCATCGCGGCTGCGAGAAGGAGGTCAACCTTCAAGTCATATAACAACAAGGTTAACAGATTTGCAGACTGGTGTGAAGAAAAGGGTATTGATACCTTTCAATCCACTATTCAGCAAATAGCAGACTTTCTCTGTGAGCTGTTCTTTACAGGACTAGCTCCCGTCACAATTGCTGGATACAAGTCAGCTTTGGCATCAGTTATCCCTTGTCTAGCCAACAGGGATAGTCCAGAGGTGGCCCAGTTAAACGTGATGTTGAAGGGAATGAGCAATCTCCGACCGAGACAACCGGTAGTCATTCCAGCCTGGAGTCTATCTTTAGTGCTTAATGTACTGGCCAAGCACCCATTCGAACCGTTGCGTTCGGCTAGTCTAAAGCATTTGACTCTAAAGGCGGTCTTTCTATTGGCAGCTTCCTCAGCTAGAAGGCGCAGTGAGATCCATGCGCTTTCGGCAGAGAGGAACCGATTTATTGTTTCTGGAGAAGGTCTGCGTCTTCTGCCAAGAGCAGAATTTATGTCAAAGAACCAATCTTTGAGATATCCCGGCAAACCGATCATTATACCGAAGTTAACCAGGTTTGATCGTGATGCCGGTGTCTGGTGCCCGGTCCGTGCTTTGACTAAGTACAAGAAACGGACTGACTCGTTACGGTCGAACGATAGACATCTGTGGATCTGCCATAAAAAGCCTTATGGCGCCGCATCCATGGATACTATCTCTCGTTGGGTGGTCGAATGCATTCAAACTACTCATGAGATGGCGACTGGGCACCAGGTGCAGGGCGTAAGGGCACACGATGTTAGAGGAATAGCCGCCTCGACCGCCCTTTACAATGGTGTTCCGTTAGAGGACATCATGGCCGTTGCACAATGGCACTGTGAGTCCTCATTTACGGATTACTATATGAGGGATGTGTCAGACTCAGCCAATCCACTCGCTTTAGCTGTTTTGAAACGATAGTTAGTGACCACACTGCTTTTCCCCTTTTTTCACTTTGGTAAGAAAAGAACCTAAAGCAGGCATGGTCAAGCGAGAGGATGTCAGCCAGATTGTGTCACTGATGGCCGAACCGGTGAATGGTTGTAGGCGGTACGTCTGAAGTCCTGTTATCATAAGGTAATTCAACAAGTGAGAGTTTTTTGTATTATGTATATGTATCATGTTCATTCATCGTATATATTCATGCTCATTCCAGGCTAATACAAGCGATATGCAGGGAGTAGTTAACCCTCTTGGCATATTGGTGTTTCAGGCGAGATACATGTTCGTTAGTTCTCTCCCTTTTCTTAGGAGGAAAAAGGGGGGGGGCTGTGACGCGAATGTGATTCGGTTCCGTGAACTTGACGGTCCTTTTAGGTCTCCGTTAGTCAAGTTTGAAGTCTAAAATCTTTCTCCAAGGGGCAAAATTAGCATGTATGGCTTGCCCCTTCCCACCAGGTGACTGATCAAATCTGGTGTATATCAGAAGTAACAGAATGGTGAGTATTGATCGAAGGAGAATGCAGGAAATGTCAATTTCCCTTTCTCCGAGATCTAACAATACTCACCATTCTGTTACGGACCCAGCCTCCCAGCCCCACGGAGGCAAGCCATAGTTTTCTCTTGTTTGGTGGCTATGCAAACAATATGAGCTCTATGGTAAACGGGTACTCGGCAGTGGGGAGCCGGGTACCCGGTTCCCAGGAGTCGGTAAAGCTTTCTAAGTCTATAATCCTAGAGCCGCTGTCAAGGCCAGCTGTATATCAGAAGTAACAGAATGGTGAGTATTGTTAGATCTCGGAGAAAGGGAAATTGACATTTCCTGCATTCCGTCCCTAACGCAATTTGTCATTCCATCCCTAACAATTATGTTTGACCGTTATACAGTGGAAAGTTGAAATCCAAGTCGGAATTTTTCATTATATGTTGAGTGATATTACATATCATTAGAAGTCTACAGAAACTTGCTGTCATAAAATGCCTTTCAAAACCACAGGACAACTAATAACAATGCCTAGCGTTAGGGACGGAAATTTTAATTATTCAAATTAATTATGCACTAATTAGCAATAAGTAAATTAATTTCTCCTTCGATCAATACTCACCATTCTGTTACTTCTGATATACAGCTGGCCTTGACAGCAGCTCTAGGATTATAGACTTAGAAAGCCTTACCGACTCCTGGGAACCGGGTACCCGGCTCCCCACTGCCGAGTACCCGTTTACCATAGAGCTCATTCTTGTTTGCATAGCAACAAGAGCAATACATGCTTTTTGCATTAAGGATTTTAGTGTTTTAAAATAATCTAAGTCTTTAATCAGTGATAGTTTGTGTGTTCTGAAAGGATAACTAAGGACTATGGAGAATACCGCCCAAGACAACCAGGTTGTATTGTTCTTTATTATCCATAGTTAAAAGACTTAGGTCTCTAAATTTCGTTGTGTCGCATGTTCCAATTTCTGACCCCATAGAATCTGGGACGTGTGCTAACAACGATATATGCCAGACGATCACCTTCTTTAAACCCCAACAGGCGATCGGCAGATATGAAAAAAGGTGTTTGCTACGGTATTTCTAACACGAATATCGGCTGACGTCGTTCTCCGTAGAATCTGAGCGGGTGACGTCACACCCGGTCGCTCGGATGTTTATGTGAAGAAAAATTTTTTCATTAATTCGCGCATCTTGTTCTGGGTGCTGCGTACTAAAAATGGTACCGGAAACTTTAGAATGATCAAGTTTACGTGCGATCACGATCGGTTTGCAATGATCGGTGGTTTCAAAATTCTTAAGTAGATGTGTGGTCTGCGGTTTTACCGTGTGAGACAGCAGTTGTTATACATTTTGTTGTTTTCTTCACATATCGTGCTGCGTTCGTTAGGAGTATAATTTATATTGATTAGTAAATATACCCTGAATGCTATGCGATATGATTCCTGGAGCCGTTACACATCCTGTAGGATCTATTATGGGTGTGTTGTGCCCGCCGCGTACTTGTCGTCATAATCAATGCGATCGTTGTTGTAACGTGGCGGGGTGGGGTGCGGGGAGGTTACGGTTAATTTATGAGTCAAAATATTTGAAAATTAATTGTCTGCCTTCCATCCATGTCTCGCTCCGCTTGTTTATTGTAGGTTTGTGCTTATTTTATAGGCCAAGCCAGCCCCGCCATCATGTGACGACTGCCATAAGTTTGTCCGTGTAATGTTCAAGGACCATGTCTGTTTTAGGTGTGCCCTGTGTAATATAGATCATAGGTGTAATGTTTGTGCAGTGTGGTCCGTCGAAACGATGGTTAAGTTTCTTGCCCAGAAGGACTTGGCTGGGTCTGACGCGGGGTCAGGCGGTCCGAGAGGAAATCGTGGAGCGCCCGGTTCGGCCGGTGGGGGTGCTCCACGTCCCCAGCTGGAGGTGGCGGAGATGGCACCGCCGGCGTGGTTTGGTCCGGCTATGCAGGGTTTTCTGCATAGCGTTCTGCCCACGCTTGTGTCGTCCCTGCTACCAAAGGTTGGGGGGAAGTTTCTCCCCATGCCTGGTACGGATCCTGTCCTCGGACAGGATTCTGGACTGGTTACCGAGGGGGCCGTCTCGTACGGCCCCCTGGCGGGCCCGTCTGGCTTCGGCCAGACGGGTTCTGTCTCTCTGCGGCCACCTCCGGGTGGTCCAGTAGCGGTGGCCGGTCCGTCAGGTGTGGGAGCCGTCCGCCAGGACGGCTCCACGGTTTATTCGTCTAGTGACGGCTCTTCGGAGTCTGAAGACGATGAGGCCGAGGAGGAGAGGTTGCTGCGGCCCGTGAAGCCGCAGGTGGAGAATATGGAGGTTGATTCCGTCCTGGACGGAACCGGCCTCCATTTGTCTGGTTTGGCGCAAGCCAGGTCAGCGGCTCCACCTGCGGCTGAGGCCAATCCGTTACCGTGCACCGGTTCCGCGCGGCTTGGTTTGTCACCAGCCGTCAGGGGAACGGGTGTGCCGGGCCAGGCGTGGTACTCACCTATCTCGCCTGGTCCGGCAGCCGGACATGGGGTGCCGTTGGCACCCGTGTCCGGCGACGGTTACGGGTCCATACGGTTTTCCGTGCGGACCTACCCCATGGACCGGAGTGTTTCATGGGGTGGCGGCGGAACCGTGTGGTAGCGGAGTGCCTGGCGTGTCAGCCGTGGCTCCTTGCCGGGAGGCCATGGCTGGCAGACCCGTGAGCACGTCAACGGGTGACGTGTTTGCGGGGGTATCTTCTTCGGAGGTAGATTGGTCTGATGCTCTGGCGTGGCTAGCCAGAGTGGACCCGTCTGTGGTTTCGGCCACGGCCGATGAAGATGCGCCCCGTCCGTCGGTTGCGTCGATTAGGACGGGGATTTTGCCCGCGGCCCGGATCCAGTCAGTGGGACTGGATCCACGGTTCATTGATTTGTTGGATGCTATTTATAGTAAACAACTAATGACCAAGGGTCAGCTCCCTGCGGCCTCCAGGGAGGTGCGGGCAAGATGTCGTATTCCGCGGGGTGAATACGACAGGTATGGTGTAGTCCCGTCGGTCACGGAGGATGACCGATGGGTACTGGGCGTCCAGAGTGCTGGGTCGGGTGGTCCCGGTCCGGCACTAGTGGATAAGGCCCAGGTACACCAGGAAGAAGTCCTGGTCCTATGCGATGAGGGTGTGAGGGCAGCGATGAGCGCTGTCAATCACTCCTATCGTCTATTTCAGTCGGTGTGGGCTGAAGCGGGGGCAGGCCACCCTGTGCCACCTGTGGCGCTATCGTGCGTTAATGACGGCTTGGTGCTGTCAATGGACGCATTGGCAAGGGTGCAAGCGCGTGTGACGAAGTCCAGGAGGCAAATGGTCATTGACCATATGCGTCCGGCTACGGCAGTCAGGGAACGTCTTCTTGGGACGCCCCTGACAGGGCCTAGCATCTTTGGTGGCCAAGCGCGGGCCATCTTAGAGGACACCGCCAGTATTGCGCAGAATCGGTTAGCGGTAAATCTACAGCTAGAGCTAGTGCGGCAAGCGCACGCACTAGGGGCTGTGGGCAAGCCGCTAACGGGACAGCCTTCAAAGAAACAGAAAAAGCATAAGAGCAAGGCGAAAGCCAGGCCTATTGCGACGTCTGTTTCGGCTGGGTTCTCGGAGCCGCCGCCGGCGAAGAAACCCAGGAAGGTTGTAGAGACGCCTACCCTCCCCAATGTTGCTCCTGACCGCCCTAGAGGTGGGAAGGGTAAGGGTAAGGCCTCAAAGGGCGGACAGAAGGGGCCGAAGCGTACCTGAGGGTATGCAAGCTCCCTTCATATCCGCCTGGACCGCACCTGTGCGACAGGAACAGCGGTGCCAGTTATACCCGTCGTGCCTAGAACGAAATGGTTCTCACTCTCTCTCGTTAAGAAAGGGGGGGGGGGCGGACTGCGAGCCGGACAACCCCGTTAGACGTCGAGGCGTCTATGGTGGGTGGAAGGCTCATGCGTTTCGTCGAGGCTTAGCGAGGTGTGACGTCAGACAGTCTGGTCCTGGGATGGTTATCCCAGGGTTACATGCCGGAGTGGTGGGACTTTCCGCCACAAAATCTGTCTTTGGCACCTGTCTGGACACCCGTACCAAGGGAGCCAGACAAGTTAGAAGCCGTTCAAAAGGAAGTGTCGGGTTTGCTTCTGAAGGGAGCAATAAAACCAGCAAACCGGAACACTCCAGGCTTCTATTCAAACATGTTCCTTGTCCCCAAGAGCACAGGGGGATGGAGACCCATACTCAATCTCAGGCCATTAAATTGGTTTATCCATACGCCTCGGTTCCAGATGAAACGCCGAGGTCGGTAATGGCGGGATTGAGGAAAGGAATGTGGTGTGTATCGATCGATCTGAAAGATGCATATTTCCACATTCCGATAAATCGGAGTTGGCACAGGTTTCTGAGATTTGCGTTTCAGAATCAAGTATGGGAGTTTACAGTTCTCCCGTTTGGCCTGTCGACAGCTTCGAGGGTTTTCACAAGAGTGGTCCTTGCGGTGACAGCGTTTCTCAGAAAAGAGAACGTGGCGCTACACACCTACATAGACGACTGGCTGATCAAGGCAGACTCGGCAGCCAGGTTGAACGTGGATACTGCTCTGACTCTGAAGTTACTTTCAGATCTAGGCTGGATAGTTAACAAGGAGAAATCCGAGTTGACACCCACTCAACATTTCGTTTATTTGGGGATGCGATTCGACCTCGAGGAGGGCAGGGTTTACCTATCAGAGCCCAGAGTGGTGTCTCTGTTAGCCATCCTCAGGAGTTTTCGAGTGGGAAACCACATTCAGGCGAGGCGGTTCCTTCAGATGCTGGGCATGATGGTCTCCATGGAGCAGGTTATCCCGTACGCTGCTCTAATGCGAAGACCTATCCAGTTGTATCTGATGTCTCTGTGGAAACAGAGAACAGAACCCCTGTCAAAACTGGTGCCAGTTTTGGAGCCGATAATATCGCATCTTCTATGGTGGAAACAGCGTCAGAATCTCCTAATAGGGCTTTCGCTGCACCTACCCCACCCCCAGCTGTCCGTTTACACGGATGCATCGCTGGAAGGGTGGGGTGCCTGCCTGGGAGAACACCAGGTCTCGGGCACATGGACTCTCCCGGAGAGTCAGCTGCATATCAATCTGTTGGAAATGATGGCAGTGGAACTGGCATTGGAAGAGTTCCTTCCGATGATCAGGGGCAAGGTGATATTGATACGGTCGGACAATTCGACAGTAGTATCATATATAAATCGCCAAGGAGGGACCAGGTCGCCTACCCTGTGCATCAGGGTGTGGCACTTGATTCAATGGTGCAGGAATTACTCGGTTGTTTTGAAAGCAGCTCATATTCCTGGCCGATTGAACATTCTGGCGGATGCTTTGTCTCGCAGACAGAGAATCTTGCCAACAGAATGGTCCCTCAACCCTCCAGTTCTGCGACGGATCTTCGAGCATTGGGGCAAACCCAACGTGGACTTGTTCGCCACAAAGGAAAATGCTCAAATCATGACATATGTCTCGCCGATTCCAGATCCAAATGCCGTCGATACAGACGCTCTGGCGATAAGCTGGAGAGGGATGCACGCGTACGCGTACCCACCCACCATTCTTCTTCCGAAGGTATTGGTGAAGGTCAGGGAGGAGCCGTGTCTGGTCCTGCTAATAGCGCCGTATTGGCCGAGCAGGGCGTGGTTCACGGATCTTCTGGATCTGCTGGTGGAAAATCCTGTGCAGTTGCCCGAGATTCCGAACATAATCTCCCAGGCCAAGGGACGCTTCCTACACGAGCGTCCCGAAATGTTCAAATTGACTGCGTGGATGTTGTCAAACAACGTTCCACGTCGGAAGGCTTTTCTCGACAGGCTGCTGATTTCTTCGCGGCTGCGAGAAGGAGGTCAACCTTCAAGTCATATAACAACAAGGTTAACAGATTTGCAGACTGGTGTGAAGAAAAGGGTATTGATACCTTTCAATCCACTATTCAGCAAATAGCAGACTTTCTCTGTGAGCTGTTCTTTACAGGACTAGCTGCCGTCACAATTGCTGGATACAAGTCAGCTTTGGCATCAGTTATCCATTGTCTAGCCAACAGGGATAGTCCAGAGGTGGCCCAGTTAAACGTGATGTTGAAGGGAATGAGCAATCTCCGCCCGAGACAACCGGTAGTCATTCCAGCCTGGAGTCTATCTTTAGTGCTTAATGTACTGGCCAAGCACCCATTCGAACCGTTGCGTTCGGCTAGTCTAAAGCATTTGACTCTAAAGGCGGTCTTTCTATTGGCAGCTTCCTCAGCTAGAAGGCGCAGTGAGATCCATGCGCTTTCGGCAGAGAGGAACCGATTTATTGTTTCTGGAGAAGGTCTGCGTCTTCTGCCAAGAGCAGAATTTATGTCAAAGAACCAATCTTTGAGATATCCCGGCAAACCGATCATTATACCGAAGTTAACCAGGTTTGATCGTGATGCCGGTGTCTGGTGCCCGGTCCGTGCTTTGACTAAGTACAAGAAACGGACTGACTCGTTACGGTCGAACGATAGCCATCTGTGGATCTGCCATAAAAAGCCTTATGGCGCCGCATCCATGGATACTATCTCTCGTTGGGTGGTCGAATGCATTCAGACTACTCATGAGATGGCGACTGGGCACCAGGTGCAGGGCGTAAGGGCACACGATGTTAGAGGAATAGCCGCCTCGACCGCCCTTTACAATGGTGTTCCGTTAGAGGACATCATGGCCGTTGCACAATGGCACTGTGAGTCCTCATTTACGGATTACTATATGAGGGATGTGTCAGACTCAGCCAATGCACTCGCTTTAGCTGTTTTGAAACGATAGTTAGTGACCACACTGCTTTTCCCCTTTTTTCACTTTGGTAAGAAAAGAACCTAAAGCAGGCATGGTCAAGCGAGAGGATGTCAACCAGATTGTGTCACTGATGGCCGAACCGGTGAATGGTTGTAGGCGGTACGTCTGAATTCCAAATATCATGAGGTAATTCACGATTGAGAGTTTTTTGTATTATGTATATGTATCATGTTCATTCATCTTATATATTCATGCTCATTCCCAGGCTAATACAAGCGATATGCAGGGAGTAGTTAACCCTCTTGGCATATTGGTGTTTCAGGCGAGATACATGTTCGTTAGTTCTCTCCCTTTTCTTAGGAGGAAAAAGGGGGGGGGGGCTGTGACGCGAATGTGATTCGGTTCCGTGAACTTGACGGTCCTTTTAGGTCTCCGTTAGTCAAGTTTGAAGTCTAAAATCTTTCTCCAAGGGGCAAAATTAGCATGTATGGCTTGCCCCTTCCCACCAGGTTACTGATCAAATCTGGTGTATATCAGAAGTAACAGAATGGTGAGTATTGATCGAAGGAGAATGCAGGAAATGTCAATTTCCCTTTCTCCGAGATCTAACAATACTCACCATTCTGTTACGGACCCAGCCTCCCAGCCCCACGGAGGCAAGCCATAGTTTTCTCTTGTTTGGTGGCTATGCAAACAATATGAGCTCTATGGTAAACGGGTACTCGGCAGTGGGGAGCCGGGTACCCGGTTCCCAGGAGTCGGTAAGGCTTTCTAAGTCTATAATCCTAGAGCCGCTGTCAAGGCCAGCTGTATATCAGAAGTAACAGAATGGTGAGTATTGTTAGATCTCGGAGAAAGGGAAATTGACATTTCCTGCATTTTGCATGCACCATTTTAAATAATCCTAACAAAGAAGTGTTTCCTGTAAAAAAAATTCACGGAAAATCTAGTCCATTAATATGTAAGAGGTATAAAACGCTACATTCCATCCCTAACGTTAGATAATTAGTCAGTCTAATATAATTAAGCATAGCACCCTAACGAAGACTTCGCCAAAAAAAAATTAAATAAAGTTAGATCGTTACCATCGAGGTTGAAATAAAAGAAATTGATGAAAATCACACATTGATTTTTACCCCTGAGGTTGACACCTTTTTGATCTGACCCATTTATAGGCCAAGCCAGCCCCGCCATCATGTGATGAGTGCCACAAATTCGTACGGGTCTTGTTCAAGGACCCTGTGTGTTTTAGGTGTACGCCCTGTAACCTAGATGTTAGGTGTAGTGTGTGTGCAGTGTGGTCCGCGGAGTTGAAGTTCCTTGCCCAGAAGGATGTAGCTGGGTCTGACGCGGGGTCAGGTGGTGCGATCGTGGAGCGGCCGGTGGGGGCGCTCCACATCCCCAGCTGGAGATGGCACCGCCGGCGTGGTTCGGTCCGGCTATGCAGGGTTTTCTGCATAGCGTTCTGCCCACGCTGGTGTCGTCACTGCTTCCGAAGGTTGGGGGGCAGTTGCTCTCCATGCCTGGTACAGACCCTGTCCTTGGACAGGGTTCTGGACTGGTTACCGAGGGGGCCGTCTCGTACGGCCCCCTGGCAGTCCCGTCTCGCTCCGGCCTGGCGGGTTCTGTCTCTCTGCGGCCACCTCCGGGTGGTCCAGTAGCGGTGGCCGGTCCGTCAGGTGTGGGAGCCGTCCACCAGGACGGCTCCGCGGTTTCCTCGTCTGGTGACGACTTCGGAGTCTAACGACGAGGAGGCCGAAGAGGAGTTATTGCTGCGGCCTGTGATGCCACGGGTGGAGCATATGGAGGTCGATTCCGTCCTGGACGGAACCGCCCTCCATCTGTCTGGCTTGCCGCAAGCCAGGGCAGCGGCTCCGCCTGTGGTTGAGGCCAATCTGGTACCGGGCACCGGTTCCGTGTCGGTTGGTTTGGCACCAGCTGGCGCGGTGACCGGTGTGCAGGGCTGGGCGTGGTACTCACCTATCTCACCCGGTCCGGCGGTCGGACATGGGGTGCCATTGGCGCCCGTGTTTGGCCACGGTTCCGCGTCCGCTACGGGTCCGTACGGTTTTCCGTGCGGACCTATCTCATGGACTGGTATGGTTCATGGGGTGGCGGCGGAACCGGGTGGTACCGGAGTGCCTGGTGTGTCAGCCGCAGCTCCTTGCCGGGAGGCCGTGGCTGGCAGACCCGTGAGCGCGTCAACGGGTGACGTGTTTGCGGGTGTTTCCTCCTCGGAAATAGACTGGTCCGAGGCTCTGGCTTGGCTAGCCATGGTGGACCCGTCTGTGGTTTCGGCCAGGGCCCAGGAGGATGTGCCCCGTCCGTCGGTTGCATCGATTCGGACGGGGATCTTGCCCGCGGCCCGGATCCAGTCAGTGGGACTGGATCCACGGTTCATAGAGTTGTTGGATGCTATTTATAGCAAGCAACTTGCGACCGAGGGCCAGCTCCCTGCGGCCTCCAGGGAGGTGCGGGCAAGGTGTCATATTCCGCGGGGGGAATATGACAGATATGGTGTAGTGCCGTCGGTCACGGAGGATGACCGATTGGTCCTGGGGGTTCAGAGTGCTGGAGCGGGTGGCCCCGGTCCGGCACTTGTGGACAGGTCCCAGGTACACCAAGAGGAAGTCCTGTCCCTATGCGACGAGGGTGTGAGGGCAGCTATGAGTGCTGTCAACCACTCTTATCGTCTCCTTCAGTCTGTGTGGGCTGAAGCGGGGGCAGGCCACCCTGTGCCACCTGTGGCGCTTTCGTGCATGAATGATGGCTTGGTGGTCTATGGACGCATTGGCAAGGGTGCAGACGCATGTGACCAAATCCAGGAGGCAAATGGTTATTGACCATATGCGTCCGGCTACGGCAGTCAGGGAGCGTCTTGTTGGGACGCCCCTGACAGGGCCTAGCATCTTCGGTGGCCAAGCGCGGGCCATCCTAGAGGATACGGCCAGTATCGCGCAGAATCGGTTGGCGGTTAACCTACAGCTGGAGTTAGTGCGGCAAGCGCACGCACTAGGGGCTGTAGGGAAACCGCTAGCTGGACAACCTCCAAAGAAGCAGAAGGGCACGGCGAAAGCTAAGCCTGCTGCGACTTCTGCTTCAGCTGGTTTTTCTCAGCCGCCGTCGGCTAAGAAAGCCAGGAAGGTTGTGGAGGCTTCTACCCTCCCCAAGGTTGCTCCTGACCGCCCTAGAGGCGGGAAGGGTAAGGGTAAGTCCTCCAAGGGCGGACAGAAGGGGGTGGATCGTACCTGAGGGTACGAGAGCTCCCTTCATATCCGCCTGGACCACACCTGTGCGACAGGAACAGCGGTGCCAGTTATACCCGCCGTGCCAAGACCGAAATGGTTCTCTCTCTCTCTCGTTAAGAGAGGGGGGGAGCGGACCGCGAGCCGGACAACCCCGTTAGGCGTCTATGGTGGGTGGAAGGCTCATGCGTTTCGTCGAGGCCTGGCGAGGTGTGACGTCAGACAGTCTGGTCCTGGGATGGTTATCCCAGGGTTACATGCCGGAGTGGTGGGACTTTCCGCCACAAAATCTGTCTTTGGTACCTGTCTGGACACCCGTACAAAGGGAGCCAGACAAGTTAGAAGCTGTGCAAAAGGAAGTGTCAGGTTTGCTTCTGAAGGGAGCAATAAAACCAGCGAACCGGAACACTCCAGGCTTCTATTCAAACATGTTCCTTGTCCCCAAGAGCACGGGGGGATGGAGACCCATACTCAATCTCAGGCCATTAAATTGGTTTATCCATACGCCTCGGTTCCAGATGGAAACGCCGAGATCGGTAATGGCGGGATTGAGGAAGGGAATGTGGTGTGTGTCGATCGATCTGAAAGATGCATATTTCCACATTCCCATGAACCGGAGTTGGCACAGGTTTCTGAGATTTGCGTTTCAGAATCAAGTATGGGAGTTTACTGTTCTCCCGTTTGGCCTGTCGACAGCTCCGAGGGTTTTCACAAGAGTGGTCCTTGCGGTGACAGCGTTTCTCAGAAAAGAGAACGTGGCGCTACACACCTACATAGACGACTGGCTGCTCAAGGCAGACTCGGCAGCCAGGTTGAACGTGGATACTGCTCTGACTCTGAAGTTACTTTCAGATCTAGGCTGGATAGTCAACAAGGAGAAATCCGAGTTGACACCCACTCAACATTTCGTTTATTTGGGGATGCGATTCGATCTCGAGGAGGGCAGGGTTTACCCGTCAGAGCCCAGAGTGGTGTCTCTGTTAGCCATCCTCGAGAGTTTTCGAGTGGGAAACTACATTCAGGCGAGGCGGTTTCTTCAGATGATGGTCTCGATGGAGCAAGTGATCCCGTATGCTGCTCTAATGCGAAGACCTATCCAGTTGTATCTGATGTCTCTGTGGCAACAGAGAACAGAACCCCTGTCAAAACTCGTGCCAGTTTTGGAGCCGATAATATCGCATCTTGTATGGTGGAAACAGCGTCAGAATCTCCTAGTAGGGGTTTCGCTGCACCTACCCCACCCCCAGCTGTCCGTGTACACCGATCCATCTCTGGAGGGGTGGGGGGCCTGCCTGGGAGAATACCAGGTCTCGGGCACATGGACTCTCCTGGAGAGTCAGCTGCATATCAATCTGTTGGAAATGATGGCAGTGGAACTGCCGTTGGAAGAGTTTCTTCCGATGATCAGGGGCACGGTGATATTGATACGGTCGGACAATTTCGACGGTAGTATCATGCATAAATCGCCACGGCGGGACCAGGTCACCCACACTGTATCAAAGTGTGGCACTTGATTCAATGGTGCAGGAATTACTCGGTTGTTTTGAAAGCAGCTCACATTCCTGGCCGATTGAACATTCTGGCGGATGCTTTGTCTCGCAGACAGAGAATTCTGCCAACAGAATGGTCCCTCAACCCTCCAGTTCTACGAAGGATCTTCGAGCATTGGGGCAAACCCAACGTGGACTTGTTCGCCACAAGGGAAAATGCTCAAATCATGACTTATGTCTCGCCGATTCCAGATCCAAATGCCGTCGATACAGACGCTCTGGCGATAAGCTGGAGAGGGATGCACGCTTACGCATACCCACCCACCATCCTTCTGCCGAAGGTATTGGTGAAGATCAGGGAGGAACCGTGTCAGGTCCTGCTAATAGCGCCGTATTGGCCAAGCAGGGCGTGGTTCACGGATCTGCTAGATCTGCTGGTGGAAAATCCAGTGCAGTTGCCCGAGATTCCGAACATAATCTCCCAGGCCAAGGGACGCTTCCTACATGAGCGTCCCGAAATGTTATTGACTGCGTGGTTGTTGTCAAACAACGTTCCACGTCGGAAGGCTTTTTTCGACAGGCTGCTGATTTCATCGCGGCTGCGAGAAGGAGGTCAACCTTCAGGTCATATAACAACAAGGTTAACGGATTTGCAGACTGGTGTGAGGAAAAGGGTATTGTTACCTTTTCATTCCACTATTCAGCAAATAGCAGACTTTCTCTGTGAGCTGTTCTTTTAAGGACTGGCTCCTGTCACAATTGCTGGATACAAGTCAGCTTTGGCATCAGTTATCCCTTGTCTAGCCAACAGGGATAGTCCAGAGGTGGCCCAGTTGAGTGTGATGGTGAAGGGAATGAGCAATCTCCGACCGAGACAACCGGTAGTCATTCCAGCCTGGAGTCTATCTTTAGTGCTTAATGTACTGGCCAAGCACCCTTTCGAACCGTTGCGTTCGGCTAGTCTAAAGCATTTGACTCTAAAGGCGGTCTTTCTATTGGCAGCTTCCTCAGCTAGAAGGCGCAGTGTGATCCATGCACTTTCAGCAGAGAGGGACCGATTATTGTCTCCAGAAAGGGTCTGCGTCTACTGCCAAGAGCAGAGTTTATGTCAAAGATTCGATCTTTGAGATATCCCGGCAAACCGATCGTTATACCGAAACTAAGTAGGTTGGATCATGATGCCAGTGTCTGGTGCCCAGTCCGTGCTTTGACTAAGTACAAAACGGACAGACTCGTTACAGTCGAATGATAGACATCTGTGGATCTGCCATATGGCGCCGCATCCGTGGATTCTATCTCTCGTTGGGTAGTCGAATGCATTCAGACTACCCGTGAGATTACGACTGGGCACCAAGTGCAAGGCGCAAAGGAAAGATGTTAGAGGAATAGCCGCCTCTTCCGCCCTTTACAATGGTGTTCCGTTTAAGGACATCATGGCTGTCGCACAAGGGCACTGTGAGTCCTCTTTCACGGATTACTATATGAGGGATGTGTCAGACTTCGCCATTCCACTCGCTTTAGCTGTTTTGAGACAATAGCTATATGACCGCACTGCTCTTCTTCCTTTGTTGGCATTTGTACGAGAGAATTTAGAAGCAGACATGGTCGACCGAGAGGATATCAACCAGTTGTGTCACTGAGGCCGGACAAGTGAATGGTTGGAGGCTCCAGGTCTGAATTCCAAATATCATGAGGTAATTCACGATTGAGAGTGTTTTGTTTTATGTCTATATATCATGATCATTCATCTTATATATTCATGCTCATTCCCAGGCTAATATATGCAAAGAGCAGTTAACCCTCTTGTCATATTTGTGTCTCAGGCGAGATACATGTTCATGAGTTCTCTCCCTTTTCTTAGGAGAAAAAGGGGGGGGGGGGGGGCAGTGACGCGAATGTGATTCGGTTCCGATAACTTGACGGTCCTTTTAGGTCTCCGTTAGTCAAGTTGTTAAGTCTAAATCTTTCTCCAAGGGGCAAAAGTAGCATTTATGGCTTGCCCCTTCCCACCAGGTTACTGATCAAATCTGGTGTATATCAGAAGTAACAGAATGGTGAGTATTGATCGAAGGAGAATGCAGGAAATTTCAATTTCCCTTTCTCCGAGATCTAACAATACTCACCATTCTGTTACGGACCCAGCCTCCCAACCTCCCAGCCCCACGGAGGCAAGCCATGGATTTCTCTTGTTTGGTGGCTATGCAAACAATATGAGCTCTATGGTAGACGGGTACTCGGCAGTTGGGAGCCGAGTACCCGGTTCCAAGGAGTCGGTAAAGCTTTCTAAGTCTATAGTCCTAGAGCCAGCTCTCAGAGCCAGCTGTATATCAGAAGTAACAGAATGGTGAGTATTGTTAGATCTCGGAGAAAGGGAAATTGAAATTTCCTGCAGACTGCAGTGCACGTAGGAAACACTATACAGCAACATTTATATATGCAGCACTTTCTCCCGCCACCAACAATTTTTCACTGAGGTCGCTGTCCGTGCTATAACACTGTTTAGCCCGGCATGCTACCGACTAAAAACCTTTTCTATTCAGCTCGATAGGATAGGTTTAATATGATTAGAGACAATCTCTTCGTTAGGAGACACGTATTGTACGCCTCTTTTCCGGTAGTTGCGATAATTTAGCCCGCACTCCGGCAAGTTTGTGTAAGATTGGCCCACATACCTAAAGGGCCTCATATTTCTAAGTTATTGTCTCTCTTCATGTTCCACTAAGCCTTTTGGCTTCTTAATTGTTTGGATGTCCCTATCCGCACCGTGGACCATCCGACTATTGGGGGTTCCGAGCGGTGATGGCCAGGGTGTTGTGTCACACATTTCCCGTGTATCTTCGGATACTCAGTAGTTAGTTACCTTTGCCAATGTAGGAAAGCACTGCGAAAACATATCTTAATTATTATTCTCTTTAATCTGCTGAACAATCCTCCCGCACTGCAGTGCATAACTGGGCAACTTGTGTTTAAACCTAACGCCAGGTTAAAAAGTTTGTTCCGTATGACCTGGTGACGGGCGAGATGCGCATTCCCACCGAATTCTGTAAGAATGTCTGGGCATGATATTCAGATCTGCCACGCCCTCACGGGAAGGACATTTATGGTGGGTATTCGTCTTTCTTACCCCCACCATAACGATAGATCAGTTGCCTAAAAATACTTTTGTGAAAAGTAACCAATGTCCTGTTACTTTTATGTGGTTACGGAGCGAGATGTCCAGATTTTGACATGTGTGCATGCTGTCTTCAGTATTGATGTCTTAGGGCATCCATTCTCAATGACAGCCGTATCTAAAAAGCTAGGTAGACGCCAGCCATTTGCGGCCTAAAATAGTTCTTGTCTCTAAAAATTAAATATGAGGTTAGGCATAGAAGAAGGCCCGCATAATTAAAAGCGGCAACTACTAATTCAGCATACTGAGAGTTACATAAGACGGTGACGTGTGAATCCTTTGGGAATCGCTCGTCCCGTCTTCACGTAAAACAGCACGCAACCGTATAGTCATAATCTCACTAGGTATGGTCTTTTATTTACAGCATTTTGGTTAAATATTAGAGTGGGCCCCTTACTCTTCTCCCGCTTTAAGCGATGGCGACATTTTCCTGTGACAGAGGCCCGCGTGAGGCACATGATTTTCCGACACTACAAAGATAATTTTCTTTCCTTTCAGCTTAGAGGTATAATAGCTTATATTAAGTTAATTAGTAATCTCATGTACGGGAGCCTCCCTTACGGGGATACCTCTGCGGACCTACGAGTCTGTGTGGTACCTCCAGGAGCCCCACGTTTAGAAGTTCATCAGGCTGTCTCTATGTCTTGTATTTTCGTATGCTCATTATATTTATCTAGCATACTTGACGGTCTGTTTAGGTAAAAATATTGTATAGACTTATGTTAATTAGGTCACCAAATCAAATCTTGTAAGTCCATAGATCACAAAATTGCTATGGACAGGCATACTGGTGACACAAACTCTTGGGATGAGACTGTTGTGTTTAATTTTCGCGACGATGGTCGCACGGCCCCACCGGAACGATTGAGTTCCACCGGCCTTAGGAGCCGGTCTTTGTTACCCGTAGGGCAGTATCGTACAGATTAACCTCACTTTAATTTAGCCCATGTCAAGGCTCTCGACCTTCGTGGTATGACTTCCTCCTTCGCTATTTTCGCCGGCTCATCATTGGACGACGTTATGCAAGTCGCAGGTTGGCAATCTGAATCGACTTTTACCTCTTTCTATTTAAAGGATCAAAGCCCAGCGGCCTCCTTTTTTTAGAAATATAACATTTTTAACAAAACAAGACAAGGACCATTTACCAAGCACATCTCACCAATTTCGTTAATGTGTATGTCTGTCCGATATGGTGAGAATATTCTCTTGTTTTGTTTATTTCATTGAGTTGACAATTTTACTTGTTTGATAATTACTGTGTGATTTGTTATGGATGCACTATTATGTTATTTTATTAATATTTGGATATGAGTTGTTTAATTTTTATCCTTGTTTAACGATTCTCAAATCTCCTGCCACCAAGGGTTTTTAAATGGGGCACTGACCAAATCTACGAGTTTAGCAAGTAGTGATTGAACGGTAATGGATGTTGTTATTACACCACAAAAACATCTTGACTGTTCAATCACTACTTGCTAAATCAAATATCTGCATTTAGCTACCAGAATAAAATTTTTATGCTCGCTTACATACCCCCTTATGCCTATATCATCACCATGCATACCCGTAACCAGGCTACTGGTGCGGGAACCCCCAGCATAAGCCTCAGTATAGACTGGCACCAGTCTGTACTCGCTCCTTGGTGACGCCTGTCACTAAGAGCGCCTGCGCATGCGCAATAGATCCCAAATGGGAAACAGATTCACTTTTCAAATATTCTGCAAGCAGAACAGTTGGCCTGCTATCCAGCTTAAGTTTTTACAGCGTTGCGCTGAAGATCAGCTACATATTTAAGAGTTTTATGATTCAGGAATCATGACTATTATAAACTCTAATCTCCCTAATTATGTCTATTGTATACTTCGTGGTTTTTTGGGAGTTTTTAACTCTGGTTTATGAGTTACCAGTTTTCGTGTTAAATACTCCTGTTTTTTAGGTATTACAATTCATGCCTATTTAATATCATCAATCAATACCATGCTTTAAAATTAAAAAAAACCTTAGTACTCGCTTATTAATATTTAGTGCCTACATAAAAATAATAATCTTATGAATCTTCGTAAATTCTTGGTCTTTCACTGAGATTTTCAAATCCGTTTCTCAGCCTCTTGTATAGAGGTTTGGTTTCTTTAGCGGATTTCCATATCTAGAGATCTCTTATTAAGTACGTTTATTATATAAGCATCATATGAACGGATTTCTCTATTTCATGATTTTATAAAGAATTAGTCTGATTAAGATGATAGTCATAATTCTTGGGTACGTTTTCATTAATGGGGAAATCCCACGTCTTTTACGACCAGTCTTTTGTTGACTAAGGCTTTGGTTTCTCTTCCTCTTCCATTGCCTTAGGATCCGTTGCTCCTTTCCCCTCCCCCCCCCCCTTTTCCCAGCGGTCTAGTAGGAGGGCGCCTGTCTCTAATTTTGGGAGACTTGGTAAGCCCTCGTTCATGTCTCCTGATTCAGAGATCATCGCTGGGGTTTTTCGCTCCTATTATATTTTCATTGTCCTTTGTCCATCGTTTCTAGGTGGTCTCCTTTCATTCCTTCCTGGTGAAGATGGGAGCCTTAGAGGACGAGTTGGATTTCATGATTCTAAGTAGTCCTTAGAATTCATTCCAATTGGGAGTACCAAGAAGTTGGGTGGATGGCGTCCGATCTCAATCTGAAGTTTTTTCCTCTTATCTTCAATATTCTAGATGGAGGACTTATCTCAGTTTTCGCCAGTCTGAATCCGGGTATGCGATTCTTCTCCATAAAGATATTGGACGTTTTACTACTTGTTTTCATCCACCCTTCGTGCCATCAATTCTGCCATGGCAGGTTTATTTTACGGTCATTCTATTTACCTTCACGTTTATATGAACGACTGGCTAGTATAAGCAGAGCTTTTTATTAATTCCAGCAGTTTCATTCCAGAGAACTGCGGTCTGGAATGCAGCCTAGGTCGGATTATAATTCTCTTAAAAGTCAAGTCTTCTCCTCTGGTGTTGGGTTTTCTCAGACGCTTCCCATGAGAGGGGCGATCATTCTGGAATCACCTGCTCAGAGGGCCAGTTTCTAAGGTCGGTTGTCAATCGATTCTCAAGCATAGGGAATGTTCCCTCTTAGATTTTTGCATCCTGTCGGTATGCTAAAATTTCCTCTTGCCCCCCCCCCCCCCTTTCTGGATTTCAGGCATTGGTGGTGGACGCTCAGTTTCAGTCCTTGTTAGGGTTGTTTGATTATGCGTTTCCTCCATCTTTCCTGATTCCGTTGCTCTTGAGGTAGGTCAGGGATCAGATTTGAGAAGCTCATCTGATAGCTCCCTTTTGACCAAAGTGGATATACGTTGCAGATTTCCTTTTTTGTCTCCGGGTAGTCTTCACTTGTCTTCTTCCAGTCTCCCCGGACCTCATGTCTAAAGTAAGAGTTTAGTGTATTCATTCAATCTCAGGAATTTGCAGTCGGTATCTTTGGAGAGTTTCGTCTGTTTGATCCCTGAGACTAGATTTTCTGCGAGTTCTCAGGACATCAGTATTTCTGCCAGGAGGGAGTCAACTCGCAGAGTTTTCAAGGTCTGTCTTAAAACTTTAGAAGTATGGTGTGCAGACCTTAGTCTCTTGACAGATCCTGTTTTTGGCATCCGTGCCTCGGTGTTGATTCTGGGGACGGTCTAGTCTTATATCCTAGAAGGGATTTTTTATCAAAAATTCAATCTAACCGTCTCCCAGCTAAGCCAGTTATTTTAAAAATTGTATCTTCCTTTTCATCGTCTGACTGACTTCAGTATATTGACAGATTTTTTTTAAAGTTTCAACCGTTGTGCTGATTTTTTAGATATCCAATCTATCCCATTTCGGGTAATTAGGCCAGTCTCTAGCTTTCTATGGCCAGATGTAATTCTGAGACCGTTGTTTTGAGATGGCTTCCTCTGATCATATTAATCTTTCTCACATTTAAGCTCATGAACTTAAAAGGCTCCCTCTTTCGCTTTCGCTGGCTCTTCTTTATTTGAGGTTATGCAAGTCATAGGATCGAAATCCGAGCCTTCTTTTACCTCCTTTTTATTTATAATATCAGAGCGCAGCGGCACTCCTTTTAGATATATCATGTTTCTATCTAAAAGGCTGAAGACCATTTACCAATCTCACTACTCCATTTCCGTTAAGACTGTTTGTCTGCGTGAGATGGTGAGTTTTTTCATTGGTTTATTATTATTTATTTCTTTAAGTTTAAAGAAATCATTGTTTGTTAATCACTGTGTGATTAATTAAGATGTACCATTTTGTTATGTTATTAACATTTGGTTACGTCTGTTTGATTTTTATCCTTGCTTATGGATTCTCAAATCTCCACCCACCTAAGTTTACAGTGGGACACTGACCAAATCTACGGGTTTAGCAAGTAGTGATTGAACGGTCAAGATGTTTTTGTGGTGTAATACCAACCCCAACAGACCCCCCTTTAGTGGGTTGGTCTGTAGTTTTATTAACCACTATAAAAACATACTTACCGTTCAATCACTATGACCCGCCTCAGCCACCCCGCATGGGAATGATTTGAGAATCTAGTCAGGATATATGGCACTTAAATTTAGAAAAGTGAATCTGTTTCCCATTTGGGCTCTAGTGCGCATGTGCAGGCGTGCTTAGTGACAGGCATCACCAAGGAGCGAGTACAGACTGGTGTCAGTCTATACTGAGGCTTATGCTGGGGGTTCCCTCACCAGTAGCCTGGTTACGGGTATGCATGGTGATGATATAGGCATATGGCAGTATGTAAGCGAGCATAAAATTTTTTATTCTGGTAGCTAAATGCAGATATTTAATTTAGCAAGTAGTGATTGAACGGTAAGTATGTTTTTATAGTGGTTAATAAAACTACAGACCAACCCACTAAAGGGGGGGTCTGTTGGGGTTTTTGTTGTGTAATAACAACCCCCAACAGACACACACACACACACCCCTCCCCCCCCCCCTTGTGGTTTGGTCTGTAGTTTTATTAACCACTATAAAACATGCTTACCGTTCAATCACTACGACCCAGTCTCAACCACCCCGCATGGGAATGATTTGAGAATCTGTTTGTAATATTTGGCACTTAAGTTTAGAAAAGTGAATCTGTTTCCTATTTGGGCTCCTATGCGCATGCGCGAGTGTGCTTAGTGACAGGTGTCACCAAGGAGTGAGTACAGACTGGTGCTAGTCTCTATCAGGTCATATGCTGGGGGTGTACACTACCAGTAGCCTGGTTGAGGGTATACATAGAAATTGAATAGGCATAGGGGGGTTTGTAAGCAAGCATAAAAATCCTATTCTGGTGGCTAAATGCAGAGTAGTTGATTTAGCAAGTAGTGATTGAACGGTAAGTATGTTTTATAGTGGTTAATAAAACTACAGACCAACCCACAATGGGGGTCTGTTGGGGGTTACTTATCAAATCTGGTGTTATCAATTTAAGTAATGTAATGGTAAGTAGTGATCGATGAAGAATGAGGGAAATTTCAATTTCCATTTCTCCTTGATCTAACAATACTTACCATTACATTACAGACCCTGCCCCCCCCCCCCCCCCCCAGCCCAGAGTGAGACTTCATGGTAACGGGTACCCGGTTGTTGGGGCAGGTACCCAGTTCCAGCAATCGGTAGCGTGTTAAAGTCTAAGTAGCCATAGAGCACAATCAACAAGTTGGTGTTATCAATAAGTAATGTAATGGTAAGTATTGTTAGATCTCGGAGTATGGGAAATTGTAATTTCCTTCAAACCATGGCACTGAAGCCTTTTTGTCCAACTAAAGTGTTAAAAGGTTAAATGGATGAAAAACACCAAACGTTAAATTGTAAAGAAAGTCCTAACCTGCACTACAATGACAGGATAAAGGGTACCTACTGGAAAATATTAGTCCTTGCTACAACAAAGCACGCTGTTTGGAATGCCGTGAGCTGCTAAAACATAAGCAAAAAAACGGATAACACAGACCGTATACCCTTCATTACATACTTCCTTACACACAGCAAACTAGAACGAAAATCATGCAACACTGGGCCATATCGCTGCGACACCATCACAAGCATACCTCTGGTTATAGGAGCGCACAAACTTTCAAGGACACTAGTCACGGCTGAATTCCAATACTCCAACACAAAGGGCAAAGGTGCCCACATGATTCCGAATGATATTACACCATGTAACAAAAAGCTGCATTGTGTATGGGTAAATTTCCAAAGCACACACGCACACATCTGAAGTAAACTTTCTGCGCAAGATGTAATGTAGTTTATCTAGTCACCTGCAAAAAATGTCAAAAACAGTATGTTGGGGAAAATGCTAAGACAATTTCAGGTATGCAGCACAGAACACCTAAGGGATATAGACAGAAAGACAAACACATACACACTTGTCGCACAACACTTGATTCTCCTTCGATCAATACTCACCATTCTGTTACTTCTGTTACTTCTGATATACAGCTGGCCCTGACAGCGGCTCTAGGATTATAGACTTAGAAAGCTTTACCGACTCCTGGGAACCGGGTACTCGGCTCCCAACTACCGAGTACCCGTTTACCATAGAGCTCATTCTTGTTTGCATAGCAACAAGAGCAATACATGCTTTCTGCATTAAGGATTTTAGTGTTTTTTGTGAAAGAAAATCTAAGTCTGTGATAGTTTGTGTGTTCGTGAAAGGATTAACTAAAGGATACTATGGAGAAAACCGCCGAAGATAACCAGGTTGTATCGTTCTTTATTATCCATAGTTAAAAGACTTAGGTCTCTAAATTTCGCTGTGTCGCATGTTCCAATTTCTGACCCCATAGAATCTGGGACGTGTGCTAACAACGATATATGCCAGACGATCGCCTTCTTTAACCCCCAACAGGCGATCGGCAGATATGAAAATAGGTGTTATGCTACGGTATTTCTAACACGAATATCGGCTGACGTCGTTCTCCGTAGAATCCGAGCGGGTGACGTCACACCCGGTCGCTCGGATGTTTATGTGAAGAAAAATTTTTCATTAATTCGCGCATCTTATTCTGGGTGCTGCGTACTAAAAATGGTACCGGAAACTTTAGAATGATCAAGTTTACGTGTGATCACGATCGGTTTGCAATGATCGGTGGTTTCAAAATTCTTGAGTAGATGTGTGGTCTGCGGTTTTACCGTGTGAGACAGCAGTTTTGTTATACATTTTGTTGTTTTCTTCACATATCGTGCTGCGTTCGTTAGGAGTATAATTTATATTGATTAGTAAATATACCCTGAATGCTATGCGATATGATTCCTGGAGCCGTTACACATCCTGGAGGATCTATTATGGGTGTGTTGTGCCCGCCGCGTACTTGTCGTCATAATCAATGCGATCGTTGTTGTAACGTGGCGGGGTGGGGTGCCAGGAGGTTACGGTTAATTTATGAGTCAAATTATTTGAAAATTAATTGTCTGCCTTCCATCCGGGTCTCGTTCCGCTTGTTTATTGTAGGTTTGTGCTTATTTTATAGGCCAAGCCAGCCCCGCCATCATGTGACGACTGCCATAAGTTTGTCCGTGTAATGTTCAAGGACCATGTCTGTTTTATGTGTGCCCTGTGTAATATAGATCATAGGTGTAATGTTTGTGCAGTGTGGTCCGTCGAAACGATGGTTAAGTTCCTTGCCCAGAAGGACTTGGCTGGGTCTGACGCGGGGTCAGGCGGTCCGAGAGTAAATCGTGGAGCGCCCGGTTCGGCCGGTGCGGGTGCTCCACGTCCCCGGCTGGAGGTGGCGGAGATGGCACCGCCGGCGTGGTTTGGTCCGGCTCTGCAGGGTTTTTCTGCATAGCGTTCTGACCACGCTGGTGTCGTCCCTGCTACCAAAGGTTGGGGGGCAGTTTCTCCCCATGCCTGGTACGGATCCTGTCCTCGGACAGGATTCTGGACTGGTTACCGAGGGGGCCGTCTCGTACGGCCCCCTGGCAGTCCCGTCTGGCTTCGGCCAGACGGGTTTCTGTTTCTCTGCGGCCACCTCCGGGTGGTCCAGTAGCGGTGGCCGGTCCGTCAGGTGTGGGAGCCGTCCGCCAGGACGGTTCCACGGTTGACTCGTCTAGTGACGACTCTTCGGAGTCTGAAGACGAGGAGGCCGAGGAGGAGAGGTTGCTGCGGCCCGTGAAGCCGCAGGTGGAGAATATGGAGGTTGATTCCGTCCTAGACGGAACCGGCCTCCATTTGTCTGGTTTGGCGCAAGCCAGGTCAGCGGCTCCGCCTGTGGCTGAGGCAAATCCGTTACCGTGCACCGGTTCCGTGCGGCTTGGTTTGGCACCAGCCGTCACGGGAACGGGTGTGTCGGGCCGGGCGTGGTACTCACCTATCTCGCCTGGTCCGGCAGTCGGACGTTGGGTGCCATTGGCGCCCGTGTCCGGCTATGGTTCCGCGACTGCTACGGGTCCGTACGGTTTTCCGTGCGGACCTACCCCATGGACCGGAGTGTTTCATGGGGTGGCGGCGGAACCGTGTGGTACCGGAGTGTCAGCCGTGGCTCCTTGCCAGGAGGCCGTGGCTGGCAGACCCGTGAGCACGTCAACGGGTGACGTGTTTGTGGGGGGGTCTTCATCGGAGGTAGATTGGTCAGATGCTCTGGCGTGGCTAGCCAGGGTTGACCCGTCTGTGGTTTCGGCCACGGCCGATGAAGATGCGCCCTGTCCGTCGGTTGCGTCGATCAGGACGGGGATTTTGCCCGCGGCCGGGATCCAGTCAGTGGGACTGGATCCACGGTTCATAGAATTGTTGGATGCTATTTATAGCAAACAACTGATGACCAAGGGTCAGCTCCCTGCGGCCTCCAGGGAGGTGCGGGCAAGATGTCGTATTCCGCGGGGGGAATACGACAGGTATGGTGTAGTCCCGTCGGTCACGGAGGATGACCGATGGGTACTGGGCGTCCAGAGTGCCGTGGCGGGTCGCCCCGGTCCGGCACATGTGGACAAGTCTCAGGTACACCAGGAAGAAGTCCTGTCCCTATGCGATGAGGGTGTGAGGGCAGAGATGAGCGCTGTCAACCACTCTTATCATCTCCTTCAGTCGGTGTGGGCTGAAGCGGGGGCAGGCCACCCTGTGCCACCTGTGGCGCTTTCATGTGTCAATGACGGCCTGGTGCTGTCGATGGACGCATTGGCAAGGGTGCAAGCGCGTGTGACGAAATCCAGGAGGCAAATGGTCATTGACCATATGCGTCCGGCTACGGCAGTCAGGGAGCGTCTTCTTGGGATGCCCCTGACATGGCCTAGCATCTTCGGTGGCCAAGCGTGGGCCATCTTAGAGGATACCGCCAGTATCGCGCAGAATCGGTTAGCGGTAAACCTACAGCTAGAGCTAGTGCGGCAAGCGCACGCACTAGGGGCTGTGGGGAAACCGCTAACGGGACAACCTTCAAAGAAGCAGAGCCTGCCTGGGAGAACACCAGGTCTCGGGCACATGGACTCTCCCGGAGAGTCAGCTGCATATCAATCTGTTGGAAATGATGGCAGTGGAACTGGCGTTGGAAGAGTTCCTTCCGATGATCAGGGGCAAGGTGATATTGATACTGTCGGACAATTCGACAGTAGTATCATATATAAATCGCCAAGGCGGGACCAGGTCGCCCACTCTGTGTATCAGGGTGTGGCACTTGATTCAATGGTGCAGGAATTACTCGGTTGTTTTGAAAGCAGCTCATATTCCTGGCCGATTGAACATTCTGGCGGATGCTTTGTCTCGCAGACAGAGAATCCTGCCAACAGAATGGTCCCTCAACCCTCCAGTTCTGCGACGGATCTTCGAGCATTGGGGCAAACCCAACGTGGACTTGTTCGCCACAAAGGAAAATGCTCAAATCATGACATATGTCTCGCCGATTCCAGATCCAAATGCCGTCGATACAGACGCTCTGGCGATAAAAAAGCTGGAGAGGGATGCACGCTTACGTGTACCCACCCACCATTCTTCTACCGAAGGTATTGGTGAAGGTCAGGGGGGAACCGTCTCTGGTCCTGCTAATAGCGCCGTATTGGCCGAACAGGGCGTGGTTCACGGATCTTCTAGATCTGCTGGTGGAAAATCCTGTGCAGTTGCCCGAGATTCCGAACATAATCTCCCAGGCCAAGGGACGCTTCCTACACGAGCGTCCCGAAATGTTCAAATTGACTGCGTGGATGTTATCAAACAACGTTCCACGTCGGAAGGCTTTTCTCGACAGGCTGCTGATTTCATCGCGGCTGCGAGAAGGAGGTCAACCTTCAAGTCATATAACAACAAGGTTAACAGATTTGCAGACTGGTGTGAAGAAAAGGGTATTGATACCTTTCAATCCACTATCAGCAAATAGCAGACTTTCTCTGTGAGCTGTTCTTTTCAGGACTAGCTCCCGTCACAGTTGCTGGATACAAGTCAGCTTTGGCATCAGTTATCCCTTGTCTAGCCAACAGGGATAGTCCAGAGGTGGCCCAGTTAAATGTGATGTTGAAGGGAATGAGCAATCTCCGACCGAGATAACCGGTAGTCATTCCAGCCTGGAGTCTATCTTTAGTGCTTAATGTACTGGCCAAGCACCCTTTCGAACCGTTGCGTTCGGCTAGTCTAAAGCATTTGACCCTAAAGGCGGTCTTTCTATTGGCAGCTTCCTCAGCTAGAAGGCGCAGTGAGATCCATGCGCTTTCGGCAGAGAGGAACCGATTTATTGTTTCTGGAGACGGTCTGCGTCTTCTGCCAAGAGCAGAGTTTATGTCAAAGAACCAATCTTTGAGATATCCCGGCAAACCGATCATTATACCGAAGTTAACTAGGTTTGATCGTGATGCCAGTGTCTGGTGCCCGGTCCGTGCTTTGACTAAGTACAAGAAACGGACTGACTTGTTACGGTCGAACGATAGACATCTGTGGATCTGCCATAAAAAGCCTTATGGCGTCGCATCCATGGATACTATCTCTCGTTGGGTGGTCGAATGCATTCAGACTACTCACGAGATGGCGACTGGGCACCAGGTGCAAGGCGTAAGGGCACACAATGTCAGAGGAATAGCCGCCTCGACCGGCCTTTACAATGGTGTTCCGTTAGAGGACATCATGGCCGTTGCACAATGGCACTGTGAGTCCTCATTCACGGATTACTATATGAGGGATGTGTCAGGCTCAGCCAATCCACTCGCTTTAGCTGTTTAGAAACGATAGTTAGTGACCACACTGCTTTTCACCCTTTTCTCACTTTGGTAAGAAAAGAACCTAAAGCAGGCATGGTCAGGGGAGAGGATGTCAACCAGATTGTGTCACCAATGGCCGAACCGGTGAATGGTTGGAGGCGGTACGTCTGAAGTCCAATTATCATAAGGTAATTCAATAAGTGAGAGTTTTTTGTATTATGTATATGTATCATGTTCATTCATCTTATATATTCATGCTCATTCCCAGGCTAATACATGGAATATGCAGGGAGTAGTTAACCCTCTTGGCATATTTGTGTTTTCAGGCGAGATACGTGTTCGTTAGTTCACTCCCTTTTCTTAGGAGGAAAAAGGGGGTGGGGGGCTGTGACGCGAATGTGATTCGGTTCCGTGAACTTGACGGTCCTTTTAGGTCTCCGTTAGTCAAGTTTGAAGTCTAAAATCTTTCTCCAAGGGGCAAAATTAGCATTTATGGCTTGCCCCTTCCCACCAGGTTACTGATCAAATCTGGTGTATATTAGAAGTAACAGAATGGTGAGTATTGATCAAAGGAGAATGCAGGAAATGTCAATTTCCCTTTCTCCGAGATCTAACAATACTCACCATTCTGTTACGGACCCAGCCTCCCAGCCCCACGGAGGCAAGCCATAGTTTTCTCTTGTTTGGTGGCTATGCAAACAATATGAGCTCTATGGTAAACGGGTACTCGGCAGTTGGGAGCCGAGTACCCGGTTCCCAGGAGTCGGTAAAGCTTTCTAAGTCTATAATCCTAGAGCCGCTGTCAGGGCCAGCTGTATATCAGAAGTAACAGAATGGTGAGTATTGTTAGATCTCGGAGAAAGGGAAATTGACATTTCCTGCAATCTCCCGTACCATGATGACACAGACATTTCATACAGAATCACCAAAGTACTTGCACACAATCCAGATGACAAGAACAAACACAGTCCATCGTAAGGAGCGTGAATGTTATTGAATCCATCAGTTGCATACAATGGATCCGATTGGCATCAATCATGCTGACTGGTAACCCCTTTGCACTGGCTGCAAGTCACAGAAAAGGTCTGGAAAGAGGCTTATATGCGTATTCGAGCCATGCTGTCCGTGGTGTGTGTGTGTGTGTGTGTGTGCGTGCGTGCGCGCACGCTCTTCAGAAAGAAAGGTGTGCTGTGGTTTATTTATATCCATGCTTTCCCATCCTTTTATCTATTTACCTGGATAACTTATGTACATGTAATTTTATCATGTTTGCTCTTGCTTTCATTTTTAGCCTGGAGAAAGATGATGCAAGACACATACCAAAGCAAACGCCGGAAACGTCGTCCTGCACACAATCTCAAGACAGTGGAAGTAACGCGTGGCAAAACCGGCTATGGGTTCACGATTTCAGGACAGCATCCATGTGTTCTTAGTTGCATTGTAAGCGGAAGTCCTGCAGAAACAAATGGCTTAAGACCGGGTGATTATCTACTGTGTGTGAATGGAGAAAATGTATCGAAATATGGACATGATGATGTGGTCCGTATGATTGGACAATCAACAGGAACTTTGTTTCTGCAAGTTGCCGAAAATTATAATAGCTCTGATTCATCAGATGATGAGTACCATGCTAGGCCAAAGTCTCGTCATCCGAATCGTGTTCGCTCACGACATGTTATTGGGATGAGTTACCCTCAGAATCACAAAGTGTTTAGAGAACAGAATTTGAATGTTAATCAGAATGCGAGAAAATCTGGTTCTATAAAGGGTTCATCAGCACGTGATGCACATGTGAATGGATATAATCATGAACACGTTGATCGCCATAATGATGTTGAGGTTGTTAACAGACCGATAAGTAGGACTTCACAGCATAGGGTGAAATTCTTTGATAAAGATACTGCCTCCGATACGCGTCACCGTGAAACAAGAGGCAATCATATAATACATTCACATGGTGATCTGCATGGTGCTAAAGCAAATAAATATCATGAATCTACTGCTACTAATAAAACCCATTCTGCAACAAGTTTGCGTAGAACAGGATACCAAGTTTTCCAAACAAATTCAAGACCGGGTGTTTCTCCAGGTGGTCCTGCTTTCACACCGCTCTTATCTCAAAACATGAAATCATCGAGTCATATAATTAATGATAATTGCCAACGTGTAAGACTAACTGATCATTGCGATCCACCAGCAGAGAGTAATATTGTGAATCCAGAGAATCTCAATCAGCCATCTACATCAAGGATGTTCCAAATCTCAGAGACGGATGATATTGCAGTTGTTGAATCTCATCATGGTGCTAGTGAGTCGTCGCAACACAGCTCACTAGAGAACAACGTGGCACCGTTGGCATGCAGAGATAAACTCTTGATGCGTGTTTTGGTAGGTTACATGGGTTCAATTGAAATGCCAAATCCTTCAGCTAAGATAGAATCACGTCTTCACTTGATACGCAATGTTGTTCGGCGACTTCGCATAGAACAGAAAGTGCACATATTTACTTTAATGGAAATTTACACATCTGGTGTAAAGCTGAAAAATACTCTTAGATCAGTCATTGCTGAATATCCAACTAAAAAACTAGCATTTAGCGGGATATGTCCAGATGATAAACGCTTCTTTGGACTAGTGACTTTTCAAGCAGATAATGATGATGACACAACAAGCATGTGTAGCAATGGTGACATTGAAAAAGAGAGGAATTCTGTGCAGTCAGTGTCAACATCTTGTCATGTATTTATGGTAGACCCAGACTTACACACTCACTGCATGCATTCAAAGAAAGCCAAGATGTTTGGCATTGAATGTACACGGAGTGAGAATCAAACATGTCAGGAGTTCCCGCAATCAGCTACATCAATAATACCAGTTGTGTCTAAACTATATAAGGGCAGGACAGGCGTAGGCATTGATACAGATATTGAACGTTCTAATGCTTTAGCTGATCCTGCTGTTGCAGAGATGGCTGCTGCAGATAGATATCCCAGTAGTAATAGTGACAGTGGTTTAGGAGGTGCTGCAAAAGATGAGTCCATAGGCAGGAATGACCCAGTGTACGTAGTCGATGTTAATCCAATTTGCAAATCTGAGCCAAAGGCATCGCATGTTCTTCACGAAAACGCGTTGCATTCTTCAACTGATTTGCAACATTTATCACCTGATGTCAAGACAATGCCCACACCAAAAAATCCCCTCCATCAGTCAATTCTCAGTCAAGATTCACTGGATGTTATTTCCGTTGCAAGTTCAGATGAATATGTTGAAATGAACCGGCCTGATTTTATGAATATTCGAGCTACAACTGAGAGTCATAATAGCCATAATCAGTCGAATTCAAGTCTAAATGTTTCACGAGTTAGTCAGTTGTCGTCAGTGTCGCAGCCAGATGTACTCTGTACTTCTATTGATGATACGCCCATTTGCCGGAGAAGCGATGCTGTAACCATTGGTATTTTATCAACTTCAGTGGATGGTTTAGAAGACACTCGTTTGGCAGCTGAAGATATGCGTCGTACGATGCATAGATTCATGCAAGCAAGACAATATATTAGTGAAGTAACAGCAACCTCTTCACGGAGCAATGCTAATAGAAGCCCCACTCCTAACAGTCAATTGTCATCATCACTTTGTCTTCCACCTTCTAAGTCCTTTGCACAACATTACTCACGATCTCATTCTCATTCACAGGTGCCTTTAATAAATGGTAATAGTCAACTTAACCTCAGAAATAGTTCATCAAGTATTAATTCAGAGCATGCCATTCACCAAACACCTGTGTCATTGAAACACACTATTAAAAATGAAAACGCTAATAATTCTGTATTGACAATAGATATGTCTCAAAAGTTGAGTCCACGTGCCTACCTTCCTTTAGGTCCAACAGTACAGTCACCTTGTGCGCCACCATCATCACACATTGTTAAAAGCCAAGGAGCAACACATAAAGATAATGAAATTACTAAATTGGATAAAGCGATAGATCAAAATCATGAAATCTCACCTGATGTCTATATCCACGAGAACTTTTTGTCAGTTGTGAATGAAGAGGACTTTGATGCTGATGATGATGAAAGTATGGACAGTAAAATGGCACGGCTAGATAAAGATCATGCAGAACAGATGACAACCAAGAATGATGTCACAAACAGTGCTGAACTGAGACGCTTTTCTGAAGGATTTGCACTTTCAAAGCAGGTAACCACAGCTAATTAGTTATATATAAGGAAATAGAGGGATGCATTGCTAACTATGCTACCCCCTTTTCTAACTACGCTCTGCCCACTATGTACATTAATTGAATTGATTTGAAACCTGAATTCTCAGAAACTAAATTTCAAGGTAACTATACAGATAAGCTGTTGAAGATGTTGAAACTAATTTGACTGGGGACTATTGCTATCGTAGTAACTGCCACTGCCTATACCAGCAACAGTTCCCAGAAGAATTAGTTTCAGTATATTCAACAGAATATATATTTAATTGTAAATTAAAAGACATACAATTCTGACTCTGACTGTTGCAACCTTTGTGATGGACCTACTTCATTTTGATTGTGAATGTTAATTTTATATTGGTAGTCTTCCACCATATTATATACCAGAGGCGACTTAAAGCAGTAAACTGCCGGGATTACTGTAAAGAGAAAACGATCATCTAAAATTTGAGATAGAGCTCAGGATACATGCACACACTCACACACACTCAGTGAGTCACTCACTCACTCACTCAGTGAGTCACTCACTCACTCACCCACCCACCCACTCACTCACTCATTGAGTCACTCACGCTCACACTCACTCACCCACCCACCCACTCACTCATGCAATAGCCTCTTGTTACAAAGATGTTAATGCACCATAACGGTGACATAATACTATTACAGCGAGTGGGCATATATTATGAGTCGCTGTCATGGCCAGTCACCAAAGTAGCCACAATCCCCCCCCCACTCCCTCATATATTATAGAAAACACATTAACTGAGAATGCAGTGATAATAATTCTAAATTATGTAGTCTTTAACCCTCAAATTTGTTCAATAAAATTTAAATTTTCTGATAGAAATATCAGTTTGCAGGCTACACAGACTATTTTTTAACAGTTACCACTGGAATGATGGAGCAAGTCATTCCACGGTAAAATTTCAAAAATAGTGTTCTCAAGTTCTCTTGGCCTGTAAGTCGACATTGCTCGAGGTCACTACAGAGGCCAGTTTTGGTCTGGCTGCATTTATAATTAACCCTTTAATGGTCAAACCGGCCTCTGCCGTGGTTTTGAAGAATGGACATTTGTAGGCCAAGAAAAGACTATTTTTGAAAATTTACCACTGAAATGCCTGGCTCGATAATATTACAGTATGTCATTCCTGTGGTAAATTTTAAAAATGAGTCCTTCCTTGGCCTGCAATTGGACATACAATTAGTCAAATATTTAGATTTTCTTGACAAAATTTAACCATTAAAGGTGTTAAATGAGTTAAGCAATTTCATCATTGAGAATCCAGCATCTCAATTTCAAAGGAACCTATAAACTTATATACTGGTAAACTGTCAAATTTTTTGGAAATAATTTGTCTGGTAACTCAGTTGTTACCTTGGGCTTTATTTCTTAAAATTTATACAGCATAATATTTCTTTCGACATAATTTATTTGCTTTATCTTAACCAACTTGTGTTAAATGGGTTAATTTATAATTCCTTATACACTATAACTGTTAAAAGGTCATTATAAGATTAGGTCTGATTTCTTTGCCAGGTGTAGTCAAGTAGTAGCCAGCTTATACATGTATAATAGAGACACATGTTCACACTATTTCCTTGCCAGAAATGTTTGACACAGTCGGAGTATCAATTGTTGGAATACTGTGCATTAACCAATACATTTCACACTGATTTCCTCACCCGAACCGGGATTTTTGCTCTCATGGACAATATATATATGAAATTTGCTGAATATTTTGATGTTAATTTGACTGAATATTATGCTATCTCTGTCACTCTAGTTAGTATGCAGTAATGGCATTCAGTCAAAATATCTTTTCAAAATATATAGCGATTAGTGATTAACTTTAGCAATGGGTAAATACTGTCATAATTTACAACCTGTAGTTTAACCATTTAATAGACAAGATTTGTAAAAAAAAATGTTACTTTTTCCTTAAAGGTGTATGTCAATTTGCAGGCCAAAAGAAGGCTATTTTTTAGAATTTATCACTAGAACGACTGGCTCGATTATCGAGCCAGTCATTCAAGCGATGAATTCTCAAAAAAAATCTTCTCTTGGCCTGCAAATGGGTATTCCTCAAGACCATTGGAAATGCTTGTTTTGGCCTGCTTGACCATAAAAGTGATAAAATGACTTACTTTTCTCTTGGTGCACAAGAATTCACATTTCATGTGCAGTGTACATGCGCCGGTTTATTTGATAGGCACAGCTTTTCCAAGTTATTTTCGTGACCTGTTGTTAATACAGTTTATTAAGATGGTATATTCTTACATAATTCCAAGTTTCCAATGTACAACTCATGTACTGCAGTTGTTCAAACTACATGCAGGGAATTCCCATGGAGGATATATAATTTACTTTTATTTGTGTAAATCTGTCGTGAAATATGGAGGACACCTGGCTTTGAAGTAATTTTGTCCCAAAAGATATTCGCAATAACAAATGACTTGTATTTAATGTGATCACATTAAATACAAGTCACCTGTCTTTATTGATGGCTCATACTGTGTGTTCGTAATAGACAGGCTGGATTACCTGTGTGTTTATGAAAATGTGAAATCTGTGTCAGACATAGAGATGACGACACGGTGTGATCATACAGCTGTTGTGGATGTATATTGTCAACCATGTCAACATGCGATGTCAAAGATGCATTAACCATTTTACCCTCAGATTTGTTCAATAAAAAATGTCAATTTGGACACCAGGAAAAAAACCGTTTGAAAATCTAACACTGCAGTGAACTAGTGACAGGCTCGGTTATCGAGCCAGCGACTCCAGTGTTAATTTTGAAAAATAATCTTGTTCTGCAAATGGACATTTTGCAAGATCACTGCAGAAGCCATTTCTGTCCAGGTCAAGTGTTGAATGGTTAATGAACATAATAGGAAGCTGGACAAGATAGCACTTATAAGTATTTAACAATTAAATGGTCAAGATATCCAAATCCAACGTCTGTAGACTAGTAGGCTTGAGACGTATCGATTTGCAGGCCAAGACAGGAGTATTTTTTGAAAATTTACCACTGGAATGACTGTCTCGAATCATCGAGTCAGTCATTTGAATGGTAAATTTTCAAAAGTACTCTTATCATGTCATGCAAAATGACATTGAATAAGCACATTTTGATTTTCTTAACAAAATTGGCCATTAAAGGGTTGAGATGACCCAGTGGCAGGATGGATATGGCTCTCTTTATTCGATGACAAATCTTATGAAGAAAATCAGCACTGTTTCTGGGTCGACCTGGTGCTGGAATCAGCCTCGAACCGACAGTTTTAAAGTACATGCAGAATGGCATGGGGTATGTTCAGTTCATTTGATATCCAAATATTTTCACAAGTGGGTGGGCCAATAATATTTGGATTTGCACAATTATTTGGTAAAATAGAAATATGTGGTTTAATTTTAGATTTCACTAAACTACATGTAGAGCTTGCATTCTTTCACACACCCCCCCCCCCCCCCCCCCCCCCGGGCCAGAGCCCAAACTAGATGCGATCTTGCAATCCACATTCATATGGATAAATTACACAACCATATTTTTTAGTACTTAAAAAATATATATATATTGCAATCTCCTCCAAAAGTGTGTCTGTCCATTGGACTATCTCTGAATATGTTTGGTGGAATTCAATCAAACTTGTTATGTGACTTACCCATATAATTGCGAACTGCAAGATCACATTGACGTTAGGCTCCGCCCCCAGTTTGTGGGTGTGGGGAAGCGAGGTCTTGGCAGAAAGAAAAAAAGTTGGTGAAATTCAACCAAATTTGGTATGTTAGATACCATCTGACTGCGGATTGCAAGACAATGTTTACATGTTGGGGGAGTGGAGGGGTGAGTGGGGTGGGGTTGTTGGGAGGGGGGGTTGCGGGGCAGGGCTGGCAGAACAACAAAGTTGTTATTCATCGAATTGAACCAAAATTTGGTGTGTGTTACTCATATGATGGTATCGCAATTATATGTGGTATTATATAGTTTTGAAATTAATTAATTATTTACACACCATGTGGCATAGACTCACCACAGTCCACAGATTAGTTTCAACATGGTGGGTTTCCTCAGGCACAGTTGAACCCATGACCCTCTGATTACAGAGCCAGACTCATTACCTCTAGGCCACGGGCTTCGCTTGGTGTGTAGGAAGCTGATTTTACCGTAATGGGCAACTGTTGACACTGGATAAAATTGTGTGAAATGTGGTCACGGTAGAAGTGCTGTGTCACATCCTAGTCGCATAATCAGTACAGCATCGCCAGTTGCCCATCTTGACATCATCACATGCTGTACTTGCATCATATCAAACTCTTGATCTATGGCTATCTCAGGAACTACTGGCCCGATCTTGGCTCAAATATTATGACAGGAAAGGGTGTGAAGTCCTGTCATGCCTGTACATTCAGATACCACAGCTTTGGTCATGATCTGAGAAATCTGGCAAATCATTACAATGTGACTAAAATGGGAGGAAGAGGGTTTGCAATCTCTGAATGCTCATGTTCTGAATGGAGAAATCCGGTTTTAGCTATCTATCGCCCATCTCTAGCTAAGCTCCATCCATGCTTCGCCCGTGTTAGAATCGATCGATCCCTGCACTCTGAATCTCAATTTCCAGAAAACTGTACAGGTAAGCTGTTGAATATTTGGAAACTAATTTATTTCAAAATATACAACAGAATGCTTATTAATTAGTAAAGGCATACAATGCTTAGTCCATTATTAATTAAGCGATCATGATGAACACCTAAGTCATTCATGACATCATTGATTATGATGTCATCTTACATGTCACATAGTTGATTATGATGTCATGATTGATTGACTGACCAACTGGAATCCTCCATTAATATTATGAAGCAAATTATCAATTCAAAGCAATTTACGATGAAGTTAGATGAGCAACAACGTCGGCTGAATACGATAAATATACCAGACCACTACCCAGCATATCATTATCACCCTACGATAAATATTGTCTGCCAATTATCGATAGGCAAGAAATCAACCATGTACGTGATGTAACTAAAAAAAATAGTTACCACTGTTACTCATGAAGTAAGTTAGAGTCAGAGATGGTCATATTTAATTTTATGGCTACAAATCTATGGCATAGCTCTATTTAGTCAGTGCTAGCCAGTTGATTAATTTTTTTACGTTTAACCAATGAAATTCTACTGTCTCAAATTTAAGACAACTATCTAGGAAAGATGTTGAATATTTTGAAACTAATTTGACTTCGACCTGTTGCTGCTTTGGACAGCACTACTGTGGGCAACAACAACTCCCTGTCCCATTAGTTTCAAAATATTTAACAGAATATTCCTTGCATCTTAATAAATTAGTTTTTCTTGTCTGTGAGCGTTAATCACTTGAGACATTTGGCCTTTGAAACAAGTTTAGTTGTATGGTATTAATTAATATTAAAAATATACTTCATACTTCCAAGGGAGATAATTTCTATTGGTGTTTCAGTTAAAGGACAATTCCGGGATGATAAAAAGTGTGCTTTATTTGAAAGATTATTACATGTTTAATGAAATTGCGCCGGAATAATAACCAGATAGAAATAGTGTAACCAACTATCGCTAGATAAAGTCTGTAAAATTGACAATTTTTCGCACATCGGGGCGCTGCCATTTTATTGCGTCTAGCGACGTCAGCCCCGCACCACCGCTATTGCTCTGACTGAAGGAGCGAGGCCAATAGATGCCGGTATATATTTTAAGGAAGTGTACGTAAATGATAATAGCAAACGAACCGCTGACGCGATTCCAATGATTCTAGGATCTCTAAATAGGTGCCGACCTCGGGATTAATATGATATAATGGATGTTAATATCGGACAAGGGGTTCAAAAGACTGGAATATATAAAAAAAAGTTCATCTAAGATACAATCTGAGAATATAATATCCTATTTTTGGTAAAATTTTGCATGAGATGATTTTTGTCTCGCAGACTATCTTTGCGTATTGTCATTAAATTGGAGTGTGCCTAAAGCTGAAAGAAATGGCTATTTGCCTGACAAATTATAAATTTGCTCATGTGAATATTGCCATAGATATCACCGAATGAATTAACATTTTGACATAAAATCTGGGAATTTTCATCGCCAATCAATATTGCCCGGCAAGCTGTAGTAATTTCAATAATTAATATATTTTGATGCAATTATTCCTGTTACGTGATAACATGGTAACGGCTCGGCACAGTAAATTCTGTCATTGTAGCTGTAATACTCATTCTGATATGGGATGATGGATAGAACGCATCCTGAAATTTTTGTTTTGAAATTTTGCTGGCTTAGCTTCTCCCGCAGAGTGTATCTTTTGAACCACTATGCCGATTCTAACATCCCTAGCATTGGAAAAATCTTCGAATTTGCAGCTACAGGTAGGTATCAGAATTATTAGCTCACCTGGCCAGAATGGCCAAGTGAGCTTATGCCATGGCGACCGTCCGGCGTCCGTCTGTCTGTCCGTCCATCTCTCCGTCCGTCAACTTTTTCCCTTAAACGACTTCTTCTCAAGAACCACTAGGCCGATATAAGTTATCTTTGGCAGGAAGTATCCTTAGGGCATAGGGATCCAAGTTTGTTCAAACAAAGCCGATCGGCCAATTTGGCCGGTGGCCAATTTGGATTTCGGCCGATTTTAGGAAATGTCTTTAAAAATCTTCTCCGAAACCGCTTGGTGGATTGAAGCAAATCCCATGAACTATGATCTAGGGCAAGAGCTGAACCAAGTTTGTTCAAGGGAACTTGATTGGCCAAATGGTTCAGCGGCCATTTTGGTTGACCTAGTTTTAGCGAAAATGACTTCTTCTCCAGAACCGCTGAAGAGATCAGGCTGAAATTTGGCAGATATGATTAGGGACTAAAGGCCATTAAAGTTTGTTCAAGGGAAGTTAATCCGTCAAAAATCATGGTGCAGTCGGCCAATCAAAATACAGCATGTTTGGCGGCCATATTGGATTTTTTTATTTGATGGATTTTGAGGCTGAAATTGGTTTTATATAGGTTTTTTGGGTATTCTGATCACAAATTTGCAATTTTCAAAGCTGTCAGATAAACGGTTTGGTGGCCATCTTGGATCATTTTCCCGCCAAAAGCTCCCATACTAAAGCAATGGGAAATTTAAAATGTCTACTTTTCGAGAACTTATGGGACGATTTCAATTATATTTGGCAGGAAGCATCCTTAGGTTGTAGAGATTCAAATTTGTTCAAACGAAGCCGATCGGCCAATTTGGCCGGTGGCCATCTTGATTTTTGGCCGATTTTTTTAAACGTCTTTAAAAATCTTATCCGAAACCGCTTGGTGGATTGAAACAAACCCCATGAAAGATGATCTAGGGCAAGAGCTGAACCAAGTTTGTTCAAGGGAACTTGATTGGTCAAATGGTTCGGCGGCCATTTTGGTTGACCTAGTTTTAGCCAAAACAGCTTCTCCGGAACCGCTGTAGGGATCGAAATTTGGCAGATCTAATTAGGGATTAAGGGCCATTAAAGTATATTCAAGGAAAGTTGATCCATTAAAAAAACATGGCCGCAGTGGACCAATCAAAATACAGCATGTTTGGCGGCCATATTGGATTTTTTTATTTGATGGATTTTGAAGCAAAAATTTGTTTAGTACAGGGTTATGAGTATGCTGATTTCAACCATGCCATTTCTGAATCTATCAGATAAACGGCTTGGCGGCATGTAGTAAAATTGGCATTTAGTACAGGTGGTCTTTATAGTATGTTTAACTGCATTCTAAAACCCTTGTAATCATTTGACAGAATGACCAAACTCACTTAGCAGCAGTTGTTCACTAGTTCAAAATAATAATTTGACTGAAAGTCATTGCTGCCTTAGAATGCAACAACTTTCTGTCAAATAAATATCAAAATATTCAAAGTCATATGTCAGCATACACAATACATGTCTTAGATATTTAGCCAGCATAGGAAAACATTTAATCTTGTAATTTAAAACCACAGCTCTAATTCTCAGGATTGAAATGAAATTAATACCCTGTGAGGTAGTGAGCTGATGAAGTGTACCATATTCACATACTGATTCTAAAAGATTTATTTAATTAATTCATCATTAACCCTTTAACACTCATATCAGCCAAAAACCACTTCTGCAGTGGTCGTGAGAAATGTCCATTTGCCGACTAAAAGAAGACTTTTTTGGAAAATTTACCACTGGAATGACTGGCTCGATAACTGAGCCAGTCATTCCAGTGATAAATTTTCATAAATAGTTTTCTCTTGGTCTGCAAGTGGACATTTTCTTTGAGAAAATTTAAATTGTCTTGAATAAATTTGAGGTTAAAGGGTTAAAGCCAATTAATTCTAGCAATGAATTTAGTTGAGTATTGCGTTATTCACAAGTTTTGTTGGATAGCATGTAGCATGGTGACGGACATTTTGAAAATGGTTTTGCTGATGATGTCTGTTACTGTCAAGTGCAGCAACAGTTTTCAGCATGACTATCCAACCCTTGTCACACCAATGTCTAGAGATTAATTGTTACAAAGCCAGTATTAGAAAGGCTGGTGTACAGTTTGTAAACACCATTGCTGAAGACCATTGCTGTCATAGACAGTGCTGTTGCTGTTATACAATTGACAGCAACAGCTTACACAACAGCTGTTAAGCAACAGCTTAGCGCATTATTTCCAGTTAAATGCGTTAATAAGATTCACTTCTTATCAATTTATTATTATTAGCTCACCTGGCTATCGATATCAGAGGACACAACAATATCTTACCTATTTTGCTAGGTTAGGAAAACGGTTAACCCTTTAGCCATCATATCAGCCAAAAACGGCTTCGGCAGTGGTCTTGAGAAATGTCCATTTGCAGACCAAATGAAGACTATTTTTTAAAAATTTTACCATTGGAATGACGGACTCTTTTTAATGAACCAGTCATTCCAGTGGTAAATTTTCAAAAATAGTCTTGGTCTGCAAATAGACATTTTCTATGAGAAAATTGAACTTTTCTTAAATTCAATGGTTAAATGGTTAATTAATGTGCAATTGGAGTTTTATTTCCACCATCCATTGACATATGACAGCTTTTATTACCATAATAGATAAAAACTAAATTAACAGGTTAACCTTTTCCCTGCAACTGCTGCCTAAATATTTAAGATATGTATTGTGTACTCTGATACCTATACTGTTAAAATATTTTGAAATGTATTTGATTCATTGAAAGTTGTTGCTGCCTAAGTCAGCTATGACTCAGTCAAATTATTTTTTAAATAGACTGCAGCATCGCGAACTTGGCCATTCAGCAAGATGTACACGTGTTAAAAGGATGGTTTGGAATATACTCAGTTGAACCTGCTATAAAGACCATCTGTATTAACCCTTCTTAAATTAGTTTAACGGAAAGCCAATGTTGCCTAAGGCACAACGGCTTCGCGTCAAATTAATTTCAAAATATTCAACAAAATAAGTTTTATATCATAAAGAATATACTTTTTCCGGGATTTATGGGTGAAAGGGTTAAGAGACCACCTGCCTTAAAGACTATTTTCTTCATTTGCTAAATGCAATTAAGCAATGTATTTGAAACTTTATTAGCCCTTTAATGGTCAAACCAGCGAAAACCTGCCTCTGCAGTGGCCTTGAGGAATGTCTATTTGCAGGCCAGCATGAGTATTTTTGAAAATTTACCACTGGAATGACTGGCTCGATAATCGAGCCAGTCATTCCAGTGATACATTTTCAAAATGCTCCATATCTTGGCCTGCAAATAGACATAACCTGAAAGTTTTGTTTTACTGAAAAATCATGACCATTAAAGGGTTAAGAAACCAGCTACCATAAGAGGCTGTCTTCTGATTCTCACTTGAGTGGTGTCTTAATACAAGTTTGACTGCATGTCATCAATTTCTGTTGTTAGTACTGATGTCTTCTATTTTTGCTTAAATATTGTTCAAAAGAACCTTTGCAAAATCAACGATTTGACTGAAAGTCACTGGAAGTGGCACTGATAGATGTAAAACTCCATAAAGATTAGTTGAGTTGTAAATGTTCCAGGTGAGCGACACAGGCCCCTTGGGCCTCTTGTTACAATCGGTTCTGTGGTTCCGGCAATATCATCATATCATATGTTTTCTTAGAATATATATTTAACTGCCTGCAACACATGCTGTAACGGTATCTTGAGTCGGCTGAGTAATTTGACAATATGCACGTGTCAAGTGTGCCGCTTCATTTAACCCGTATCCCATGGTGTAAAATGCATAATAGCCTACTTACGGCGATAGTACCGGGATACATTTTGAAAAAAAGTGTTGCTGAAACGTGTTGCTGTCGTGCACAGCAATGACTTATAGTAGCATTGTTACCAAAATCAACACATTCTAATAGGATAGAGAAAATGGAATCTATGCTTCAGCCGTCTAGGGGTTAATGAAGTAAAGGGAGACTACTTAGAATTCTATTTGGTTCTACTAGATTGCTTTCAAGCATTGCAATACTTATTACTGGTGATTAGTGATACTTTCTAAGTTTTCAAAGTTGAGTTTGTTTGTAGATCTAGATTGACACAAGGATTACAACATTTATGGTTCTTAATGCAGTAAGTCAGTAGAAGAAATTTTGGTTTACCGTTACATTCTGGAAACAATGTTGGACGTTGTTGGTGAAAGATGTTGCTGTTGTTGTAAGACTGCAAGAGCTTATTATTATTAATATACTAACATTGGTTTGAAAATGAACACAACCAGTTACCAAACTTCGCATATGAAAGGGAATACAATTTAAGAATCTGATAACATCAATGGTCTAATGTGTTAACCCTTTCACTGATGAATTCCCCATATCTCATTTTCAACGCTACTATGCAGGAAAAATGTTGAATATTTCCAACTTAATTTAAATGGAAGCCGTCGCTTCCTAAAGCAGCAACACCTACCAGTCAAAATAATTACAAAATATTTAACAGATTGAGTTTGATATTGTAAAGAATATACCTTTTTCAGGGATTTGTAGGTGGGTTAATTTAAGCTTTTACCTGCCAAGTGAAATAGTACTGTACGTGTAATACGTGTATAGGAACACTAATTGCTACTTAGTCATTTTAAATGAAATTCATCATCATACGGATAAGCTGTTAAATGTTTAATCCTTTAACCCTCATATCAGCCAAAAACGGCTTCTGCAGTGGTCTTGAGAAATGTCCATTTGCAGACCAAGAGAAGACTATTTTTGAAAATTGACCACTGTAATGACTGGCTTATAACTAAGCCAGTCATTTCAGTGGTAAATTTAAAAGAAATAGTTTTCCTGATCTGAAAATGGACATTTTCTATGAGAAAATTGGAATTTTCATGGGCCCAATTTTATAATTATGTCAGCGTACAGGGGTCCCAGATTTAGAAAACTGTATTCAATAATTTAGGACTTACTAATGTAGAATGTGTTAAATACGTTGCTTTAAAGCTTAACCCTTTCACCGATAAGTTACATGTATCCAAAATTCACGGCAAACAAACTGGAAATCTGTTGAATATTTTGCAATTAATATGTGGAAGCCATTGTTGCCTTAGGCAGCAATGGTTTCCAGTCATATAATTTCAAAATATTCAACAGAATATGGTATATATCGTAAAAAAATCTACTTGTTAAGAATTGAAAGGGTTAACGAAACTGACTCAACCTGCAGTAGAGTCGACAGATATATAAAATAATTTAGGGCACCAAATGGGCCAGTGAGTTTGAAATTTTGGTATCCCAGCCTAAAATCTTATGCATGTACACGTAACCATGGGCTAATGGGCCCCTGCTAATTTTCATCACTGTCAACTACGCATGTTTGATTGCCAGCCAAGACTCCTGCAAAACCCAATAACAAAGGCTGGCGTGAGAAAAGCAATGATGGCTCTAAGGAATGGTCATGCATGCGGGACAGATGTCATCATCAGCACACTCCTCATACATGTCGCATAGTTACAACTGCAAAATTGCTTTATGCTGAAGGACAACGGTTACCATTCCTTCACAGTGAAGAAAAGTTGATAAAGAGCAGAATCTTGGTGTCACGGCTTTGCAGTTCACAAGACAATGGACCTTTCCATGTTTAGCTATGCCCCGCCCATCACTAGCTAAGCTCCACCCACACCTCGCCGTGTTTGGATTGATCGATCCCCGAATGCCCTAGCTATCAATTTCCTGAAAATTATACAGGGAAGCTGTTGAATATTTTGAAACTAATTTGACTGGGCGCTGTTGCTGCCATAGGCAGCAACAGCACCCAGTCAAATTAGTTTCAAAATATTCAACAGAATATTTATTAAATAGTAAAAGCAAACAATTTGTACAACAGCCCATAGACCGTCATCAAATATGCGTTCGTGACGTACTTATCGACGTCATTCATTATGATGTCATTGTACACACCACGCAGTTCATTATGACGTCATATGATGGGTGGGTACTCTGGAAAGGTGAATTGCAAATCTGTGTGTAACATGAAACATTGCATTATCTTATCCATCTGTTTCTCTTTAGAACATTGGCCGGTTTGAGTGTTAGCTGGCTAATGGGCATGGTAATGAAAACAGCTTCTGCAGTAGTTTTTGCAGACCGGGAGGTGACTTTTGAGATTTACCACTTGATTGTCGGGCTCTCTAACCGAGTCGGACACTCCATTGGTAAACATTCTTAGCTTGACTTTACGAAGTGTGATACCAGTGCACGTCGTCGGGTGGCGTCCAATTTGTGTATAGCTCAACTTTTCTGTTTATATCTCATGTTTAGTTAATCATACTGGACCCAAACTTGGACACATGCTTTCTTATAAGGATAAGCCATTGCACAATAACGTTGTGGTCAAAAGGTCAAGCCGTCAAGGTCGCTGTGACCTAAGTGAAAACCTGTGTTTCTTTTAACATTAACATTTTCCATTTAGCTCAACTTTTCTCTTTGTATCTCATGTTTGGTTAAAGGAAAGGACCAGGGAACTAACAAAAATGCTCTTGAATGATAGATTTAGATACTATAATCAACCTACCAGTAAAAAAACAGAAATAAATCAGAATAATTTTTAAAAAGCAAATAAATACCATTTTTGTCACTCTGGCGGGAACCAATTAGTGACGTAGGTGGTGCTGTGTGCTCTGGCGTATGCCGAGAGAATAAATAATACCTGATGCAGCCGGTCATATAGGCTCAGTTATATTAGCATTAAACTGATTAGCCACTACTTCCTGCAGGTAAAATACTGTCTAATCTTAAAACAATTTGACTGAAAGCCATTGTTTCCAGAGACAGGATCTGTATTCAGTTACACGAATTCCAAAATATTCAGTAGGCATCATGTTGCGACCTTTGAAACCAGCAGTGTATTTTGAAATCATTTAGACCGAAACTCGTTGCTTCCACCAGAAACAGTGACTTTCAAATATGTTTTCAAAAGGATCAATATAGTGGACTAACAGTAGCGAGTTAATAGCTCTATATTGGCGACTATAGAGAATAGTATTAATACTGCTTACGAAACTATTCACGTTTGCTTTCGTTATCTCCTCCTAAATCGCTTGGCAGATTTTAATCAAATTTGGCTAGAAGGATCCTACTGAGGGAGGCTCTAGAACCTCTATTCAGATTTGAGATTTTTATATTTTTGGGTAAAAAATCTTAGATTTTATAAAAATTTACTGGAAGGTGTCAAAATGCCTCTCACCCTTAGCTTCTTGACGGATTTCAGCCAAATTTGATTTGATGGATCCTATTGAGGTAGGTTCTAGAAAATTTATTCAAATTTTTGATTGATCGATTTTTTGGGTGAAAATACTAGATTTTGTAAAAAAAAAAACCTACAAGAAAGTGTGAAAACGCATCTCCTCCTTAGCTTCTGTAGAGATTTCAGCCAAATTTGGCTTGAAGCATTCTATGGATATAGGTTCTAGATCTTCTATTCAGATTTTTGGTTGATCAATTTTTTGGGTTAAAAGCTTAGATTTTATAAAGAATTTACCGGAAAGTGTCAAAGTGTATCTCCTTAGCTTCTTGACAGATTTCAACTAAATCTTCCTGGAAGGATCATGTAGTGGTAGGCTGTAGAACTTCTATTCCGATTTTTGATTGGGTGAAAATCTTAGATTTTGTAAAAAATCTACCGGAACGTGTCAAAACGCATCTCCTCCTTAGCTTCTTTAGAGATTTCAAACAAATTTGGCTTAAAACATTCTGTCGGCGTAGGTTCTCGATCTTGTATTCAAATTTGTAATTTGTCAATTTTTTGGGTTAAAATCTTAGATTTTGTAAAAAAAAATTTACCCAAAAGCGTCAAAGTGCCTCTCGTCCTTAGCTTCTTGATGGAATTCTCATAAAATTTCCCTGGAAGTATCATTTCGTGGGAGGCACTAGAAAATCTATTCCGATTTTTGGGATTGGTAAATTTTTGTGGTGAAAATGATAGATTTTATTTTTAAAATTACACTAAAGTGTCAAAACGTATTGCCTCCTTAGCTTCTTGACAGATTTCACCCAAATTTGGCTAGAAGGATCCTATGGAGGTATGGGATAGAACAGCTATTCAGATTTTTGATTGGTCAATTTTGTTGGTGAAAATCTTAGGTTTTATATTTTAAATTACCGGAAAGTGTCGAAACATATCTCCTCGTTACCTGTTTAGCAGATTTCAACCTAATCTGGCTGAAAGGACACTATTGATGTGGACTTCCGAACTTGTATAGAGAATTTTTATTTGTCAATTTTTTGGGTTAAACTTACTCTTAGATTTTATGAAAAATTTACCGGAAGTTGTCAAAATGCTACTCCTCATTAACTGCTTGGCAGATTTCAATCTAGTTTGGCTGGAAGGGCCCTATTGGTGTAGGTATCAGAACTTGTAATTGGTCAATTTTTTGGTGAACATGTTGAATTTTATGACAAATTTATCGGAAATTGTTTAAAACGCTACTGCCCATTGTACAATGCTAATCAATTGCCAGATTTCAAAGAAACCTGGGTGAAATGATCCTATGGTAATCGGCTTGTATGTATGTATGATTACTGTATTCTGCGGCTGTAGTAGTAGAAACATCCTACAGCTGCAATCAGTCGTCCTTCGCCTTTGCCCACTGTGTCTTGTCCTCAGCCAAAATCCTTAGCTTCGTCAGGTCCATTCTTGACTTGAGTGTACCTAATCCTGCTTTCTTGAGGTCACCTCGTAGCACGCTTAGCAGATTTATGCAATGACATCCTCTCCTGGCTCCAAGTAGGGCGAATTCCAAGGCTCTGTTCTGGTGTGTCTTCTGGCATCCTTAGCACATAGCCAAGCATGGACCATCTTTGCTGGGCGACTTTTACAGACAGTGGCGGCGTATTACACATCTTGTATAGTGCATCGTTGGAAATTATGCTCTTTGGCCATCAGTGTCCAGTGATGGTACGTAGGTGTTTGCGGTGGCAGGCATCAAGTTTGTCTAGAGCTGCCTTTGGAGCTGCCCAGCTGTTACAGTTATACATCATCAAGGATAGGCAGGTTGCATTGTATAAAAATAGTCTTTTTACCAAGGGCATCTTTGATCTACGAATCCATAGCTTCCAGAAGAACTGGAAAGCTATGTGCCCTATCATGCAGCAATGTCAGCAGTAGTGCAAAGCAGTGAGCCCAGGATTTTACTTTTCCTCCATGGTTCGCCGAGTAACATTGGATAGGATTTTCCGTATGCTGTTAAGGAGCACAATGGGCCGCAGATTGGCTTGGGGGGGGGGGTGTGTGTGTCCAGGTGGCTTCTTGGGCTTGGGTAGCGCGATAAGGATGCCTTGGCCTACAGCGTCGATGGGAAGGTGGTGCATAAAAGCTGAATTGATTATGTGCGTTCTCAAATAATCTCAATTCATTTCCATTTTTACCGGTGGTAGTTTATTTAATATTTTATGGAAGTACCAATAAACATCATTTGTTATTTCCCGTTTCCATTCTTTCAATGATACTAGACACAAACTTAGACACATGCTTTCTTATAAGGACACAGGTTAGCACGATGACTGTGGGGTCAAAAGATCAAAGGGAAAGGTAACTCACCTTGGTAAACTCTTTGTTTCTTCAACATTAACATTTTCTGTTTAGCTCAACTTAACAGATCAGATCTCAACTGTACACATGCTTCTTTATAATGAGAGGGCATGACATAATGAGCTAGGGTTCAGAAGATCAAAGGTTACGGTCACTGGGACATTGGTAAAACTGCTTTTTACGTGCGCCAAAAAATTTGCCTAGGTATTATGTAATGGCGGCGTCTGTCTGGGCAGACGGGAGGGCATGCAGGCGGGCAGCAGAGTGGATTCCGGATGATAACTCTGTGACCGTTTGTCGGATCGCATTGAAACTTCATAGGGTGGTTGGACTAGGTCTGGGGAAGAAACCTATCGAAATCGACGAAGATCCTAAATCCAAGATGGCTGCCAGCTACCAGCGGCCATCTTGAAAATTGGTTTCCGGATGATAACTCTGTTACCATTGATCGGATCGCTTTGAAACTTCATAGGGTGGGTGGACTAGGTCTGGGGAAGAAACCTATCGAAATTGACAATGATCCGACATCCAAGATGACCGCCAGCCACTGACGGCCATCTTGAAATTTGGTTTCCGGATGATAACAGCAATACCATTTATCAGATCGCTTTGAAACTTCATAGGGTGGGTGGACTAGGTCTGGGGAAGAAACCTATCAAAATTGACAATGATCCGAAATACAAGATGGCCGCCAGCCACCTGCGTCAGCTTAAAAATTAGTTTCCGGATGATTATTCTTAGACTAGCCATGGTGATTGAACTGCTGTATTTCACCTGTCAGTAGCCTATGCTGTAGTAGAAGCTCACCCCATAACTTTGACATATGAGCGCCAATGATTTCCTAGCAGTTTCGAAATGGCAAAACTGTATTAGAAGCCCACCCCCTAACTCAACAGTTTGCATCAGGAAAAAAATATTTTATGATCAATGTGGACATACGAATAACGTGTACATGTAGCAAGATAATAAAGCAATCATGTTACAGGATTTAATCTAATTTACTTCCCAGTCCCCTAGGAATCAATGCCGGCCTCGGATTAATATAGATCTCGGCCACTACTAATAGTAGTAGGCCACATGTATGATATAATGTCAAGATATAATAAACTTTATTCCCCAGTTTTGTGGTCTAAAATTACATATAAAACAGTCTTGGTGTGATAAGTGCCTTCTTTATAAAAAATATTGTACATGTAAGACCAAATTTATGTATCAATCAAGCGGTCCATTTTGTGCATTCATTTTGTAATGTATGCGACCAACATAAAATGATCCAAAACAATCAAGACATATGACAAAAATTGCTTGAAAGCCCGAAAATTAAAATGAGATAAATCGCTTCTTATGTTGGCGAGCTGCTGACTCTTTAGTGATTGGAGGGGCATATTGACGTGGTCTCATGAAATCTCATACGCTAAGGCTCACTTTCCATGTAAGCTTTTGTGCGCGCGTATTCTCACACGCTTTTCTGCTCGTGGGTTTGTCTATTTCCATGCGGGCGAGTTTACCAGCGAATCCGGCTGTTTCCTAGCGTAGGCAAGCGAAATCAATATTGCAAATTAATTGCTTATAATGCAACATGCATGCGCACAAGATCAACATGCACAACACGCGCTTGTATCCACTGCACAGAGACGTTCCCATGGAAATGAATCTATATAAAATGCACTAGATCCACTTTTCTGCTTGCAGACAAGCGGACAGAAAAGTTGCTCACTGAGCGACGGGGTTTTCAGCGCGAAAGTTTCAGCATGCTGAAACGCTCAAGTGGAAATGGTCCTATCTAAATGCACTAGATCAACTTTTCTGTTAGCTATGGTTGACTTATCGTGCTCCCTCTCATACCAAAATAAATTATGTTTAAACCAATCAAGTTGCTTTTCTGTCCTGGAAGCTATAGATTCATGACTGGAATTCCCATGGAAATAGAGATTCTACTGTACCTATAGATACGATGCTACATGTGTCTCAATAATTGTGTATAACTGAGACAGCTGGGCAGTTACAAAGGCTCTCTTGAACAAACATGATTCTTGTCATTGCAAACACTTGAAAACCGTCATAAATCATTGCTGGCTACTGTAGCTCGCTGGGTAGTGTCGGGCCATTCCGATGTATCATGTCGACTCGCCGCCCTGCAAGTGCACGACGAGTGACGACGCTGGTTAGCATCCGGTCTCGGGGTGACGGACCTTGAACGAGACTGCCCTGCGGGAAACAAATAACGGCTCCTAAGGCCGGTGGAACTGAATCGTTCCGGTGGGGCCGTGCGACCATCGTCACGAACATTAAACACAACGGTCTCATCCCAAGAATTTGTGTCATCAGTATGCCTGTCCAAAGCAATTTCGTGATCTATGGACTTACAAGATTTGATTTGGTGACCTAAAAATATACGTCTACAATGCGTTTACCTAAACAATTAAAAATATGCTAGATAAAACCACAGTAAGAGCATACGAAAATACGAGACATAGAGGCAGGTAGATGAACTTTTAAACATGGCTCTCCCGGAGGTACCACACAGACTCGTAGGTCCACAGAGGTATCCCCGCAAGGGAGGCTCCCGTACACGAGACATAGCTATTTAACTTAATATAAGTTATTATACCTCTAAGCTGATAGGAAGAAGGCTATCTCAGACGAGAAAGTGATGTGCCTCACGCAGGCACTACTAGTGCTAGTTTGGGTGAGGAGTATTATCCTGGCGTGGACCATTGTAGCTTAATCCTTGCGAGAGGCATGTGCCTCGCGCGGGCCTCCGTCTCGGGAAGGTGTCGCCACGGCTTAAAGCGGGAGAAGAATAGTAGGCAAAAATGGGCCCACTCTAATATTTCAAACAAAAATGCTGTAGAAAGAAAAAACCATACCTAGTGAAATTATGACTATAGGGGTGCGTACTGTTTTATGTGAAGACGGAACGGAAGATTCCCGAGGGATTCCTTCGTCACCGTCTTATGTGATTCCTAATATGCTGAGTTAGTAGTTGCCGCTTTATTTCTGCGGGCCTTATGCTTTGCTTAATTCCTTTTAGTTGTTTTCAAAACAAGAATTAGTTTAGGCCGCAACTGGCCAATATCTACCTAGTTATTAGACACGGCTGTCATGGTGAACAGATGCCCTAGGACATCAATACTGTAGACAGCGCTCATACATGTTACTTAGTAGGATCTCAGAACTGGGTAAGAATCCGGACATTCCGCTTCGTAACCACATAAAACATTACAAGACATGGTTTACATTTCACGAAAGCATTATTAGGCCATCTCTCTTATCGTTTTGGGGGGGGGGGGGGGGGTTTAAGAGAGATGAATACACTGTGAAGTCCTTCCCGCAAGGGCGTGGCAGATCTAAATATCATGCCCAGACATTTTAAAAGAATTTGGTGGGAATACGTATCTCGCCCGTCACCGGGTCCTATGGAACTAACCGTTTAACCTGTTGTTAGGTTTATATATACAAGTTGCCAGTTTTGCACTGCGGTGCGGGAAGATTGTCAGTAAATAAAAAAATAATTAATACATGTGTTTTCGCAGTGCTTTCCTACATCGGCTTAAGGTACTATCTACTAAGTATCTGAAAATACACGGGAGTGTATGTGATACCGCACCCTAGCCATCACCGTTCAGAAAACCCAATAGTTTCCCAGAGTCGGATCAGCCCATGGTGCGGATAGGGACATCCAAACAATTAAGAGGCCACAAGGCTGAGTGGAGCATGAAGATAGACAAAATCTTAGTCTTACCGGAGTGCGGGACTATATTATCGCACTACCGGAAAAGAAGTGTATATTATAGAGTATGTAATGAAGACAGTGTCTCTAATCATTTTGAACCTATCCTATCGAGCTGTGTATAGAACAGGTTAGTCGGTAGCATGCCGGGCTAAACAAAGTTATAGCACGGACAGCGACCTCAGTGAAAAATTGTTGGTGGAGGGAGAAAGTGCTGCATATATAAATGTTGCTGTATAGTGTTTCTATAACTAAGCAAAACAAGTGAACAGAGGGCCACTGGCCATATACATGCATAATCTAACCAGAACAAACAATATGGTGTCAAACAATTAAGATATATATATTAATACAGGTTAACGAACCTACTATAGTGCGGTTAGCAACACATTGAAGAAAATGATAATAACTATTAACAAATACAGAAATTGTAACTATCGGTCCTAAGACCGTTACAGTTCCTTTTAGTCATCGGGACCGTTTTTACGGATACGATATAATTAACAAAACCTATATAGAGAAATAATTAAACTGTGAAGTATAGTTACTTGAATGCTTGGTAGTCATTCCCAAGTTAGGCTACCATGTTACTGAAATTGACCCGTCAATCCGTAGTCAACGTGAGATGATGCGCTCTCCGGAAGCTGGAAAGTTCCCGCAGGATGGTTTCCGCGAGCTGTTGGCCGCAAACAAGATTCCCGCAAGAAAGTTCATTGTGGGGGAAGGACATCGCTCAGCATTGTAAACCTAATAGAATATCTACCGAGCAGTCAGCAAAAGATACGATAGTACTACATAGTAAACAATCCGATCACTAGCGGGGGTTGTTAGAGGCAAATGAAGATACAAAACAAGGCTTCACGGTGTTGGTACATCAACCAGTTCGGAAGACGCACCGGGCAGAGTTTACTTGCTACAGTCGAAAGTCGAAAGAACCTACACGATTGGTGCGGCAGACGTTTGAAATACCACTTTTAGGCATGGCCGGCAGATCCGGCGAGTCATCCATCAAAGAACATTCTGCCTCTACATCTGTAGACTCACATATTCAGGCCGCAAAGGCCTCACCGCAAGTTTGTGTTCCGAATGTGGATGTAGTATTCGTGAACGATTATCAAAAGTTCCAAATTACTCCCGCAGATGGGGAGTTACAAAATTGTTTTAATGCGGTGGGTTGGAGAACTGCACGCTACGGGATAAAAACCTGACACAGCGAAAGAAGATGTGTATCGTGCTTGGTAGTAGTTGGTACAGCACCAACCTGGATGCTCTCGATCACTGGATCGCTTCTCCTTTTATACTCTCCGTGACATCACAGGCGCAGGCTCCATCAACTCATCGTTCGAGCAACAGCCAATCAGCGCGTCGCTAATAATAGCGTAGTCGAATGTTCTAGAACATTCTAGAAGCTTTACGTCCATGTGGTTATGACGTCACGGCAATATTTTGAAGATAATCAAGAAGAGTTTTCCCTGGATAACTCAGCCATTTCTCAACCGATTTTGAAATGGTTTACAGATTCGGAAAGCCTGTCGAATTCTGGTCTTGATTAATGCCAGATTTAACGGGAACAGGCAATTAATAAGGATTACAGAGTACCAGCTCGGTACACTAAAAGCCCCATCCTATCTAGGTCACAACTACGTGCTCCATAGAAACGGCGTCCCGGCGCGTGCATGCGCATAATGCGTTTTAACGAACTTAGTCTTTTTTCGACACGCTCTCTCTCCCATAGGCCTATATACGCTTATAGCTCTACCCAGAGGGGCGTGTTCAGAAAACGAATCCTAGACGGGCGGCACATACCCAGCTTAGCTGGTACAGCCGGTACCCGACTGGTCGATCCGAACTACACTACACAGCCTAATCTCAAGATCAGCCCTGTGCAAACTGTGCCTCATGGTTCCACTATCCCAATGTTTTGTATATGTTCTTCAAATGCCAAGAGTATTTCCCCACAAAGGAGATGCTATGATTCTCAGTACTGGCTTCCAACAAGTATCAGACATCATAACACCAGGACGAAATAACGACAAATAAGAATCATCTTCGAGATAAGCTGTTAAATTTAATAAATGTTGAAAATAATTTGTGAGGAATCTGTTGCTCCCTGTCAAATTTCAAATTAGTTTCAGAATATTCAACATTTTTGAAATTGTAAATGAGTTTGAATATATCCGTTTAAGTGTAAAGGGTTATGAAAAATATTGCTGCTCAATTTTGGCATCTTTTATGATAGCGGTGGCTTTCAGCAAAACTTCCAAATATATTAGTCACTTTTCCACAAGCTCAAGTTATTAGCCCCTTACATTTTGGAAATACTAGGGGGTGATATCGCAAACGTGTCTGTCCATCCATTCATCCACGTGTCCATCTGGATATCTCGGCTGAAACTGTTCGATGGAATTCAATCAAATTTGTTATGTGAGTTACTCATATGATGCAGACTTCAAGACAACATTTACATTAGACTCCGCCCTGACGGTGTGGGTGTGTCTGCTTGGTGGAGGTGGAGAAAGTCAAAGTTGACGGAATTCAACCGAATCTGTTATGTTATTTACCCATATGACTGCGGATTGCGAGACAATGTTTGCATTAGGCTCTACCCCCACTGTGGGCAGACAGTTGAAAGTTGGTAAAAGCGTGGGGATTTGCGATGGCATGTTATCGACTACTCATTCTAGTATTTAGTTTTCAGCCAAACCAGGATACAGGATAATGATTTAAACCAGTTAGTTTCTATATTTTAGCACATAAAAATATCGTTATTTCTATTTCTTGCATTGTTTCCAAAGCATTTCAGCAGAAAAGAAAGGAATTTACTTTACAATGCTGAATATATCAATGCTAATTTGATTGAAAGTTTGCTGCTGTTGAAAGCATCAGTAGCTTTTGTTCAAATTACTCTTAATACATTCAAAATATTATATGATTATAAGAAATAGATTCCCTAAGTTCCTTGTCTCTACATAGATGTATAAATTTGTACATATTATATATATAAAAATTTGTATATATGTGAATGAGGGCCTCTGCTAGATCAGGCCGTGTACTTGAAGTGCTACCCTCAATAAATAACGATTATTATTATTATTATTATTACCATACAGTCCAGAAACGACAAAGTCATATATATACATGTAGAACTTGTCTTATAGTTTCATGGTTTAAAGGGTTAACCATATAATGGTCATGCCAGTCAAAACCAGCCTCTGCTATGGTCTTGTGAAATTACAGGTCAAAAGAATAGAATTTTTGAAAATTTTCTGCTCGAATGACTGAGCCAGCCATTCCGGTGATAACTTCAAAAATTATGTTTTCGTGGCCTGTAAATTGACATTCTATAGGCAGTATTTAAATTTTCTTGACCAAATTTGACCGTTAAATTGTTAATACTTCTATAATCCAAATATCTAATATCATTGGAAGCTGTTGCTGCCATATGCAGTAACATCTCAATCCAGTTAAATGTGTAAAATGTTTTCAAAATATTCACCCAATATTTCTCACATGTATAAGTATCAGGCTCAAGGCGATTTCAAAGGGTGATATTTTCAAAGTTATCTTTCATAAACTTTATCACAATGTGTATCTACTGTTTACATTTTAATAGCGTTCAGATGATATGTCAAATAATTGCTACCGTTGTGACAGAGTATCAATACCCACATGACCACTCAGGTGGCTATTAACAGGTCACCTGGCATCTGTTCAAAAAACTGTATGGCTTATAAGGCAATTAACTGATCAAATGGTTAGCCTTTCAGGTAAAAGTCCCCTTTGTACTTGTCAAATATCTGCAATACCTGGATATTAAGAAGTCGCCAATACAGTGTTCAAGTATTATTTTCGCTTATTATTGGATTAGAAATGTTTTGTGTAGAATAGTGTAGCTGTTTCTTAAGCTCGTTTGTCGGTGTGTTATCTGTCTTATTGCGATCACTTATCGAGTTAGTCTAGGAGATACAAATTACTTGTTAAATTCTCTTTGAACATGTGTTTATTTTAATTTCGATACAAATTTTGTTTCGAATTATTTGTATATTTTTAACTGTCCCGCCTGAAATAACTGTACTTACTGTACTTCTAATATTAATTACCATGCACACAGAAAGGCAGGGGTGTTGAAACAGTTGGATATTTTGAAAGTAATTTGACTGGAAATTATTTCAAAATATTCAACAAAATATTCCTTAGATTATTGCGAATGTATTACACCTGGCACATAGTGTTGAAATGGTTAATAACTAAATTTTATATATATATATATATATATATATATATATATATATATATATATATATATATATATATATATATATATATATATTTTATTTTTATCTCTTGTATAGATAGCTGTGTGTAGTGTTATGCTCCAATAGATGAACAGGGGCGTGAAGTTGACACCAAGGTCGTGATTCTATTGTGAATAGTCAGCAGTTAAATGTATAGAATTCTTGGTAACGGTGTGATGTATTCGTAGTCTTCCTAGTCTGTCTGCATTTAATGTATACTGTTTGCGCAAAATGTGTGATCACGTGATATGAAAAGTAAAATCTTTAATGCATATTCCTTGATTATTGTGAGTCACTTTGACTCTTGACAGCAATCAGTTAAATTCAGTTACGGTTTTGGATTTAAATAAGCAGTTTATAATTCATAAAGCACTACATATATATTGTATTATATTCAGCCAAGTTTAAACATGTTCGTGCTTGAGATCTTGAGTTTTTCCATCACAAGTGAAATATATATGGGAGAGCTCTTGAATATTAATTAATAATTTTAATGTCGTAATAGATTAGTCAAAGCAATTTTAAAATTACCAACAGACTTCATTTCTTTTAGTCTTAGGAATGTATTGTGTATCTGTTCGGTCTGTTTAAAGGGAAATTAAATACTAGTACATTACATCATGCAGATAACAAGGCATTTTTGATATTAACTGGTCTGTGACTGATTTAATCTTACAGATGAAATTCACAGTAATTATTCATAATTTATTGAGTTAATGTTTTGAAATATATAGGATGAAATATGTATTTTAAAGAGAAAGGTTCTTGGTAAAATAATTTTATTACAGTGTATCTCGCAAAGTATAAGTCAGTTGGTCTGTTAGTCTGTATGTCAGTTGGACTGTAAATCTTTGGATATTTTCGACAAAGGCCCCTATGTCAAAATATTTGTTTTTCTCATGGCCTGTTCAGCACTTAAGCAAACCAAAAAGGGCTACTGCGTTGTCCATTTGCAGATCAAGAGAAAACTATTTATCTCTCCCCTCACCCACCCACTCGTCACCTTGAAAAAACGTGTGTGAGTATGCATTTGTCCGTCCGTGCCTTTGGTTTTCGCCATGTAAGCTATATCATCTAGCTTGGAAATTTACTACTGGAATGACTGGCTTGATAACAAAGCCAGTAATTCCAGTAATACATTTTCAAAAATAGTCTTCATGGCTGGACATTTTGAGAAAATGTAGATTTTCTTGACCAATTTCTTGACCAAATTTGGGAAATAATGCGTTAATGTTTCTGTTGATGCAGTGTCACCAGCATGCATGTATTGATCATCATCATCATCATCACATTTATCATTACCAAGTGAAGGATTGATGATAGATGAGAATGCTGTATGCTATTAAAAAAATAATAACTTCTGGCATTTCTATTGGATTTCTCTGAAGTTAATTTATATCACACTTTGTGAATGTATTTGATAGATTTTGAATTATCTGTAGCTCAAGGCCTGTGTCTCAAATGTGAATATACTTCTGATTGATAGCATGACAGTTGTTTGTAGGAAATAATCCAGACAAAATTTGACATTTTGTTTGTGTTTTTAACTGTCTGCCTGTTCAATTTATGCAGACTACATTTTCTATGGGTTTTAAATGTGGATATGCTGTATATTTTGAAAACAATTTGACAGAAAGTTGTTGGTTGGCGCAGGTCCAGAGTTATTGCCATTTAAATTATTGTCTGATGGCGGCTTGCAGCGGTCAGACATTTAATGTTCATGCTGAGTGTATATCTACGTTTGTAAAATGTTTTCGCCCTTTGATGGTCAAGATTGTTCAAGAAAATCGAATGTTTATTTTTAACGAAGTAAATGTCGATTTACAGAACAAGAGAAGACTATTTTTTAAATATACAACTGGAATAAAGTATTGGCTTTAGGTTAAAATTTAAGTGGTAAATTAAAAAAAAAGTTCAAAGGATCAATGCTAAGCGAAGTGATCTTCATTAAACTTATGAGAAGATACCCATGGGGCATGAAGATGCTCATTATAGCTGACGGTCATGATGACCAGAGTAAGACTAAGTGCTTTGTGCTGGGTTTCCAGATGATAACTTATGTTCTGCTGATGGGATTGTCACCAAGCTTGGGTGGCAGATTACCCTCAGGGAGCCGATGTATTGATTGTGGTGGAGTCAAACGGTCAGAGGTCATGGTGACTCAATTAGGGAAATTGCTATTGCAGAAGTCGGTGTTCATAGGTTTAAACATTGTCTGATTGTCCTTCTAATGGAAGAATCCAGTTTCTCAGTCAATCATATGATGTCATAATCGTCTACGTGACGTGTAGGCTCATGTCATAATCAATGGACCTTTCCAGTTTATCCATCCATCATATGATGTCATAATCAACTGTGTGACGTAGGATGATGGCATAATCATTAGGGTCATGAATAACATAGATAAGTTCGTCATGAATGCATAATTGATGATGGACTACGTACACATTGTCATACGAATTATATGTCTTTACTATTTAACCCTTTAACTCTCGAATTTATTCAAGAAAATTTTAATTTTCTCATAGAAAATATCCATTTACAGACCAAGAGAAGACTATTTTTGAAAATTTCCCACTGGAATGCCTGGCTCGGATATCGAACCAGTCATTACAGTGGAAAATTTTCAAAAATAGTCTTCTTTTGGTCTGCAAATGGACATTTCTCAAGACCACTACTGAAGCAGTTTTTGGCTGATATAAGTGTTAAAGGGTTAAGAAACATAGGCAGCAACAGCACCCAGTCAAATTAGTTTCAAAATATTGAACAGCTTACCTGTGTAGTTTTCTGGAAATTGATTGTCAAGAAGTGCAGGGATCGATTGATCCCAACACGAGCAGAGGTCTGGGAGGAGCTTAGCTAAAGAGGGGCGGGGCATGGCTAAAACTGGATTCTTCCGTTGTTACATGTACATACCCTAACTAAAAGTTAGAAATTGTTTTTGTTGTTTCTGTTTTAACCAAGGACATTTTATTTTGAATGCATAGAAATACCTGGATTCAAGACGGGTAAATTAAAATATTAAACCGGCTGAATAATTTTTAAATTTTATGAAAATGCTTGAAGATAATGGACCTTTCCATTTTTAGCTATGCCCCGCCCATCACTAGCTAAGCTCCACCCAGACCGTGCCGTGTTGATCGAATGCCCTAGCTGTCAATTTCCTGAAAACTATACAGGGAAGCTGTTGAATATTTTGTAACTAATTTGACTCGGTGCTGTTGCTGCCTATGGCAGCAACAGCGCCCAGTCAAATTAGTTTCAAAACATTCAACAGAATATTTATTAAATTGTAAAAGCAAACAGTTTGTACAACAACGCATAGACCGTCTTCAAATATGCATTCGTGACGTACTTATCAACCGTCATCCATGACGTCATTCATTATGATGTCATTCTAAACATCACTCAGTTCATTATGACGTCATATGATGAGTGGGTACTCTGGAAAGGTGAATTATCATTAAACTCTTGACAGTACAGTCATGGCAGTCAATATTACCAGCATTTATGTAATGACCTGGATACATATTACCTGATACAAATACGTTCTCATTAATTAACCCTTCCAACGCTGAAATCTCGCTTTCAAAGAAGAGCGTTTACAAGCTGTTCAATATTTAGACAATTATTTAACTTGCAGACGCTGCTTCTTTTGCCATCAATATCGTCTAGTCAAATTAATTTCAATAAATATTCAACAAATTAATTTCTTACCTTGTACAGAATGTTTTGTTTAACTGTTCTGCTGTGTTTAAAAGACATTTAACATGATAATAGGGTACTTAAAAAGTTTAATTAAAATTTTAAGCTGCTTTTGTGTTTATTGAAGCATAGCAGTGTTTCAATTATTGTGGAGAAAATGAAGAGACAAAGATGTTCAGGACATTGGAATTATAAAGTTTAGTTTTATCCTATCTGAGCACGCTCGGGTATATATCGCGATGATGTAGGTTGAACATGAGGATTGTAACGGTGTGAATAACCATGTCTGATGGTGATGAGGATGAACTTAGCGATGCACACTTAATTTATATGGAATAACAGATAAAACGGAAATTGACCATTCAGTATTTATAAGGATTGAGTAATCTGTATTATAAATATGGAGTATTTACCAGTTTTAAATAATGATGATCAAGAGAAATTTCTCTGTTAAACTCCTCAGAAAAACATCGTATAAGTACAACGTCACTCCTGAGGTAGGTATACATAGATGTAGATATTGATGTTTTTTCTATGAGAGTAACAGTATGCTTAACCTTTAAGGGCCAAGCCGGCCAAAACAGGCCTTTGCGGTGGTCTTGATGAATGCCCATTGCCAGGCCAAAAGACTATTTTGGTAATTTTACCACTGGAATAACTGGCTGGATAACCGGGCCAGTTTAACTCCGGTGGCAAAATGTCGGAAATAGTCTTCTTGGCCTGCAAATGAACATTCCATAACCATTTAATCCTCGAATTGTTAAAGAAAATTTTAATTTTCTCATAGTAAATGTCTATTTGCAGACCAAGAGAAGACTATTTTTGAAAATTTACCACTGAAATGACTGGCTCAGTTATTGAGCCAGTCATTCCAGTGGTAAATTTTCAAAAATAGCCTTCGTGGTCTGCAAATGGACATTTCTCGACACCACTGCAGAAGCTGTTTTTGGCTGATATGAGTGTTAAAGGGTTAAGCAGAGATTTTCTTGAGACCTCTTATCCTACTAAATACTTAAATCTGCCTAGTTAGCACTTTCATGTCAATCCAGGCAAAACTGAGCATTATAGAGAACTTAAGAAGTGGCCATTTGCAGGCGAAGAGAAGGCTGTCTTTAAAATTGTATCCGTCTCATCATTCCAGTGGTAAAATTTCAACAATCAATTTCAAGCACGGAGAAAAGATGTATAAATTCCTCAACAAAAAATGTGTATTTATTTGACAAACCTGTCAATTAAAGGAATTATATTCAGTAAATTCTCATTTATTGCTCATGCTGCTGAACGCTGATATTTGTCTGCCCGTCATGTCTGTGTCCCAGAGTTTTTCTTAAAACTCAATATCTACTGATCCCGCTTGGCTCAAATTTAACACAACAAATGAACAACATTTGTACAATGGGGTTTCCAGATATATGCCCTGATCTGGATAAAAAAAACTGGATCCAGATTGGATCGATTTCTGGATCTATGGATCTCGTGAAGTCTCCAATGTGACTTAAATTTAAATGAAGAAATGGTGTGGCAGTACATTAGGATTCCAGAACTTGAGGGCGTGATCTGAAAAATATTGGGGAAATTAAAGAAATCCTTCAACTGTGACAAAAAAGAGGGCCAGAGTTTTCAATCCCTGATTGCTCTTATTAGTCCCTTACCGGTAAAACCATGGGGATTATAGTTTTGCTGTCCACCCATCCATCTGTGTGTCTGTCTGTCACAATTGGTTTTCCGCACTTTTTTTTCACCCCTTCAAGATACGCACATGTATTCTACTAAAATGTGTACATTGCTTTATTTATTATAAGGAGTTACAGAGCAAGTTGCGGTTCAAACATTTTCATCAATTTTTGATGGAGTTATGTCCCCTTTCAATATGGAATATGAAAACCAGTTTTCCGCACTGTTTCACACTCCATCAGGATATTCAACAGACAATCGGTACATTTCATTAGAATAAGCAGTTACAGAGCAAGTTCAAGTTTCAGACATTTTCGTCAATTTTTCATGGAGTTATGCCCCCTTTTGACTTGAAAATTATCATTTTTCCACACTGCCTCAGCCGTTTCTGTCAGTTTTCGATTATCAATATCTGGAGTTTTATCACCAGTTAGGGGACATGTCTTACAAAGCAATTACTTACAGAATGCTTGTTAATACATGCAATGCAACAATTTTCTCCATGTGTGTGCGTATGTATGTGGGTCAGATTAATTTGACTGGATGGAATTTATATGTACCCACAACATACTGGCTTGATTCCAAAATCTGAAAAAGCTGTTATTTAAGAAGCTAGAGGCATTTTTTGGGTGGAAGCTGGTAAACAAACTCTCGAATCTGCTGAATCTGAATATCTTGTTTACCAAACTGAATTCTTCATCATTCTCCCCAAAACTGTGTCGCAAATTTGGCCGGTCATTCCCCTATCTGACTATTTTGCCGCTGTTTGGCAACCATGCTGACGGAAGTTTCATGATTATCGAAACAACGTGTTCAGTAATACGTTCCCTGCTGTATGTTTATGGCTGAATTTACCATTTGGCTTCAGAATTAGACACATTTTGTTGGCTTATACTACATTCATATCCCTATATCAACCTAGCCATTCGCCACAGTCTTGCGCATAGAGAGCAGAATACAGCATAAAACAGATATTTATTGCCTCTCCGAGTGGGCTATAGGAGGTCAGCTTAACCTGCCTGGAACAACCACCTTGGATTTTCCGAAGATTATTCATCATGTCTATTTAAATGCAAATGGTCCCAATGCTAATGGTCCAGCTGAGCGTAATAGGCCCTTGGGCCTCTGGTTCATGCTACGAATTTATCTTATGAAGATGACTGAATAAAATATTGTGGATGTTTGTTTCATTTTAGCTGCCTAGAACCACAGACGAAACCACTCATTCTATATTTCTGACTTAGATTTCCTGGAACAGTGGTACCAGTAGCTAGCTAAATTACACTGTTTCTCGAGAAAATCAGACAAATTTGTCAAATCAAATGGTAAAGCATTGAAATGCTGTTGTCTTGACTTTGATTATGTCAAAATAGAAAAAAATACATTAAGAATCGTATGATTATTGTTGAAAACTGCTAGGATCGGTACAAATACAACTGAATACTACTACGATTGCAGTGATCTAGAGCTTGTGTGTGGTCAAAACTCTCCAATGCATTCAGAATTGCAGTCTGTGAATTCCTCCGAAATGGGTGTTTGTCGATATTTAAGACGCAAAGATGACAAAGTTAACATGAATTTCCCAGGTTTACTCCACAAATGGTGAAACACTATTACTATATATACTGTATTAGTGTGTCTATTCAATGGCATCTAACACCCTTATATCGATCTTCCTTTAAATATGACAAAAATAAATCCTCAAACTAAACTAAAAGTACAGTTACACATTTAGCCCCAGTGAATAAAAGCGATAATGCTCTAAAATCCAATATGGCTATCAACCTTACCACCGTGAAAAAGGAGTTTTTAGGTGGTACCTCCTAAAATGTATCAGATCATCTTCAACATAACCTTATTCTTCGATCCATCATCATGCATGTCCTGATTGAGTAAGTATACTATGCATACATGATTATAGAGCTCAGGACTCCTAAAGTATTGACATTTTTTTTCCTTTGTCATTTCAGCGAGAGAAGGGTCGAAGTCAAACAGCTCATGATGACTTGTCGAGCTGGACGAAGGCGGGTTCTTTCCGACGTCACAAATCTTTGAAACAACAACCGCTCAGTCATTCGCATGAGGTAGGTCGCTGGTATATAGTGCATAGTCAAAAATGGTTAGTGTCTATTCTTGTGATAGCCCTGATTTATTCCCTGCCTTGTATTTGCCTAATGAAATAAGGTATGAAGACGTTATATAAATGTTGTTGTGTATATTTATGTCGACATAATATCAGTATCTTGGTAAACCTTATTGAGCCTTTTATGGTCATGCCAGCTAAAGCTTTTTTTAATTTTACCATTGAAATGACTGGCTCGATAACAAGCCAGGGATTCCAGTGGTAAATATTCAAAAATAGGTTCCTTGGCCTGCAAGTGGACATTCACTAAGCAAAATTACATGTATCAAATTATCACATTTCTTGACAAATCTTGACCATTAACTGGACGTGTTCAAGCTTCACATTACTGTTACTCTATCTTCTTCATCCGTCATGCTTAGTCTCTACTGTTTATCTACATTTCACACATAACGTAGTTTTTAACGCATGTACAGTAACACGCGCTCGCTCACATGCACACATGTACGCACACACACACGCATGCATGCACACACACGCACGCACGCACGCACACACACACACATTCGGTTAAATCTACCTACATGGACATGCACTGGATTGGCACTGTACATTGATTTGTGATAATTGCAGTTTTGTATGAATTTGGCATGGTCAACTTATTAAAAAACAAATTTTCCTCGATGATTTCCAATTTGTCGGTGAAGAGATGACTTATTGAAAATTTGGTTAAATTTACTACCGGTATGATTGAATCAGTTATCAACAATTTCAATAGAATCTCTGTAGGTGCAGATGAAGCATGAAAGGTAGGTCACACTGACTTTAGTTATGCTACAAATTTTAAGCTTACAATGTATGCCTACCGGTACACCAAGTTTGATTACTGTATGTGTAAGACTCTTGAAACAACAACTCAGAAAACCAGTAACCAACTGATGAATTAACTAACTAGCGAACTAACTAAAATTTATCACACCTAATAGGGACCCCACGGGCAACCTTCTACCTCAGGTCTGGTCAAGATATCTCCAGTAGAACCAGTGGTTGACAAATTAGTTTTCAAAATAATTATATTTTTTTAATCTATGCGCCATGGCCTTCGCCTTTGACCTTTTGCTACGTATTCGGGATCTTCCCATAAAATCTGGTCAAGATATCTCCAGTAGAATCAGAATTCTTGGCAAATTAGTTTTCAAAATAATGATTTCTTTCATATGTTCGCCGTTGTTTAGACCTTTTTTGACCCCAATTTTATTTCACATCTTCAGGACTCCACGGTCAACCATTCCCCCATGTTTGATTACTGTATACCAAACCTCTTGAAACTGTTGCCCGGAATAAACTTTTGGAACTAATGGACTAACTGACGGTTTATTGACATAGCAACTAAAGATAGTGTTCTGTTAGCCTGCAAATGGACATTTTAAAAGATCACTGCAGATGTTAACTTCTGCCAAGGCATTAACCGTTTTCACCCCCACAACATGGACTGTATTCACTAAGAGTGACTAACTTACACACCAGCCTAACTGCCTGCACCAGTGTTTAGAAGACCAGACTACGTCGTAGTCATGAAGAGGTGACTAAATCTTCATCTAATGTAGGTGAATAGAGACTTAGTCGTTTTCTTTATTTACGCCACATTTACGCATTGTTTCGGACTTAAGTTCCTTCCTGAATATGGCCCCTGGCAGTCCTGGTACACCTAATTCTTTTGCAATTTAAGAAATGTGTTATTAAATTTATAATTTAGAAGTTAATTTGTTTGGAAGCAGTTGCTGCCTCCAATCAAACTTTGAAGATCAGTTTAGTAAAAGCCTTTCAAGTTGCTTTGTCTTCTGATAATTATTGACACACCACATAATCTCTATGCTGAATTCAACCGGTTTTGACTGGACGGACTCTCATGTTGTAGGCTTCAGAGCTTCTAGACGTAAATCTGATTATATATGTTTTCTGTTCCCATCTTGGATTTATATATCCAGGTAATCGAAGATTACACAGGTAAGCCATGCATCCAGCCACAATTTGGGCTTATAAAACTTAATTAATTCTGTGGTGGCCAAATTTTAGCATTTCTAGCCAAAATTCCTAAGCACTTTGGACCTCTTAACTTTGTCAGAAAGTCTTTCTTCCCTGATATACCAGCATCTCCATTGCATGGCTAACATACGAGTAAATTGTTGAATATTTGGAAAATAATCTGACGAATGTTTTAGGCCTCAACTGCTTCCAGCCATATTCGTTTCAAAATATGCGAGCAAAATATTTCTTACATTGTAAGTCACTTGAAAATTTAGTTAATTAAACATATACATGTAACATACGTATCAAACTTCCTAAATCGAGGGAGCTAACTCTAATTCTACATTGTTATGATGGCAGTAGGAAGAGTTATAGAACTTATTCTTGTTGCATTCCTAGCAGATGAATTTAACCTGTGATTCTGCCAGTGGCATTCAAAGCAGGTAGATACATGACATTACATGTATATACTATAAAAGCAAATTAACATGCAGAAGCTATTTTCAAGACAATAAGCAAGGTCTTGACAGAAAACAGCATACCTTGTATAAATGTTCTTATTTTAATCATTAACAACTTGTGTGTGAAATGAATTAAAGCACAATATTTAAGGAGGTATATTATATTTCTTTGCAAATCAACTTTTAAGAACACCTGTTGTCTATTTAGTTTTTCATTTCCCTCTGTCCAACTGATTTGATTTGATAATACTTTCGTTTGGACGTGGTAAAGTTTGAACCTGTTTCAGCGTTTTGCTCAAATTTACACATTGTTAGACAATGTGCACTCTTCCAAGAGTGTGCCCTCATTGCCTTATTCAAGTTGGAACTTATGGCATGAATGGAGGCCATTTTGCAAAAGCATTTAAAAATAACTAATATTTAAAAATCATACACAATTTTCATAGGTCACATTCAACCACAACCAACCCAAGCACCACTAAGACCATCAACAATCACCAACACAACTACCCCCCACACAACTACCACCAACACATTGCTACCACTACCTACACAACTACCATTACCTACACAACTGCCACTGTTCTTACCACCCACCAGCTCAATCACCACCGCCATCATCATCAACTATAGATATAATTAAAAGAGTACTAATTTTAAAAGATATACATTTTTCTTTTGATTCATATTTTCGTACACTGTCACAATTGGAGTTCCCCTGGAGGGTATTTGGTTTAAGCTATGCTTGAATTGTGCAGAACAGAGCTCTGCTGTTGAACAGCCAACACAATTCCTTCAGCATGTGGTCCATGATATTTACTGCAATAACTTAGTTTTGATTCTGTGAAATGTTTTGAAAACTGTTTGCTTGAAGATTGTTGCTGACTTGGGCATATGCATGCCAAAATTTTCAGATAGTTTTAGATTCAACACCAATTAATATTGGTTGAAAAAACATGAGAAATAGGCTCAAAATTAAAAAAAATACTTTATATAGGGTGAATTATTGTGTTCAGGTAATATCAGTTCTTTTTAGTAGGCCTACATTTGTATCATGTCAGGTCATATTTCAAAAGGTAAATTGCATTTTTAGCGTGACATTACGAACTAAAACGAGCTAAAATTACGATACCCAGCATGTCATCCAGCAACGGTGGCATTGTCATCGTCCAATTTGCGTTTAGCTCAACTTTTCTGTTTATATCTTAGGTTTGGTTAATCATACTGGACCCAAACTTGGATTTATGCTTCGTTATAATGACACAGCATCTCACGATGAACTTGTGGTCAAAAGGTCAAAGGTCACTGTGACCTTGGTAAAAACCTTCCTTTTTTCAACATTAACATTTTCAGTTTAGCTCAACTTTTCTATTTATATCTCAGTTTTGGTTAATCATATTCGACACAAACTTGGACACATGCTTCAACATAATAACACAACATCTAGGGTTGTAACAATACATTTTGCCACGATACGATATGTATCACAATACACTGGTAATGATGAGATACACGATACGATACGTTATTTTTTCACTAAGTTTCATCTGAATCTGTCCATTTTATGCCACTCTCCGTCTCTCAGTGCAGATAAACAAAAAATTAACCTATTCAGATGAAATTTAGTGAAAATGGTGCACTTGTGCATAACTTTAACTATAGCTTACCTGACAATGTTAAGGCATGAAGGATGCCATAGGCATATTTTCCTGTATCGCGTGTATCGATGCGACAGGTCACGATACGATATGCATATCATGAGCATGCGTGTTGCGATTCACCGATATATCAGTGAATCGTTACAGCCGTAATGACATCCCACAATAATGTTATGGTAAAAAGATTAAAGGTCACGGTCACTGTGACCTTGGTAAAACATTGGTTTTTTTCAACATTATCATTTTCCGTTTAGCTCAACTTACCAGTTTATATCTCATCTTTGGTTAATCATACTGGACCCAAACGTGGACACATGCTTAATTATAATAACACCGCATGACACAATGACCTTGGGGTCAAAAGATTACGGTCACTGTGACCATCGGAAAAATGTTGTCTTTTTCAACATTAACAGTTTCCATTTGGCTAAACTTAGCAGTTTTTATCTAATCTTTGGTTAATCATACTGGACCCAAACGTGGACATATGCTTCCTTATAATGACCCACCCCGAAGGGTCAAGTGAGCTTATGCCATGGCTGCCATTCATCCATCATCCATCCATCCATCCATCAAATCACTTCTCCTTAAAGCTTTGACTGATTTCAACCAAATTTGGCTGGAAGAACCCTGTGCTGGTACCCTCCAGAACATGTGTTCAGAATTTTGATTGGTCAATTTTTTGGGTGAAAATCTTAGATTTTTAAAATGATTTGCTGGAAAATGTCAAAATGCTACTCCTTAGTTGGTTGACATAATTCAACGAAATTTGAGGGATTCTATGGTGCTACGCTCTAGGATCTCTATTCAGAATTTTGATTGCCCAATTTTTAGGTCACCTGGCCAAGTGAACTTATGGCATGGCGACCGCCCATCATCCGTCCATCGGTCCGTCCGGCATCTGGCAACCTTTGCTTAAAAACGCTACTCATTAACTGCTTGGCAGATGTCTACCTAATGTGGCTGGAAGGACCCTATGGGGGTAGGCTTCAGAACTTGTATACAGAATTTTGATTGGTCAAATTTTTCGGTGGCATCTTTAATTTTCCGAAAAAATTGTGGAAAATCGTTTAAAACGCTACTCCTCATTAATTGCTTTAACAATTTCAACCAGGCTTAGCTCAGATGATAGTACGCTGGTATGTTTCCGAACATGTATACAGAAATTTGATTGGTCAATTTTTCAGGCGGACATCTTGGATTTTCTGAAAATTTCTCGATAAACACTGGGCCGATTTAAATCAAACTTGGAGGGAAGAACCCTAGCCTATTATGCTTCAGAACTTTTATACAGAATTTTGATTGGTCAATTTTTCCGGCAACCATCTTGGATTTTCTTAAATATGGCGGGAAATTGTTTAAAACGCTACTCCTCATTAACTACTTTAGCAATTTCAACCAGACTTGGCTGGAAGGATACTAGACTGGTAGATTTCAGAACATGTATACAGAATTTTGATTGGTCTATTTTTCCGGCAGCCATCTTGGATTTTCTGAAAATTTTGGGAAATCTGTTTAAAGGCTACTCATTAACTGCGTGAACGAGTTCAAACGAACTCGGCTGGAAGGACCCTAACGCGCTATGCTTCAGAGCTTGTATATAGAATTTTGATTGGTCAATTTATTCGGTGGCCATCTTGAATTTTCTAGAAAATGGCTGGAAATTGTCTACTTAATCACCATAAACTACTTGGGCAATTTCAACCAGACGGGCTGGAACGAGCCTAGGGCAGTAGGCTTTAGAGGGTTGCATATAAAATTTTCTGAATATATTGGGGAATCAGTTAAAAGGCTACTCCTCATTAACTGCTTGGCCGATTTCAACCAAACTCAGCTGGAAGAACCCTAGGCCGGTACGCTTCAGAACTTGTATTCAGAATTTTGACGGCTTGATTTTGATGGTGGCCATCTTGGGTTTTCCGATAAATGGGAATTCATATAAAATGCTACTCCTCATTAATTGTTTGGGCAATTCCAACCAATTTTGGCTGGAAGGATCCTATTGTCGTAGCCTCGAGAAATTCTATTCAGAATTTTGATAGGTCAATGTTTTGGCAGCAATCTCTGATTTTCTGAAAGCTTTCCGGAACCATTTAAAAACAGTACTCCTTCAATCAATAATCCAATTTCAACAAAACTTGGGTGGAGCAATCCTATGACGGTAGGCTTCAACATTTTAAACGAGAGTCTTGATTGGTTAATTCCTTTGCTAGCCATCTTGGATTTTCTGAAATCATCCATCACGTCTATTTAAATGCAAATGGTTTAAATGCCAATGGTCCAGGTGAGCGCCACAGGCCCTTGGACCGCTCGTTTGGGTGATAATCTTAGATTTTATGAAAAATTTAGCAGAAATTGTCAAAATGCTACTTCTCCTTAGTTGTTTGACATATTTCAAACAAATTTGATACCCTATCATGGTAAACTCCAGAACTTGTATTCAGAATCTTGATTGATCATTTTTCTGGGTGAAAATTTTTAGATTTTATGAAGAATTTATGCAAATAGTCAGAACGCTACTCTTTATTAACAGCTGGGTGGATTTCAACTTAATGTGGCAGGAATGACCCTATGTGGGTAGGCTTCAGAACTTATATACAGAATTTTAGATTTTACGAAAAATTTGCCGGAAATTGTCAAAACACTACTCTTAGGGGCTATGCAGATTTCAACTTAATGAGGCTGGAAGGACCCTATGGGACTAGGCTTCAGAACTTGTGTACAGAATTCTGATTGGTCAAATTTTCTGGTGGCCATCTTGGATCTTTCAGAAATCCTTTAAAACGCTACTCTTTCTTAATCAATGGCTCGATTTCAATGAAACTTGAGTGGAATTCTGCTATCATGATCAACTTCAGCAGTTCTAATGAGAATCTTGATTGGTCATCTTTTTCAGCAGGTATCTTGGATTTTCCAGATATTTTTCAGCAGAGTTTAAATCGCTATGACTACTTAATCTGTAACTAGATTTCAACCAAACCTGGGTGGAATGATCCTAGGACAATAAGCTTAAGGAAATCAAAGGAAAATTTAAATTGGTCAATTTCTTTGGCCGTCATCTTGGATTTTCTGGAAATTATCCATTATGTCTATTTAAATGCAAATTGTTCAAATGCTAATGGTCCAGGTGACGTCAGGCCCTTAGGCTTCTTGTTGATAAGTGTATTGATAAGCCTTCTATATTTAGTTTGTTTGAAGTCCAGCTTCATAGATCATTGTAAAGACGAGCTAGCTCACCTGGTTAAAAGGGCTGTGTGAGCTTATGCCATGGCACCCGTCCATCGTAATTGTTAAATTTGTCTTTAAGGGACTTTTCTAGAACATTGGACCAATTTCAACGAAATTTGTCAGGAAGCATCTTTGAGTCAACATGGTCAATAGAAATCCAGGTGTGTTCAAAAGTTCCAAGCTCATTGGTTGACTTTGCCGATAGCCATCTTGGATTCTACCATATTTTTAGAAACTTGTCTAGACATCTTATCCGAAACAGCATAACCGATTGATTTAAAGCTCAAGAAATTTCATCTGGAGAAAGACCTAAGGAGAGAACCTGATTGATCAGTTTGCTTAGCGGCCAATTTGGATAACCTAGTTTTCACAGAAATGACCTGACCCACTGAAGGGATCAGGACAAAATTTGGGAAAATTCTATTCAAATAAAAATATCCAAGGGTCATTGTATGGCGATGTCAAATTGTACACATTTGAGTTGGTCCGATAAATAGATCAGTGGCCATCTTGTATTATTTTTCCCACCTGCGAATCCTCGGATGATTTCTCATGTGTAGATTTTACTTTGTCCGATTGGTTTGTGGCCATGTTGATGACACCGTCTTTCACAAAAACTACTCTGTAACCAGTTAATGAATCGAGATTAAAGGTTGTAGATGGCATCACCAAATACAGGCAATTAAAATTTGTTCAAGAGAAAGAAATGCGTGAAAAAACATGGCCGACATGGACCAATTAAAATTCATCATTAGCGAGTTCAAGTGTGTTTCCTTCCACTTTTATCTTGTTTGGTTAAAGAGTCTGTTTTGTATAAGAATTCAGGCTTGCAATGTCTAATCATGTCTTTGCACAAATTCTTATATTGCAGGTAAGCGACAGGCCATTAGGCCTCTTATATTGAACAATTTTGATGAAAGCTTATGATTCTCAAAGGCATTAATCATGTTTCATATTTTTGGGCCATGGTAACCCTTTAATAATTAGAATTGGTCAAGAACATTTTCTCACAGAATGTCTTTATATTTGCAGACCAAGAGAAGACTATCTTTGAAAATTTACCACTGGACTCATTCCTGTGGTAAATTGTCAAAAATATCCTTTGGTCTGGAAAAGAATAGTTTTAATCTTGTTATAATGGTGGATAGAAAAGTAATGGCAAAACAAACGATCCAGTACTAAAGATTTTAATATATAAGCTTCTGGGTTTGTTTCAGTGAGTTCTAATTAATCCATTAACACCTATATCAGCTAAAAATGGCTTCTACACTTGTCTTGAGAAATGTCCAGTTGCAGACCAAGAGAAGACTATTTTTGAAAATTTACGACTGGAATGACTGGCTCGATAACCGAGCCAGTCATTCCAGGCATACATTTTCAAAAATAGGCTTCTCTTGGTCTGAAAATGGACATTTTCTGTGAGAAAATTAAAATCTTCAACAAATTCCAGTGTTAACAGGTTAATATATACAGGGCATATGATTTAATTTCACCACTACTGATTAATCTTCAAGTATTTTGCGGGTGTTTTCTTAGCAAAAACTCTATGCGAATATAAGATAGGTACCAGTAATTTAATAATATTGCTCTGTTTTATTATCTTTCTAGTAGGTATTTTTTCAAAATAATTGGATTGAAAGTTGTTGCTTCCAATTCAACAATAGTCTAGACTGTTTGTCGTTAATTTATAGGTCGTTAAGATTTGTCTTATATTATCCCTTTCCAGACTTGAAGTCCTGTATACTTTTGAGCCAACCATACAGGTAGATAAACTTTTAAGTTGTTGAATAATTTCAATTAATTTGACTAGAAATTGTTGGTGCCTGAGGCAGCAATGGTTTCAAATTGATTTGAAAATATAAAAAGAAAACGTTTCTTACATTCTAAAGACAATTCGTCACACAGTCAGCATGTCTGCGCGGTTGAAAGGATTAACCTTTTTCGCAAACACACTAATTACAAATCTATTATCAATACAATGAATTAAATATATTGACATAAAAGTTATTTTTATGAATAATCTCTTGCAGTACATATATATATATATATATTATTCACAGTAGTCATGCTATGCATGGCATATCATTGTGAATAATTAGCTGTGTTAGTAAGCAAGTCAGAGTGTGATTCAAGCTTATAATAATAATGGCTTGTGATTATAGTACTGTATATGTGTCTTGAAGCTTTCATACTTTCATGTGTTTTATTGTGATTGTACATTCGTTTGTCTTTGGCTGTAGTGTGTATCCATCTGGTTTTAGTAATCGATAGGTATTCCCCTGTCGATCCGTTCAGTTCATCGTCAATTATGGTTTCCCCGTTTTGTTATATTCTTGATAGATTGATAACAAACCTCAATGGTCATACTTTTCCTATTTATAGCATCTTATATATACATGTATATCTGTATTGCGAAAACGAATTTGGCTAATTGAGAAATACCTGATGATTTATGACTCTTGAGAATTTTCTCCAGTCTTTCCCAAGAGGGAAATTATTTAGATCTATGCGTGTGTTTGTCTGGTGTGATAATGGTCCTTTCCATTTTTAGCTATGCCCCGCCCATCTCTAACTCCACCCACATGGTCATGACTCAAATTCCAGAAAACTATGCAGGTAAGCTATTGAATATTTTGGAACTAATTTGACTGGGCGCTGTTGCTGCCAATGGCAGCAACAGCATCCAGTCAAATTAGTTTCAAAATATTCAACAGCATGTTTATTAAATAGTAGAGACATACAATTCGAACAACATGTCGGATGATTAAAAGTTAAAGACGGGCCAAATAGAATCATTTATGACCTAATGATTATGACGTCATTCTACACCCTGATTATGACATCATATGACGCCAGATTGATAGATGAATACACTGGAAATGTGAATTCTAGGGACATTGACCAATCTTGAGTGGAATGTTAGGTTTTGGGGTCTGTCAAAGTACTGTTTTGGATGAGTTTTACAGGTTTAGTGGAAATTAAAATTTGTTCCATGCTTTTATGGTTTTGTTTATTTCTGTTTGATTTGTCTACTTTTACCCCACTTAGAATTGCAAGAATTGTAAAGTTTTTCAATTCGACATTTGCTTCGTCAAGGGTATAAATACTACTTTAATGAAACTCATGTTCATTCTAACGTGATGCTCACATCCATTCTACAGCATAATTAAAATAATAACATACATGTGTAATATGCAGAAAAACAAAATGGCCCAACTTGCGGTAGTTAATGAGTTTTAAGTATTTCAGGGTGGATAACTCTTGCAAATATTACAGATTCCGCTGCACAACACAATTTCAAGCGAGATTGTGCTTCGTAATATCCATTTACCAAATCTGATGCGAATTTACATGGGCTTTCTCAAGTTATGCTTCAGAAAGCAAATTTTTATAGGTTTTAAATTCTTCAAGGGAGTTAGCCCTGGTGAATATGAACTGTCGCGCAGTTCCACGAGAGAGACTATACAAAGTTGTCCAGTTATCTAATTGGTGAAAATTCTTTTTAATGAGTTTTAACCCTTTAGTCGAAAATGGCCTCTGCAGTGGTCTTGATAAACATCCATTTGCAGACTAAAAAAACATTACTTTTGAAAGTTTACCACTGGAATAAGTGGGGCGATGAAACAAGCCAGTCTTTCCAGTGTGAAGTTTTCAAAAATACTCTTGGTCTACAAATGGACATTTTCAGTGAGAAAATAAAGATTCTTTTAACCAAATTTAAGGGTTAAAGGGTTAAGTCTCTTAGGGGAGGTAAATACAGCAAATATGGACGGAATCCATTTTGAAATAACCCCATGAGGTCTTGATCTGTAGATGAGATGAAATTCAGGAGTTACGGATATCTCGGGAAACTACTGATCCAGTTTTTCCCAGATTTTAAGACAAAGTTTGTGACCATATACTATGATGCTACAACTTTGGTTAAAAAATCTGAAAACCTGCTAAAATATGACAAAAGCGGGATGGCAAGTGTCTCGAGATTGCTCATGTTCATTTTTTACATCAGTCTAAGTCTGTGAATTGAAATGGTTAACCCGTAAACTGAATTTATTGCTATATTGTTTTAAGATAATATGCACCCTTTAATTGTTACGCCTTAAATTTGCTCAAGAAAATTTAAATTTTCTCATAGAAATAAAATGTCAATTTGCAGACCAAGAGAAGACTATTTTTGAAAATTTACCACGAATGACTGGCTCGGTTATCAAGCCAATCATTCCAGTGGTAAATTTTCAAAAATGGTCTTCTCTTGGTCTGCAAATTGACATTTCTCAAGACCACTGCAGAAGACGTTTTGGCTGATATGAGGGTTAAAGGGTTAATTGTTCAGCCGAACAAAACCAGCTCCTGAAGGAATGTCTAAGTTCAATAGAGGAATCCAGTTTTAGCTACGCCCTGCCCATCTCTAGCTAGGCTCCACCCACGCATTGCCCATTTTGGGATTGATCAATCCGTGTACTCTCTGAATCGTAACTTCCAGAAAACTATATAACGCTAAGCTGTTGACTATTTTGAAACTAAGTTGACCGGGTGCTGTTGCTGCCAATGGCCGCATCAGCACCCAGTCAAATTAGTTTCAAAATATTCAACAGCATGTTTATTAAATAGTAAAAACATGCAATTCATACAACAACGCTTAGTCTGTCATCAATTAAGAATCCATGATGAACTTACCCGCCTCATTCATGACATAATTGATTATGACGTCAGCCTACATGTCGCCTAGTTGATTATGGCGTCATATGATTGATGGATAAACTGGAGGAATCCTCCACTCAGTAACCATACCAGCAATTCTGGCAGTAAATTTTCAAAAATGTAGTCTTGACCAGTAAATGGACATTCAATGGGGGGAAATCTTGATTTTCTTGACTAATCTTAACCATTAGAGAGTTAATACCAGAACACGCTTACAGTGCAGCTCATAAATTAATTAGTATGTTTCAAAAATAAAAACAGAACCGTGTTATTTCGTAAGAAATGTTCTTTTGAATATGTTGATCAATTATGTTCATAATATTTAACAGTACATTCTATTTATCTTTTGGAGAATATGTAATTTCAGAGCTGTAATGTATATATGCCAGATCCTTACTATCTATTCTATCTATTGACCCTCATTGTTTAATCCTTTCAACGACAAATCCCTGCAAAGGTATTTTCTTTACAATATGAACTTATTCAGATGACTATTTTGAAATTAATTTAACTGGAAGCCGTTGCTGCTTAAAGCCCAATGTCTTCCAGTCAAATTAATTTCAAAGTATTTAACAATTTTCCTGTATGGTTGCCTTGAAAATTATTTATGGGGAATCCATCAGTGAAAGGGTTAATTGTGAAAGGTCACCATTTTGAAAACAATTTGACTGACAGTCATTACTGTCTTGGACATCAATTAATTTCACAAAATTTGTTTACACGATAATGACAGCAGAATTGTAAGACAAACTGGATGAACACATTTATCCATGAATTCCCAGCATTTCAGCTTTAAGGCAGACATTGATTTGAAGGTAATTTGTTAAATATTTTTTAACTATTTTGGCTAGCGCCATAAGCAACCTCCAGTTAAATTAGTTTCAAAATATTTGTTGCCATATTTCTTGCAAAATTTGATTTCTGACCGATGGACTTGAAAGTGTTAAACATTTTTGCTATAATTTCCGGACATCTGCACAAGCCTATTTAGTTCACTCATATGTTGTGACTATCATTTCTATTTTAGATTTTCAATCCTTAAGACCAAAAACGTCAAATTCTTCTATGATGTAAAGAATGGTCTATTGAATATATTTTGAAATTAATGTGACTGGAAACGGTTGCTGCCTTAGGCTGCAACAGGTCCAGTCAAATTAGTTTTAAAATAGTTAACAACTTTCCTGCATAGCTGTCTTGGATATTGAGGCACTGGAAGTGTTAAATGGTTAAAAAAAACAATGTCAGTGGCGTGTGCCATTAAGTGTCAGATAACAAGAATAAATTCAACAGTATGTGTATTGTGTGTTTTGCTAGTATGTATAATGTGTGTTTTGCTGGCCACCAAACAAAGCTCAGCCAGTATTAAATTAACATATCATAGTGGAGTGTTTGCACAGATTATGTTGTTGGACAATTATTAGGGAAAATAATCGCTTGATAATGTTTTCTAACGATTTTGATAATTATGTTCGCGCAGAGTGGATAGCAGATTGGTAATTGATTAATTGGTTCATATAGGCGTAGTTTTTCTAAATCTTTTTCAATGGCAATTTTCACAATGTTTGGAGCTTAAGTAATGTATATGTAATTCTGAATCTGTGTCAGAATAAGAATATTTGTCATAGCCAGGTTTTATACCAATTGTTTTGTATTTAATAATTAAGTGATACGTATTAATAATATATCTTAATCTATATAGCTACTTGTTCAATTCTGGCTGATTAGATTTGAAAGCGGTTTGACTGAAAGTTGATGCTATCTATCAACAGCTTTCAGTTCTACAGTACTATAGATTTAGGCAGAGTGTATGCAGTAAAATTAATTATTCGGCGAAAAGTGTTTGAATTCTTAATACGTGAAGAATTTAAACTGAATCTCAAACATTAAATGTCATTAACGCTATTTATTATATCATTACTGGAAAGATCCCAGTCCCTCGATTTTAACTGTCTCGCTACTGCAAGCCACTGACAATAATTTTAATGGGAAATAGCTCTGTATATGCTGAATATTTTGAAAACAGTTTGGTGTAAACAACCTACACTAACATTGTTTTGAACATAGTCAGTACCGTAGGTCCAGAGTTGAAACCCTATGGAAAACGTAGTTTGCAGAAATTCAGCTGCGAACAGGACAGTTAATAGAACCATGCAAGAAATCTGAACATGAATATTTTAAAACTAATTTGACTGGAAGACATTGCTGCCAGGCAGTAATCGCCTAGTAAAATTGATTTTAAGACATTTAGCAGGGTGACTTTGGCATTTATAACATTAATCCAGATATCACTAATCGGCTAAGTTGGCTTAAACAATTAATGAATCTAATCTGTCACTCAAGTATATGATGTCATAATCAATTACGTCACATATAAGCTGACATCACAATCGTAATTTACAGAAATAGTCCGTCATAAACCTGGAATAGTTTGTCAGTTGTGCGATTGTTGTATGTCTTTACCATTTAATGAACATTCTGTTGAATATTTTGAAACTAATTTGAATTAGCGCTGTTGCTACCTATCCCCCAGTCAAATTAGTTTCAAAATGTTTTTTTAAATATAGTTTCCATGAAATTGCGATTGTGGGAATTCAGCGTTCAAAGTATATAAATCGAGCTTGGCCGGAGATTTATTATTATAAGCTAGGCATGGGTGGGGTGTAACTAAAAGTGGATTCATACATTATTCGATGTAATAGAAGATCATGATTATATCTTATAAACTGATGATTATGTACATGATGCTGCGAAGGATAAAAAATCAAACACTTAGAAGAACATTACACTCTTGCTTCCTTTTAGCTTAAAATACTTAAATTTTTTCCTGATTCTGAACATGTACAAACCTAGCGCTATCATCAACACAGACTTTCAAGTTGTAAATTTAGGGGAAAAAAAAGGTTTTCTCTTGGTCTTCAAATGAACATTAACCCTTTAACCCTCATATCAGCCAAAAACGACTTCTGTACTGGTCTTGAGAAATGTCCATTTGCAGACCAAGAGAAAACTTTTTTTTTAATTTACCACTGTAATGGCTGGCTCGGTTATCGAGCCAGTCATTCCAGTTGTAAATTTTAAAAAAATAGTCTTGGTCTGCAAATGGACATTTTCTTTGAGAAAATTACAATTTTCATGAAAGAATTAAAAGCTTAAAAGAAAGGGTTAGTTTCTCAGATGATGGTTGTTTATTGAACCTGTGTGTTACTAACTCTTAATGATTTAACCCTTTAAGCCTTAAATCTTTTCCAAGAAAATTCTGATTTATTTATATTTTTTTTCAATGAAAATGTCAATTTGCAGACCAAGTGAAGACTATCTTTGAAAATTTACCACTGGAATGACCGGCTCGGTTATCGAGCCAGTCATTCTAGTTGTAAATCTTCAAAACTTGTCTTTTCTTGGTCTGCAAATGGCCACTTCTCAAGACCACTACAGAGGCCATTTGTGGCTGATATGAGTGTTAAAGGATTAATAGTTGATATTTCACTGTCTTGGTTTCAAAACACCGTGCAAGAAAGATATTGGATATTTTGAAACTAATTTGACTGGAGCCTGTTTAGTCAAATTAATTTCAATCAAAATATTCTGGAGAAGATTCCTTCCATCATGAATAATTTGCGACGATTTTTGGTTTTGTAATAATTAAAGCAAAAGGATTAAATCAAACATAATAGAGAAATCCGGTTTTAGTTAATCCCCGCCCACACTTCATCCATGTTTGGATTGATCAATCCCTGAACTCCCTGAATATCAATTTCCAGAAAACTACAGGTAAGCTGTTGAATAATTTGAAACTAATTTGACTGTGTGGTGTTGCTGCCTATGGCAGCAACGCCCATTCAAATTAGTTTCATAATATTCAACAGCACGTTTATTAAATAGTAAATACATACAATTCATACAGCAACTCTTAGTCCTTCATGCGTTCGTGACGCACTTAGCTACGTCATTCATGACGTAATTGATTATGGCGACATCATACATGTCAATTAAGTAGTTGATTATGACGTCATATGATTGATGGATAAACTGGAATCCTCTTTTGTGATTAGCAGGAATCTATAAAAGAATCCACAATATAAATGATAACTTACTGAATTGTCTGCATTTAAACTCGCCTTTAAAACTCATCAAATATGTTCAAGAAAATTTTAATCTTCTCATAGGAAATGTCCATTTGTAGACTAAGAGAAGACTATTTTTGAAAACTTACCACTGGAATAACTGGCTCGGTTATGCAGAAGCCATTTTGGCCGGGTTAAACCCATGATTTTGTATGGGATCAGTAAGTTTTAATGATCACCCAGATGCCCAGTCCACTTAGTATTTATGTGAAAAAGCTGCAGTTCTTATAAAATAATTTGGTCTCGAAATATATTAGAGGTTCAGTTACTACTTGCAACTCGTCGCCTTAGTAGGTGGCTCTTTGTCTGTCTGTCAAATTATAGGGTAATTCACCCGTGTTTATTTTGTCTTTATCAGAGTTTATCCAGATTATGTCATATGTGTATGAGTGCATGTACCTCAGTTTGCTTATGGGTATATGTTTGTAAAGTCTGAGTGTGTATACATGCAATGCAAGCATGTGCCTGTGATTTTCCTGAACAGTAAGTCTATTTTGGATCTGACTGTTTATTTATCTAAGTAACATAAATTATGTGAACTTAAATTCACGCAAACTCAGTAACCTCCAAAACTACATTTACAAGTAATGTTCTTTTAGCTAAATAAAAAATAACATGTTCTGGGATAATTATGTAAATAATGTGCCAATAAGATAGTGCAAATGTCCGAAATTGTGTTCTTGTATTTATACGGATGTGTGTTTTTTACTGAAACTGCCGGTCTTTGTGTTTGTCAGCTTCCTTCCAACGGATTACTACTGGTATTCGTTTAAAACTTAAACAAATTTGCGCGGGCCTGTTTGCGAGAAAAGGCTGGTTGCATTTTAAGAAATGAACCCATTGTATGGCTGAATTATTATCAACTATTGTTCAGTGCATCGTAGCAACAGGATATTTAACTTTTGTTCTGAAAAAGGTGTTGCTGCGTGTCTATTACCCATCTTGATTTTCAGATCTATCCATATATATCCTGACCTTGGTTCAACTTGTGGTGTGATAAGTGTTATGTACCTTTTGGCACTCAAATTCGTGTTTCGATTTTTAATTTTCCCATAGAAAATGCCTATTTGCAGATTTAGAAGACTATTTTTGAAAATGTACCACTAAAATGACTGGTTCAGTGATCGAGTCAGATATTCGTGGTCGATTTTCAAAAATAGTTTTCTTGGTCTGCAAATCATCCATTTCTCAAGACCACTGAAGAGGCCTTATTTAGTTTAGATGAGGTTGAGTGGTAAAAGGTACATCATTTTTTATCATTAAATCACTGTAAGATTTCACCACTGAAGCGGCACATCTGTATCCTGGAGTTGTTTATTGTAGTAGGTCACATTACACGCTAATCACATAAAACCTGACTCTGATTCAAATTTCTGCAAGTTTGACTTGAGGAAAATTTCCTCTAAGGATTCAGTCTGTATTATTGTGAAGGCAGAAATCGATTTATGGCCAATTTTGTTGAGATCAAAAGCTTGGTCTGTCTGTTTGTCGAATGGGGAAGAAGAGTTGTTAGGTATTACCATCATTGATGTTTTATGATTTCTAACATTAAACCACATGCTTGAAATCAGTAATACCTAGAGCTGTGGATATATGTAGTGGCAGTGAAATCGTTCAATGAATATTTGTCTTGCTTATCATGAGTCTGTGCGTTTTCGTGGAGTTGCCTTCATGGAATACAACCTGGGATCTAGTCTGGATATATTTGTAAGTAACTTGGAAATAATTTATGTATTTAGTGGTCACTTGTTAATTCATCCATACTCTTGTATATAAACAAAATAATTATTATGCAACTTATTTGTTCGATGTGGTGATATAATTTGTGCGGTTTCTGTCCTCCAGACATGTAAGTCTTTGATGTTTTCGAGCATCGTGCATTGTGATGCTAGGCTTTCATTGTCCGTCACAGGTGAAACTGTCTAGCCATATTTAAGATTTACCAAGTTCTTTCCAATAGACTTTTCCACTTTATCATAATCAACTACGTGACGTGTAGAATGACATCATAATGAATGATGTCATGAATGACATAGATAAGTACGTCATGAACGCATATTTGAAGACGGACTATGCGCTGTTGTACAAATTGCATGTCTTTACTATTTGATAAATATATTTTGAAACTAATTTGACTGGGCACTGGCAGCAACAGCACCCAGTAAAATTAGTTACAAAATATTCAACAGCTTACCTGTAGAGTTTTCAGGAAAATGATAGTTAGGGCATTCAGGGGTCGATCAATCCCAACACGGCAAAGTGTGGGTGGAGCTTAGCTAGAGGTGGGCAAGGCATAGCAAAGACTGAAAAGGTCAATTGGATTGTTTTGTAGATATACTGCTTCCCTAAATTGAGAAACACTTATTGTCACGCAAGTTTCCAGCAAAACAACAATAATAACAAATATGTGTGACAGGACCAGAATTTGTGTATGAAAATTAGTGGAAAGTAATTATGTAACAGGACTGTTTATAATATTATTTTAAAATATTGAAAGTTTCCAAATTAATTTATATCTAGGAGGGAATTCTCTTTAAGAAAGAGCGTAAGAATCACTAATTAGTAGTGTATCGTTTGTAAGCCATGCACTCTGTCCAAGTTTTGTATGTGAGGTGTTTGTCTTTGGGAGTGAGAAATGAGTTTTTAGCTTAGCTGGCTTGCCAGTCTGGTGAACTATAGCGATCACCCTCCTGTCCGGACGACCAACTGTCTGTCTGTCTGTCCATTGTCCAAGATCATTTCCTGAAAATAGCCTTTCATTATTTCTGAACAGATTTAGGTCAACATGGTCAACATGTTTCAGTGAGTATAGATTAGTATCTGCATTGTGAAGATTAATTTGAAAAAACAGTTATCCACCTTAAAAATTGTCTCAACTGTATGGGGCCCAATGTGAAAAGATATTATTTTAGTGACATATTTTGTCATATTTAGAGCTATTGACTTCCAACTTCGTGGGTTGGTACCTTAATTCACCATATGCTACAGCCGTTTTAAGAACTGTCAGTCTGACCTAGTTTCTGGACAATATAGGTCAAATGTCAGTTTTCCTATTGGAAATAATAGTAAATTATTTTGGCAGCACATTTTTTCGCCTTTCATATACATTAACCAAACATGTATGGATCCATTGTGGACTAAAGGTAATGTGACTTACTTTTCACGGTACACTGAGCATTATAGAAAATCATTCACTGGGCTGTACTTTTAAGTTTTTTGTACACAGTAATCAAATTTGCTGTGTGTGGATTCATTGCAGGCTAATGGTGTGTCTTATATCAAAAGTATGTCAATGTGACATGTTTTTCACGGTTCACGGAAAATTAATTAATTTTTATCCAGACTATCGTTTCAAGACCTCACACAGTCATAAAACTTTAAACATCATGTATGGATGCATCATAACCTAAAGCCAAAATAGGGTCATGACCTCTTGGGTTCAATGAACATCATAGAAAATTTCAGGCTGTAGTTTCAAGAATACAGTAATGGAGGAATCAAGCTTTAGCTATGCCCGGCCCATCTCTAGCTAAGCTCCACCCACGCTTTACCCGTGTTGGGATCAGTCGATCCCTGCACTCTATGCATCTCAAATTCCAGAAAAACTCCACATGTAAGCTGTTGAATATTTTGATACTAATTTGACTGGGTGATGTTGTGTATGGCAGCAACGGTGCCCAGTCAAATTAGTTTCAAAATATCCAACAGGATGTTTATTAAATAGTAAAGGGTATTAAGCGTTTGTAATGCACTTATCTGCGGCCTTCATGATGTCATTGATTATGACATCATCCTACAAATCAGGTAGGTGATTATGACGTCATATGATTGAAGGATTAGCTTGCAAGGTTCATTAAACTTGGTGTATGGATGATTTGTACCCTAAAGTTGTGTCACATCTTATAGGTAGGTCAGTGTGACCGAGTTTTCACGGTTCACTGAATAAATATCTTAGAAAATTCCTGTCGTGGTTGTAACATTGGTGTATGTGTGTATAAATGCTAAAGGCAGGGGCTGACGTACCCATTAGCCAATTAGCCAAATGCAAGTAAGATTGAAATCTGGCTAATGAAAAGCAAAATTGGCTAAATCATTGGCTAATGTTTAAAATTACTTACATTTTCTGGATTAGCAAATATCCAGCATTTCAATTGCAAAGCAAAAACTCCTGTTTAAGTTGGCAGCAACAGCTTCCAATCAAATTAGTTTCAAAATATTCAACACCTTTCTTAAATAGTAAGACCCTATTGTCTCTGGACTGTGGAATTGATAGTATTAACTGATGATGACTGACTGCAAACATTTTCATAAGTGACATTGAAGTAATGACGTGGCTAAAATATGTAATATTTGGCTAAAAATGGTATTTGGCTAATCTATTGGCTAGAACATTGCAAAAGCCAGATCTCTCCCTGACATGCCAAAATTAGGTCATTGTAACATACTTTTCATGATTCACTGAATATCAAAGATCATTCTTGGCTGTAGTTTTGATAGATTTTGATATGCAATAACCAAACTTGCACTAATGATGCACAGTTCAATGAACATCAAATAAATTGTTGTCCTGTTTGTATGGAAAAAAATTTGGATTTCTGTATGGACTTATTGACCCTGTGATTTAGATATTTGAAGCTTTGACCTGAAAATCAAATCTTTTCTATCCTGCCACAATATGAATAGATGGTCATACTACTTTCTTACTTTTCAGCATGTTCAGGAAATATGCTGCAGATAAATAGGCAAACAGACAGACAGACAGACAGACAAACAGGCAGGCAGGCTGGTGGACTGGCTGGCTGGCTGGCAGGCAGGCAGGCAGGCAGGCAGGCAGGCAGGCAGGCAGGCAGACATACACGCTCACACCAGCCTTTTGTGGCATGAGTAATAATATAGAGAGCTAGCATGGCTAGAGTGTGAGAGTGAGTCTGTTTTAACAGCTTGTTCAGAGAGCAGGCATACAATTGTAGCTTAAAGTTAAGAATTCAGTAAGGAAAATATTTCCAGTTCACTGAAGCGTGTAAGGTCATAATGTACTCATAATTGATTTAGTCATGGCCCAATGAGAAACACCTGGTATTTAACACTTTAAGCCGTGAAATAACAATATATTTTTTTTTTTCAACTGACTTTCTTCAGGTCGATAGACTGATGCATAAATCTACATTAATTTGCCTGTAGCTGTTGCTGCCTTAGTCAGCAAAGCATATCAGTCGAATTAGTTTAACCCTTTAAGGGTCGAATTTGGTCAAGAAAATCTAAATTTTTACTTACTGAATGTCGATTTGCAAGGCAGAAGACTCTTTGAAAACTTACTACTTGAATGACTGGCTCATCGAGTCAGTCATTCCAGTAGTAAGTTTTCAAACATAGTCTTCTTGGCCTGTAAATAGACATCTCACAAGAGGACTGCAGAGGTCATTTTGGCTGTTGACCTTACCAATAAAGTGTTAAACGTATTCATTATAATATTTCTCATTCTTGTCAAGCCTGATGCTACAGGGTAATCATCGACCTATTTTCTACCCCTTCCATATGGCCAACACTGAGTTCTGTGTTAGTGTTGAGAAATGCCTATTTGCAGACCAAGAGAAGACAATTTTTTAGACTACCATTGGAATAGACTAGTGGTCTTGATGGTAAATTTAAAAAGATTCTTTTCTAGGTCTCAAAATAGACATTTCTCAAGACCAGTGCAGAAGCCGGTTTTGGTATTCAGGTTTGCGTACCTCAACAGCCTCCAATAGACATTTCTCAAGACCAGTGCAGAAGCCGGTTTTGGTATTCAGGTTTGCGTACCTCAACAGCCTCCAATCAAATTAGTTTCAAAATATTCAACAGATTACTTGTGTATAGTTGCCTTGAAATTTATATTCTGGGAATTAAGCTTTCAAAGTTTCAAGTGGATTCCAATATGCGTAAAAAGTAGACTGAGCTTAGCTAGATATGGGCCGGCGTAGTTAGAAATTGGTGGGGAAATAGCTAGAAATGGGCGAGGCATAGCTAGAAATTAAGGTGGGACAAAGCTAGAACTTGGTGGGGCATAGCGAGAAATGGGCGGGGCATAGCTAGAAATGGATCCCTCTATTGAGATTTTTGCTTAGTGAATGTCAATTTGCAGGTCAAGAGAAGACGTTTTTTTAACAATTTACCACTGCAATTGAATTACTGTCTCTGTTATCAAGTCAGTTATTCCAGTGATAAATTTTCAAAAATTCCTATCTTGGCTTGTAAATGGACATTATTCAAGATTGCTGCGGAGGCCGGTTTGGAGTGGCTTGACCAAAGGGTTAAAGTACCCATAAAGCCTCATATATGTCAAGTCAGGTTACACTGCAGCTCAGAAATAACTTATCATGTTTCCAAAACAAAATAAAATGTACTGTTGAATATTTTGAACATAATTGGATTGGAAATCTTCCAATTCAATTATGTTCAAAAGAGTCAACAGAACATTTCCTACATCGTGTTCAAAATTGTTCTAACTAACATGTTTTTATTTTGAACACATTTTAACTTATCTATGTGCTGTCCTGTATATGTTTGTATTACTGTTGTATTTAGACTATATATACCCTATTGATGATTGGTTACACACAACTGGTCAATGTAAATCAGGAATGTCAAACCGGTTACATGTGGTTTATAAGTTTATAATATTTTATTTCAACATATTATAATTCAAATATATAAACATTTACATGTGTTAGTTAGGTTTACATTCAGTTTCACATAGGCTGAGGCCGACATTGGGTATTTTAACTCTTTAATGGTCAAGCCGGCCAAAACCGGGCTCTGAAATGGTCCTAGGAAATGTCCATTTGCAGGCCAAGAGACCATTTTTGAAAATTTACCACTAGAATGGCTGGCTCAATAATTGAGCTAGTCATTCTAGTGTAAATAGTCTTCTCTTGGCCTGCAAATGGATATTTTCTAAGAGAAAATTTTAATTTTCTTGACAAAAATTTGACCATGAAAGAGTTAAACTGGACTGGAGGTTGTTTCTCCCTTAGGCAACACCATGCAGCTACCAGTCATGAATCTGTCTGTTCATATGTACATATGTTTATATGTTCCCCCACATACTTGTAAAAGTCTGGGTGTAATAAATGAAATGAATGAATGCTGAATATTTCTTGCATTGACTTTAATTAGTTTATCAAGTCTGTATGGGGTAAGATCGCTGAATAGGCAATGAAACTGCTCATGTTTATTTGGTTTAACACCAAGCTGATGAATATTAAACCATGTATGATGCTCAAGGACATCTAGGTATTTATTATGCTTGCTTTATTAGTGTCATTAACTTTTTATTTCACTCATACCCCTGTACTATATGAAAATGAAAATTTGTTGATTAATTATATGCAAAACAATTAGCGACTCATTGTAAAGCATAATAGTGCGACATCGTGTTATTTTTTAAGGATCTATCTGTCAACGTGTATCTTTCAGTTTCTTACACGTACAACAAGGCCATGTCTCTGATTAACCATTTAACACTCAAATTTGTTTTAAAAAGTTAGTTTTCTCATAAAAAATGTTTATTTGCAGACCAAGAGAAGACTATTTTTGAAATTTTACCATTGGAATGACTGGCTCGGATAATCGAGCCAGTTATTTCCAGTGGTAAATTTTCAAAAATAGCTCTTGGACTGCAAATGGTCATTTCCTGCAGAAGCCGTTTTTTGGCCAGCTTGAGGGTTAAACGGTTAAACTTCATTCTTAACCCTCTAATGCTCAAATTTGGACAAGTAAATAAGTTCCTTATCGAATGATGAAAAAAACTTTTACTAATTTTACTACTGGAATGACACTCAGTTATCAGGTAGAATGATCCAATGGTGGGGGTAGGCTTTTAAAAGGGATTTTCATCAATGGTCAACATCTTGGCAGCCATCTTGGATTTTCTGAAAATCCTTTAAAACTTATCTCCTAACCCACTTGGCGAATTTTAATAAAATTTGGCTGGAAGGATGTGTAGGATCCAGATATTCTATTCAGAATTTTGATTGGTCTAATTTTTAGTCACCATCTTGGATCTTCCCAAAAAAAATTCTGGAACCATTAACAATTTTACATCTTAATAAATCACCAGATTTCAACAAAACTTGGTTGGAACAATCCCAGTAGACTTCAATACTCCTGATGAAAATTTAGATTGGTCAATTTATTTTGTGGCCGTCTTGGATGTCCAAATAATTCCACGAAATTCTTTTAAGATATTGCTCCTAAAATGTCCACCAACAATTTGTACTTTTAAAACTTTATTTTCTATTCCTAGCCGGAACTATTGAATTTCAGGCCTAAAAGATCTATAGGACTGACTGTACATGTAGAAGATGGCCTTTCTACTTGAAATGTCAATATTCTCTGGGAGCAATACTTCCCTTTTGGGTCTCTTGTTTAACCCTTTAACACTCAAACCCGCCAAAAGCGGCTTCTCCAGTCATCTTGAGAAATATCCATTTGCACACCAAGAGATTAGTTTCGAAAATTTATCACTGCAATGACTGGCTCGATAACAGAGCCAGTCGCAATGACTGGCTCGATAACAGAGCCAGTCATTCCAGTGATAAAATTTCTAAACTAATCTTCTCTTGGTCTGCAAATGGACATTTTCTATGAGAAATTTGAATTTTCTTTAGCAAATTTTATCGTTAAAGCGTTAAAAATTTGGTACTAATCATGACGTATCATGTGCCTCCATATCAGGAGACACAGGTCCAGATATGATATGCGTATAGCGAGGACTAGCTATTGTGATACGAAATACATATTTGTATTGTTACAGCCATAGTGACCAGATACAAAAAAAATGCTTTTTAGATATGTAATAGTTAAACATATTCTAGTGAATGTTTTGAAAATAGTTTGACTGGAAGCCATCGCTGTCTTACCTGTAGTTTAAATATCAACAGCTTTCCTGTATGATTGTCCTAGGAATTGTGTTACATGTATAAAAAATTTCATCAGCTAAACAGCTGTCTACATTTTGTATATTGGTTTAGCTGGGGTGTAAATCAGGTAACCAATTTGTGGGTTGGACAAATTTTTTTAATTTTGCTATCCAAATAAGTTAATTCCTTGGAAGCAAGATTTAACCCTTTAACTCTCAAGCCGAACAAAATGGGCTACTGCAGTAGTCTTGAGAAATGACCATTTGCAGACCAAAAGAAGACTAAAAAAAATTTACCACTGGAATGACTGGCTCGATAAGCGAGCCAGTCATTCCAGTGATAAATTTTCAAAAAACAATATCCTTATTGGTTTGCAAATGGACATTTCCTACTTGTATGAGAGAATTAAAATTATCTTGAACATATTTGAAGGGTTATGACTGTTCAAAATGAAACAAAGAAAGATGAAACGGCGTCATTGATCCACACATAGTGTGTATGCAGCAATAGTGTTAATCTTTCTATCATTCATATTTTTCAGTCGTTATTTGCAACAGAGGCTGAGAATGACGTGTCCAATACATCAAACCAGGGCACCAAGTTGATCACTGCTGGCAGTGTGAACAGTGTTCTGAGTAATAACAAGAAAAGCTCCTGTAATGACGATGATGGAGGCCGTGTTGCCAGATGGGCAGTTAACTTTGATAAACTATTACATGATTCTGTTGGACTGGCTGTCTTCACGGTAATAATAGCAACAAGAGCAATTCGAGATTGCAGCCCCTTGCCCTCCCGTTTTTCTGTCATATTGTAAAAGAGTTTTTTTGATTATCCAGATTTTTTCAGATTTTCCTTCTCTCTCCCCCCCCCCCCCCCCCCCCCACATTTGTTCATGCCCAAAGTTGTGGAATGGTCACATGACTCATCCTTTCCTGTGTTGAAATTTTAGCCAGTCGGGCCAACAATTTCCGATATAGCCACAGATCCAGAATTTGATCCGATCCGGATCCAGGTTCTTTTATCCGGACCACAGCCAAAGTCTGGAAATCCTCTTTCATGACAAGTTCCTTTGTTGTGTTAAAATTTGAGCTATGTCATTGAGTAGTTTTTGATATACATCTCCGGACAGATAATCACACAGACAGACAGACATGATCGCAATACCCTCTTCCCCTTATAGGCCGAGGAGACTATTTTTGAAAATTTATCACTGGAAAGACTAGCTCGGTTTACTAAGTCTGTAAATGATAGTTGTACTTAGTCTGTAAATGATAGCTTTACTTAGTCCATAAATGATAGTTTTAATTAGTCCATAAATGATAGTTTTACTTAATCAGTAAATGATAGTTTTATTTGTCCATAAATGATAGTTTTAGTTAGTCCATAAATGATAGTTTTACTTAGTCCCTAAATGATAGTTTTACTTAGTCCATAAATGATAGTGTTACTTAGTCCGAAAATGGTGGTTTTACTTAGTCCATAAATGAGTTTTACTTAGTCCATGAATGATAGTTTTACTTAGTCCGTAAATGATAGTTTTACATAGTCAGTAAATGATAGTTTTACTTAGTCCGTAAATGATAGTTTTACTTAGTCCGTAAATGATAGTTTTACTTAGTCCATGAATGATAGTTTTACTTAGTCAGTAAATGATAGTTTTACTTAATCCGTAAATGATAGTTTTACTTAGTCCGTAAATGATAGTTTTACTTAGTCCGTAAATGATAGTTTTACTTAGTCCGTAAATGATAGTTTTACTTAGTCCATGATAGTTTTACTTAGTCCGTAAATGATAGTTTTACTTAGTCAGTAAATGATAGTTTTACTTAGTCCATGATAGTTTTACTTAGTCCGTAAATGATAGTTTTACTTAGTCCGTAAATGATAGTTTTACTTAGTCCGTAAATGATAGTTTTATTTAGTCAGTAAATGATAGTTTTACTTAGTCCGTAAATGATAGTTTTACTTAGTCCGTAAATGATAGTTTTACTTAGTCCATAAATGATAGTTTTACTTAGTCCGTAAATGATAGTTTTGCTTAGTCCGTAAATGATAGTTTTACTTAGTCCATGATAGTTTTACTTAGTCCATAAATGATGGTTTTACTAAGTCTGTAAATGATAGTTTTACTAAGTCCGTAAATGATAGTTTTACTTAGTCCGTAAATGATAGTTTTACTTAGTCCGTGAATGATAGTTTTACTTAGTCCGTAAATGATGGTTTTACTTAGTACGTAAATGATAGTTTTACTTAATCCGTAAATGATAGTTTTACTTAGTCCGTTAATGATAGTTTTACTTAGTCCGTAAATGATAGTTTTACATAGACCGTAAATGATGGTTTTACTTAGTCCGTAAATGATAGTTTTACGTAGTCCGTAAATGATGGTTTTACTTAGTCCCTAAATGATAGTTTTACTTAGTCCATAAATGATAGTTTTACTTAGTCCGTAAATGATAGTTTTACTTAGTCCGTAAATGATAGTTTTACTTAGCCCGTAAATGATAGTTTTACTTAGTCCGTAAATGATAGTTTTATTTAGTCAGTAAATGATAGTTTTACTTAGTCCGTAAATGATAGTTTTACTTAGTCCGTAAATGATAGTTTTACTTAGTCCATAAATGATAGTTTTACTTAGTCCGTAAATGATAGTTTTGCTTAGTCCGTAAATGATAGTTTTACTTAGTCCATGATAGTTTTACTTAGTCCATAAATGATGGTTTTACTAAGTCTGTAAATGATAGTTTTACTAAGTCAGTAAATGATAGTTTTACTTAGTCCGTAAATGATAGTTTTACTTAGTCCGTGAATGATAGTTTTACTTAGTCCATAAATGATAGTTTTACTAAGTCTGTAAATGATAGTTTTACTAAGTCCATAAATGATAGTTTTACTTAGTCCGTTAATGATAGTTTTACTTAGTCCGTAAATGATGGTTTTACTTAGTACGTAAATGATAGTTTTACTTAATCCGTAAATGATAGTTTTACTTAGTCCGTTAATGATAGTTTTACTTAGTCCGTAAAATGATAGTTTTACATAGACCGTAAATGATGGTTTTACTTAGTCCGTAAATGATAGTTTTACGTAGTCCGTAAATGATGGTTTTACTTAGTCCCTAAATGATAGTTTTACTTAGTCCATAAATTATAGTGTTACTTAGTCCGTATTCTATGCACCAATTGCGCAAACCTCTACACTCCACAAAAGTTTTCTATAGTACAGCTCATGTATAAGTTGATGTTTCCAAAAAGAAACATGTTAGTCAATACGATTTTGAACAAGATGTAAGAAATGTTCTGTTGAATATCAGGCAGAAATGTTTTTTTAATAATAAAATTAGGTTCCAATTATTCCACAGTACAGGTTTCTAGTCTGTACTTTAGTTAATATCATTACGCTCAGTGAAGTCATGTGACATAATCCTGTTACTTTAATGGTCACATTTTCTCTTGAAAATCATATATTTGTTTTTTTAATATCTATTTTCCTGACAAGAGAAGACTATTTTGAAGGTTTACCATTGGACTGACTGGCTCACGTATGGAACCCAGTGTTAAATTTTGAAAAATAGTCTTCTTTTGCCCTGTAAATGGACCGGTTTTGGCTACCTTGTCGATTAAATGGTTTAACAATGCGTGTCTAATAGAAATCTACATATATCATCAAGGCGGTCAAAACCAGCCTCTGCAGTCGTCTTGAAGAATGCCCATTTACAGGGTTATATATATTATTTCGCTGACCGTTCCAGTCAAATGTCACCTGTATTTGTCACTAAATAGTTTGGTTTGTAAGAATGTGTTAATTGTAATTAATTTACTCAATTTGTTTTTAATTTTAGGAATCATTGCGGAAAGAATTCAGCGAGGAGAATATCAATTTTTGGTCAGCGGTTCAGGAATTCCGTAAGATCTCAGATCGCGATAAGGTCAGTAATGTAAAGATTATTTTGTATACAATCTGATTTCATTGAATTTTTGATAGTAAGATGAATAGAAGCAAATAACTAAACCAGTACTAATTACCTCGTATTCTTCCCCAACAAAAATGAGGTCATGTCAACCAGTGTTGCCCACAGCATCTGATTTTTGGGGGTCCCAAGGACCCCACACTCAGATTTGGGGGTCCCACTGTAAAATCTGGGGGTCCCATGGGGTCCTCATCTGAAATATGGGGGTCCCATGTTTTTTTCTTAAAATAAACACAACACATTGATCTAATTATAAAGCACTTTATTAAACATGTTGAAAGCACTAGTTATGACATTGTAAATACTGTTAATGTATATATATAGAGAATATTAACTATGCATAGTTTATTAACCTTTAGCACGTAACACTTTTGGCCACCATTGTAGATCACCAAAATACCCATTTTTGAAAGTTTAACACTTGAATGACTGGCTCTAAACAGCGCCAGTCATTCCAGTGGTAAATTTTCAGAAATACCTGGGACGGGTTTGCTCAAGGACGACTTGACCTACTTCGGTATAATGCGGGCGTATTTTTTATAATGTAACTGGAATGACTAAATATAGTGGAATACATAGGCTAACATAGGCTAAGATCAGACAAAACAATAATTTATCAAAAATAATCTGTATAAATCAGATTAAACTGCGTAATTAGTGAAAATATATCAGCCGGATATGTCTAATTCATAGGGAGTAACTATGTAACGCGATTGCTGATTGGCTGAAGCATAGATAACGCATTAGCGTGTATCCAATAAGGACTCTTGTATCGGGGAGCTTTGAGCTATACGCTGTTTGGAAAAAATCAATATTTTAACGTACACCTACCTGTAGATCGACGATATCGTTGAACATCGCTGCTGGGATGAGCTTTTTACTCATCATATATACCGTCCTGATCTGGGCCTCATGGCTCTTCTTGTCCCGGCATAACTGACGATCGAACTCTTCATTTGATGCGGCCACTGATTTTTCTAATCGAATCCGTTGTACGGAAGCAGTCTCTGCCTCCTTGTGGTCTTGCGATGCAATATGTCGGTCTAACGCGGATTTCTGATAATTTGTACTACCGCTTACGAAATTATTAGCCTTCTTCGCACTGCTACAAAACGTACACTTCATTTTACCATCCAGAACCTCAAGCCATTTACTATACGCCGGTGTTTTTAACCAAACGTCACTGAATTTCCTAGACTTCACTTGCTTTACTTTAACCACATTTTCACAAATTTTCGCACTGGTGTCGCAAGACTCGCTACAAATTTTGCTACGCTTTGCCATACTTTCATCGTTATCATCACTATCAGCACATGTAGAATCTAGAGGTCGCTTAACACCAAACTGAAACAAGCTTCGTTGCATTTTGACTAATTTAATGAAGTCAAGATTGCTCTCGTATATATACACAGATAAATCAAGTCTAATACTCGGCATGATTTGCTCAATTATTGTCTTAAATTCAAAGAGAATGACGAAGCGGACAGATTCTATTCAGATCAATTTAGTTGAGAAATTGGGAAAACCTAACGATCGAGTATTGTTAAACATTATAAACACTAATCCATCAGTCAATCAATCAGCCGCTATTGCTAAATAAAAGACGGCTTATAGCGCGCAGTGATACCGTTATTCAAACAGCAATACAAAGACACCGCCGCTAATCCGTCAAATGACCATTCAAATGTAAATGATATCACAATATTTTCCATATATTCCTTCATCCATTTAGATATTTTGATCATTAAATAGAAAAAAATATTTTGCCTGTAAGTTAGGCAAGTAGGCATGCGCAAATTAATTTCAAAATATTCAGCAGATTAGTGATAACAACTTTGTGATCTGTCCTATGTTCTGAGCTGTGAAAGGGTTAAGACGCCCAAACACGTGTGTATACGCTTGATCAGTTGTATTGGATTTCTCAAGCGTGAGTTCTTCTAGAGGGAGATTCCGCTGTTATCCAATCAAATACTGACACGTCACACTGACGTTTAGCACAACAGACAGAAACATGGCGGGTATTTTTGCAATTTGTAGGCCAAACAAGGCGACTAACATCAGGCTTGTAAACTCATTATTTAAAAAAATTAGAGCAAATGGGAATACTAAGGATGATTTGGGGATTGTGTTTACAATTAAATATGGTAGTTGAATCTGATTTATGGGCATTAACAACTTTGGGTTGTGCAAGAAAACATACAACAAATAATAGTCTTAAACAACGCAGTAAGTTCGTTTTTATTGAACACACAATACATTAGGTATATTTTTTAAAGTAAAAACATGCACAAATAAATATACACACACGATAATATAATCGCTAATTAAGCTCACGCAAAGTTACCAGTTTCCGTTACTCTTTTTCACTGCGTCCCTTGTGCGTCCTCAGGGACGCAGAGGGTTAATTTTTATGCGTCCCTCTGCCATTTTTATGCGTATATACGCGCAAAAGGACGCATATGGGCAACTCTGACGTCAACGCATACATATTCCAAGCTCAAGTCTACAGTGCAGCTCATAAATGAGTTAAAATGTTTCTAAAACAGAAACATGTTAGTACAATTTTGAACACAATATAGGGAAATGTTCTGTTGGATATTTCGCATATACTTGGTTTGGAAGCAATATTTTCCAACCCAGTTCAAAATATTCAACAGTAAGGTTTATTTTGTTGGCGAAACATTTGAAGTCATTACTGAGCTGTACTGTGCACAAAATATCTTAGCTTATCTCAGGAGTAACCTGGAAAAATTATTTGATGAAAGAATGCTGAGGCGATTGGTCCTATATAAAGAAATTTAGAGGGGTAGGGGTGCAGGTCTGATCTGCCACTCAAATATATGGTGTCATAATCAATTATGTTCCCATGGTAACTGCCATCATAATCATAATGATGTAGAACTCTTCGTTTTGAAGCTCAAAAAGTCTGTCAAGTAAACATATTTTATGCTTTTGATGACTTTACAATTTAATAAAGACTCTGTTAAATATTTTGAGACTAATTTGATGGGGATCTCTTTCTGACAGTTAAAACGGAGTTAAATTTAAGTTTCAAAATATTTAGCAGCTTTCCTCTAGATAATTGTAGTCACCTTGAAATTAAGATTCTGGTAATTCAGGTTTCAAAGTATATAAATTGATCCCAACACATGATAATCAACAATGTCACATGTAGGCTGACATCATCATCAATTACGTCATAAATGACACAATTTAGTCCGTCAGGTTGTATGTCTTTACTATTTTAAAATAAATATTCTGTTGAATATGTTGAAACTAATTTGACTGTAGGCAGCAACAACACCCAGTCAAATTAGTTTTAAAATAGTCATCAGCTTACCTGTATAGTTTACTGGAAATTGAGATTCAGAGAGTGCAAGGATCAATTGATCCCAACATGAGCAAAGCGTGGTTGGAGCATAGCTAGAGATGGGCGGGGTATAGCTAAAATTAGATTCCTCTTTTATACATTAGAACAAAGGATTTCCAAGTACACATTATCTTTTACCAATGACATTTATATTTCTTGCTATTTGTAGTTTTATATGTTCTCTTTCATTAGCGCAAAGCTCGTGCCAAAGATTTATTTGACAGTCACTTATCATGTCGTGCCACGGACCCCGTCAATATTGACAGTTCTGCTCGGAGTGCCGCAGAAAAACTGTTAGATATGCCAACCGCAGAAATGTTTGACATGGCTCAAGGGCAGGTAAGCAAAAACTGCATTTCCCGCTTCATTTACTGACATAGTTATCTCCCTTAGCTGCTAGCCAGGAATGGGGATTGTGGCTACGTAGTGTTACAAGTTTGCGTTAGTGTGACAATAACACATATAATTATATATAATCCCTTTATTCATACCTCATTAGTATACCACACAAAAATGGTTGTGTAATGTAAATAGTAATCACATGCATGCTTCTATCAGTCTGTTCATGATCTCTGTCCATCCCAAGCTTTTGGTCCAGATCATAGTTTCAACATTTCACACATATAGTCAACAAACTTGGTATAGTGATGCATCATAGCCGTAAGGTGTGTCCAGCTATTTTTACTGAACATTAAAGAAAATTCTCCAGGGTGTAGTTTCAAGAGGTATACAGTAATCAAATTTACAGTATGGATGCTAAATGTAGGTAACCCAATGTAGGTCAGGTTGACCTACTTTTTATGGTTCACTGAACATCTTGTCCGTGATGTGGTTTCATGAGTCTTTATGTAGACAGTAACCAAATTTGAAGAATGGATGCATTTTAGGATAAAGGTGTGTCACATATCAAATGTAGGTCAGCCTGAATTAATTTCCTCGGTTCACTGAATACCATAGAACATTCTTGTCTGACTAAGCTGTTCCTATACTTTAACCGAACATGGTATATGAATGCATCTTAGCTTAACGGTGTCCAAGGCTTTCATGGTTCGTTGAACATTAAAGACAAATTCTAGGCTGTATTGTGAATATTCTTGCACATATGTTCACCAATGTGGGTGTTATGAGTACATTTTAGGCTAAAGATGGGAGATCAACTGCTCTGTACTTTTCCAGGTTCACACAAGATTAAACAACATGTACAAATTATATATTAACCCTTTAGCCCTCATATTATCAAAAAACAGCATCTGCAATGGTTTTGACAGATGTCCATTTGCAGACCAAGAGAAGACTATTTGTGAAAATATTCCACTGGTATGACTGGCTCGATAACCGAGCCAGTCATTCCAGTGGTCAATTTTCAAAAATAGTCTTCTCTTCGTCTGCAAATGGACATTTTCTATGAGCAAATTAAAATTTTATTGAACAAATTGAAGGGTTAAAGGGTTGAGTGTTGGGGTGGATAGGCGGGTGGGGAATCCTTTGTCATGCAGTGCATCGCTATATCTAGTTCGTGATAGTACCAAGGGGAACTTTTTTCAAACTATTACGCTATATGCTAAAATATATTTTGTTTGAAATATGCTCACAGTCACACCTTAATCGATGTCTGCCCAGAAAAATCACATGAAACTAATTTAATGGTGAAGATGTAAAACGTATAGGGTGGAATTGAATAAGAAAGTTTAAACCCTGATTTAGCCTAAAGATGGTAACAAATCACGTTTTAACATTTTAACACTCACATTTCTTTTTAAAAAATTCAATTTTCTCATAGAAAATGTCCATTTGCAGTCCAAGAGAACACTGTTTTTGACAATTTACCACAGAAATGACTGGCTCGGTTATTGAAGCAGTCAATTCCAGTGGTAAATTTTCACAAATAGTCTTCTTGGTCTGCAAATGGACATTTCTCAAGACCACTGGAGAAGACGTTTTTGGCTGATATGAGTATTAAAGGGTTAAACTGGGTAATAAGAGATTTGTAGCCAGGTTTAGTCTTAAACCTCGTCCGTATTCAGACACCAAGTAAAACTCGTTAACAATGTAACCCGGTTTAAACAACGTTAAAGTAATATTGAATTTGAACATATTCGACATGGCACGGGATATGCTACATTCGTTAGATCATTAAAACATGCACATGTCACTCCGGAGCAACATCTTCAAGTCCGAATAGTTTCAAAATATTCAACAATTGAGTTTGGCTGTTTTATTACCATGACATCATCACCCGACATTTCCGTGATTAAAATGTTAACTCAAGACTATGCACTGTTATTGTCATAATCAATCGATCGTTCCCGTTTTAGCTATGCCCTGCCCATCTTTAACTAAGCTCCACCCACACCTCGCTTGTGTTGGGATCGATAGACCCCTGAACTCCCTAACTATCAATTACCAGAAAACTATACAGGTAAGCTGTTGAATATTTTGAAACTAATTTGACTGGGTGCTAGCCCAGTCAATTTAGTGTCAAAATAATCGACAGAATGTTGATTAAATTGTAGAGACACAATTTGTACAATGTGTCAGACTATTAAGCGTTTAAGATGGACTAAGAGCAGAGTCATTCATGTATTATCGATTATGATGTCATCCTACATGTCATGTAGTAGATTATGGCATCATATTATGGATGGATAAACTGGTACGGTCCATTGTGCGGGAGAGAAATGTCTGTACTCGTTTATTTCATACCTGTGACATGTAACAGGCTATTCAATTTATGACACATCTAAACATGAGGTCGAGTTATCTTGTTAGCTAAATCTTAGATTAGGAACACTGAATATGCCTGAGAATTACTTTGTGGAATATTTTGAAACCAGCTTCCTGTTGAATTAGTTTTCAAAATATCTCTGGCAGCAACAGCTGCATTTGCATTAGCTGTGAAAGCGTTCAATGATGTTACTGCGAGATTGAGATACTGGTACATCATCATTGAAAGGGTTACTTGTATTTCTTGCAGATTTTCCAGCTGATGAAACAGGATTGTTATACACGATTCCTGAAGTCTGAACTATACAAGTCATACTTGATGGCCGAGATTGATGGCAAGCCATTGCTGTTGCCAAACGGTGTCGATCCCACCGCATCTACGCAGACTCAAGACATTGCTGAACCTTCAGAAAAATCCAAGGTATTAACTGTTTGCCTGTTGAATTTCTGCAGACTATTTTCTGTTATTTTAGCTCTGGATATGCTGGATATTGTGAAAACAATTTGACTGAATGTTGTTGGTGGCTAAGCCACCAACATCTTTCAGTCAAATTGTTTTCAAAATAATCAGAATGTCCCGGAATTATTGCCCATTAAAATTATTGTCTGGTGGCTTGCAGCAGTCAGACAGTTAGCTCAGTAATTAATAATGGGACATTAGTGGTAATTTGTATTGGCTGAGGGAGTTACATAATAACCTTGACAGAGGAACCAATCAGTGTTTTTTCAGAGGAAGCGGGAGCTCAGGCGGTAACGAGCAGAGCTGTGAAACTGGCGACCCCAGGATCGCGTCTCTGTTCGGCCAACTGGCGATCGCTGGAAAGATAGGCAATCTCCTTCACTCTTCGTTGCCGCGCTCCACCCAGGAGTATAAATGGGTACCAGTTAAAAGCTGGGAAATTTACCAATACTAGACTGAAATAAAACCAGCCTAGAATGGCGTGAATGGGACCTGGAATCAGGGACTCGATAGACGCCAATCAAACCAATAACTTCTTCCAATCAGTGTTTAATATCAATTGGCTATATATAATGATGTGTTAGAAGATTTACAAAACTTTACTGCCACAGCATTAAGTATTTCAGCAATTTACCGTGTTGAATTATATCATCATCATCATCTATTGCATAAATGTTGTAATTTCTTGTTCAATATATTGACCCCTTGGAGTCAGGATCATTCTTAGCTGCTATAGTCATGCAGAGGTGACCTCAAGAAAGCAGGAGTCTGTACTCTCAGATCAAGAGTGGACCCGAGGATGCTAAAGATTTTGGCTTAGAACAAGACAGTGGTGAAAAGCGACAGTCTGATTGTAGCTGTAGGATGTTTCTATTACTACAGCCGCAGAATGCAGTAATCATACATAGTCATGCTGAACGCTGTCATGGAGAGATGCGTGTATGGTGTCAACTGAGGGAATTGATCTGTTGCTCTAGTATCTTGCGTCATAATAAAATATGTCACACTTTAGCTGACATCAAAGTCAAAATGACAGCTCCATCGCGAAAATCAAAAGGGCTGTCACTAAAGTTTGGGGATTGTATTTTTTTGATGAATTTAATATTTGATAAACATTCTGTTGAATATTTTGAAAGTAATTTAACTGGGAAATGATGCTGCTATAGGCAGCAACATCCCCAGTCAAATTAGTTTCAAAATATTCAACAGCTTAGCTATATAATTACCTTGAAATTGAGATTCAGGCAATTCAGGGTTTAAAGTATTTAAATCGATTCCATCACTCGTAAAAAGTGATTAGAGCTGCTAGAACAGAGCAGGCTATAGCTAGAGATCTGTCCATCTATTCTCAAATCATTGTTGGTGAAGGCATTTGTTGTATAAGAACTATCATCGATAACTTGTAGAATGGAATCATGTATGCTATATAATGGAAATTGTCTGTCAATTCACAGGACAAGCCATTAAATGACGATAAGAGACGGAGATCACTTCTACCATGGGTGAAAGGTGAGCTACGTAATTTAGCTTAGGTCTTAAAACTGATGTCAAAATTCTTAATTTTCAAATTAAATTAAAAGATGAACTGGTGTTCATTTTTCAACAAATTTGGTGGAAGATGGTGCTGTCGTAGACAGCAACATATTTCCAACAAAATTGTTGAAAAATGTACACCAGTTTCTTTGATTCTGACAGTAAATGATAGAATATTGACATCAGTGTGCTATTGGTTAAATGCACTAGTCTTAATACTCCGTTATGACTGTTATCTAATAATAAATAGTCAAAGAATATCTGTCATTAATGAAAGTCAGGCCTATATTTAACTCTTCAATGATCAAGCCGACCAAAAACTGCTTCTACAGTTGCCTTGAAGAATACAGGTATATCCATTTGCCGACCAAGAGAAGACTTTCTTTCTTAATTACCGCCAGTGTGCTTTCCAGCCAAATTAATTTCAAAATATTCAACAGCTTTCCTATGAAATTGAGATACATCGTATAGAGTTCCAAGATATTTTTAATTTTAAAGCCTGCCATTACATTTCTCTAGATGTGTGGATGACATTTACCACATAAAACATAGTTCAAATTAGGGCTTGGCAAGATATTGGCTTCTAGAAGACGATAACGATACCTATGAAAATACCGCGATATCACGATAATCGTCTAAGCAATTGGGCTTGGCGATAAGGTATATTTTAAAACATGTATGTAATAATTGCCACGAAAACCCACCCGTTGCGAAAGTCTAGGCTCATACAACAAAATGAGCATTTACAACATTACTGATAGCTAGTATCATAGAATAAATTGATCTCAAAGTCCTGTGTGAAATATAAACCAAGCATAAACTTTGTATTTTACGCTGTTCTCACCATTTTATTCAAGCAGTTAGCTAAATGTAAAATGAACATTCGCCATTTGCAAAAGAGAAATCCCAAAACTCAAACTTGTTTGGCCAAGACAGAACGGGGTCTAACTTTAATTCGACAAGCCAATTATAGTTAATTATAGGCAACTATTATACAGTAGAATGCACTATTTTCGGATGGAAAATAATCAGTTACAGTTGTCGAAGTTCGCTAGCTGAACACGCCCTAGATATGCATTTCCAGTACGTGTAAATCTGCCTGTTTGATTGGTTAAGATTCACTTTGGCAGCTATGTACTGTAGGATACAACCAGTTATGGAATGGATATGTAATTGTATTGAATTTTCTAGCTTTTATAAGGATTTTACCGTTTGTTCCATCCCTACAACCACCACCACCACCACCACCACCACCACCACCACCACCACCCAAGGCCATTTTAAACTTGTCCCTGTTTTGAAATCGTTGTGATCATAGAGATTTTTGTTTTAAACATATTTTATTGTCAGTTAATAACAATGGGATTGAGTCACAGGTCAAACTGACTTAGATTCGACTCTCCCTAGAGGTCTACCACGAAGGCACGAAATATTCATCCCCTGAGAGCTGCATTCCCTTCTTATGGCGGCAAGTTTTAAGATAAAAGAGTTGAGAGCTACGGGATTTTCCGATTTGAAAGATGAAAGCGAGGCTAAATGTATGCTTTCTGTCAAGATGATGACATTTCATATTTCGCAGAAATAGACATAATCTATGGATACTCCAGCATTTATTACCATAAAAGCGGGAAATAATAAAGATAGCATGAGAAATACATGTATTGATATGGCACACGGCCCAGTAAGATTAGGTAAATGATTATAGTGGTTGAATTGACTCTGGATACCGTACTACCATAAAATATATACGACAAACTGATCAGATGTGTTTTATATTGATTTTATTCGTAAATACAAGCTGGACAACTGACAATATTGCCAATATTGGGAAATCAGACAATGAGGATAATGGTAATATCGCAATATTTTTGATATTATCGGGAAACCGCCCAGCTCTAGTTCAAATCATGCTGTCATTACCAGAACTACTTTCAGACAAATAGTTTCAAAACATTTACTAAGTTTCCTCTTATGGCATCTATTTATATCCATCCATTATCTATCTGTCTGTCTCATCTCTATACATCTATCTATCCTATCTATCTGTCTGTCTGTCTGTGTGTGTGTGTCTATCTATCTATCTATCTATCTATCTATAGCTAAGCCGGTGAAGCAGAATGGAAAGAAGTCCAGTGATTCTGAATTGCGCCGTGTCCAGGTAAACATTCAGGGTGATCACGAGGAGGTGAATAACAATATCGACCACAGACACCCTCCATCTATGGTGAATGTTGACCTGTCACTTATGGGCAAGGAAGTACAGAGGAGTGAGGTAATAACAACAATAGCAATGATAGATATTCTGACAGATTGGTAGCGTGAGAATGGACCTTTCCAGCTTTAGTTATGCCCCGCCCATCTCTAGCTCAGCTCCACCCACACCTCGTCCGTGTTGGGAGCGATCGATTTCTGAACTCCCTGACTATCAATTTCCAGCAAACTATATGGAGGTAAGTTGTTGAATATTTTGAAACTAATTTGTCTGGGTGCTGTTGCTGCCTGTAGGCCTACATATCACTTGACATAGTTGATTATGACGTCATATGAATGAGTATGCCCCGCCCATTTCAAGCTAGATTCTGGCCACTTTTAGTGTGTTGGAATCAATTTGAAGCTACAGGTCATGACAGCAACAACTCAGTGAAATTAGATATCAAAATATTCAACAGAATGTTTATTAAATTGCAATTTCATCAGACATACACTTTCATAACCAACTCTTCGATTTTCCTGATGGAGCTATGTCATTTTGATTGTGACTTCAGCTAACATGTGACATTTATGATTATGACGTCGTAAAATGAATGTGTATAAAGTGTATGTCTGATGAAATTACATTTTCATATTATATATAATGTGTTATGAGCTTTGGCATATGTCTGGGCTTTGGTATGTGTTTGACCCGAAAAGGTTATATAAGGATACCATCTCTCATTATATATATTAATGTGTGTGTGTGTGTGTGTGTGCGTGCATGCATGCGTGCGTGCGCACAAGTGCATTGGTGGAGGGAGAGGGAGTTTTCATAATTTTTAGATATTTAACTACCTAGTTATAAATATATATATACTGAGCCAAAAAAGTTTAACAACAGTGAAGTTTGGTTTGTTGTATTAAAAGTGTGCGTCCATTTATAACCAAATTTGCAGGCATGTTTCGTCAATGTAATGTCTTGCTGATCATGAAGAAATGCAAATCATTTCTTGCATTTCTCGGCCGCATGCTTACTGCATGTGTAAATGCATTTTTCATGCACTGGCCCACATTGGTGGGTAGCGAAGGCAAAAATTCACCATATTGCAAAAGCAGATAACGAACGTTAACAGAAAATGCTTAAAAGTTTACCCTACCGAACATGGGCCGCCACCCAGGGCGACCCAAAAATCAGTGCCATGAAGCAATAGGAAGACTCGCTGCTGGGCAGAGCGTTCGCGCTGTTGCTCGACATTTTAATGTTCACGCCTCAAAACCATTTCCTGTCTCCGCCAACGTGAGTAGGAAACTGGACATGTTAATGACCGACCACGATCTGGCAGACCGAGAGCAACAACACCACGAGAAGACCGCCACTTAGTGATGTCATCACGACGTCACAGGTTTGAGACTGCGCCGCGGCTGTCCCGTAATTTGCACACCGCTACCGGCACTACAGTGCATGCACAAACTGTGCGAAACAGACTCCATGATGCTGGACTGCATGCCCGTCGTCCACTTGTTGCTGTTCCACTTACAGAGTGTCACATCGAGAATCGGTTTGCATGGGCAAGAACTCATCAGCGATGGCGTGCTCAACAATGGAGCCACGTTTTGTTCAGTGATGAGTCGAGGTTTTGTGTGGATGTGGCGGATGGTAGGCAACGGGTTTGGCGACGTTTAGGAGAACGGTATGATGCAGCCAACATCATTCAGCATGACAGATTCGGTGGCGGCAGTGTCATGGTGTGTGCTGGAATCCATGAAAATGGCAAAACAGATCTTATTGTGATTCGCGGAAATTTAACGGCTCACCGTTACTGTGAAGAAGTTGTCACCCCTGTTGTCATCCCTTTTATGCAGCATCATGCAGACTATGTTCCAGCAAAACAACGCCCGTCCTCATTCAGCCAGGGTCACCAGTGATTTCCTTGAGGCTAACAACGTTCCGGTGTTGGACTGGCCAGCGCGATCACCGGACCTGTCTCCTATTGAACACGTGTGGGACATTCTTGGCCGTATGGTGCGTGAGAACAACGTGCGGGAGCTGGAAGCTGGACTGCTCCAGGAATGGGATGCGATTCCTCTTCGTGACATCAGGTGCTTAATTCGAAGTATGAGAAAGCGATGTACGGCGGTGGTTAATGCGCACGGAGGTCACAACCGGTATTGACAGCTCAGTGTCATTATTTAAATTGGACCCTTCCGTTGAATGATGCCGTGTTAAAGGCACGATGCTAGCATTACGGTAACAAGAGACTGTTGTTCAAATTGGAAAATGACCTATCAATTAAACAATATATTTGAAGCAATTTATTGTTTTTGTTAAATAACATTTATACAGTAATATTTTCAGTGTTGCTAAACTTTTTTGGTTCATGAGATCCGATTTATTTCTTTTCCTTTAGACTGATGAACCGTCAAAAGAAAGCCAAAAACCAGAGCCGCCTGAACAGGCCAAAAATCGATCCAACCACAAATTTTGTCGTGTTATTCTGCCGGATGGATCTACGACAGTAGTATTTGCTAAGCCTGGACAAACAATTCGTGCAGTATTCGGAAAATTATGTGAAAAACGGAACTTATCTGTGGCGGCTATTGAAGTGTATTTATTAGGATCTGAGAAGGTAACTATTGTTTTAATTTAGATTTTGTGGAAGATGGTGTGAGAAGGACTGGTAGCGTAGCCTCAGGTAACATCACATGTAATAAACTGCAGGTCTGTGTTCCATAGAACAGCTGTACAGAGATGAAAGTTTTGAGAATTTTTCCTAAATTCAGGATTTTTTATCTCAAAATGCGTCATTTCCAAAATGTTTGGTTTTCATCTGTGGGGTAAATCAATTGTATACTTTGAAAGGAATAGCTATAAAAGTGCGTTGCAGCGCACAATATTCAATTGTATGTGGGAGAAAATATTTGGGAAAATTCAGTGACGATCGTCGTCTTCTGGGCCGCCATTTTGCTTTGATATTTGCAGGCAACATTATTTGTGATTCTATTGTTCTCGCTTCTGCCCAGTGCTCGCTATAAAGCCATTCCCATAACACTAATGCTAGTCATTATACTGTTGGCCTCCGAGGTGAGCGGATCTACCTATATAGCGTGTAGTAAGCGTATAGTAGTTCAATTCTAATTATGTATTTTCTATGGTAGAAACATGCCCGCCAAGATATTGTTATAACAAGTTGACTGATAAATGTTGCTGGCGATAGCAGCAACAACTTTCCTTCAAATTATTTATGAAATAATCATCAGAAAATAGTAGCTAATGTTTTGAAAATGATTTGACTGAAAATTGTTGCTGCAACAACTTTCAACCAAATTGTTCTCAAAATAATCAGCAGGACTTTCGATGTAGTAACACATTCTGAAGATATTTCTAGCAATTCGATTGACAGTTGCTGCTGACTAACGCAGCAACAACGTTATCAAATTCTGCTCAGAATAATTAGTGTCGAGCTACCAATATCGTTAGCTAATACATGTTTGTACAATTAGCTAGGCCTGTGTCACAAACGTAATAGAGATCCGCCATGAAATATATTTGAATTGATGACTGTAGGTCAGCAAAGCGCACGCACGAGCTGTCATGCAGTGACATGCTTACATACTGACTGAGCATTTTTGAACATATTTCACATCTGACCGTGACACGTTATAGGACACAGGTCTACCGAATTGTACGTACATATGTTAGCTAACCACATTCGTTAGCTAATACATGTTTGTACAATTAGCTAGGCCTGTGTCACAAACGTAATAGAGATCCGCCATGAAATATATTTGAATTGATGACTGTAGGTCAGCAAAGCGCACGCACGAGCTGTCATGCAGTGACATGCTTACATACTGACTGAGCATTTTTGAACATATTTCACATCTGACCTTGACACGTTATAGGACACAGGTCTACCGAATTGTACGTACATATGTTAGCTAACCACATTAAAAACCTGGCAATGATTATTCTGGAAATAATTTGATACGGTTGTTGCTGATTTAGTCAGCAACGACTGTCAATCGAATTACTCATTATTACATTGATAGTCCTACTGATTATTTTGAAAACAATCTAGTTGGAAGTTGTTGCAGCAATGATTTTCAGTCAAATCATTTTCAAAACATTAGATAGTAGAACTTGCATTTTCTGGTGATCATTTTGTAAATAATAGTTACCGAGCCAGTCATTTCAGTGGTAAAAAGTAGACTTCTCTTGGCCTACGAATTGACCACTACCGAGGCCGGTTTTGGCCGGCTTCATCACAACAGGGCTAAAGTGATAAATGGGATTAACTTTATTTAACTTTAACAATGAAATTGGAGTTAATTAAAATGCCTGTGAGAGCATAGTAACTGATATAAACTTGCGTGCCAGTGCTAATTTGACTCCTTATACAAGTAATTATTTTCACTGATTGACTGAATAACCCGGCAAATAGCAACATCGGTTATGTGGTCCTTCCACATGACTATCATATAGTGAAAACCACACCTATCCGTAGGAAACATGACTTTTACTAGATTCTTGTATAATACATCCTAACAAGCAGACTTATTTATTGTTTATCGTAAATACACACTGCAAAATACAGAAAACGATACGCTAATGACCAGTAATTCATAAAACCTGTGTTTTTACAGCCACTAAATTTAAATGATGATATCTCGGTGCTCGGTTCGAAGGAAGTCGTCATTGAACGTAGAGTCCTCTTCAGAATGGATCTACCCAATCATAAGTCAATCGGAGTCCGTGCTAAACCAAACCGTCCAATCCGTGACGTGTTTAAGCCGATTTTACATAAATATGGCTACAAGATCGAGTCTGTATCGGTTCATTTGGTAAGACAATGTTGTGGTAGTCAATATAGCAAGGGTCATACTAGTTATGGAAGGTAATGGAATTTGAGAATTTACAATCAAAGACTGGAAAATCTGCATGTGTTCTCATATCTAAAAAAAACGTCAGAATAAAACATGCAACGTTCAAACTTTGAACCTTGAAATTCCAGCAGATCTATTTCATGATAACCATTACATTACAAAGTGTTGAATATTTCGAAAGTAATTGACTGGAAGACGTTCCTGCCTTAGGCAGGAACATCTTCCAGTCAAATTAGTTTCAAAATATTCAACTGTCAATGTCACAGTGACACAGTTAAGGAAATTGTGATTACAATTAATTGTATTAAATATGTCCTTTATGATTGTGTGAATGTTAACACTGCAGTACATACTTGCATACATAAATAAGTATGATCACAATGTGCTGTGTCCTTTGACACTGCATTGCTAAACCTCTTCATGCTACATTAATCCATTGCATGATGGTGGGGTTGGGGTGGGGGGAGGGCATTGATTTCAGCAATCTAATTATCCCCGCACATTTTGAAAAAATTGAGGTGAAATTGCAATCTCCATCTGTCCCTCCGTCTGGCTATTTCCTCCGAAACAGTTTGGTGGGATTCAATCAAATTTGTTATGTGAGTCACCCATATGATTGCGGATTGCAATAGAACATTTACATCAGACTCCACCACAAGAGGGGGGTGGTGGTGGTGTGTGTGTGTGGAGCAGAAAGTCAAAGTTGGCGGAATTCAACCGAATTAGGTATGTTAGTAGTAACCCATATGGTTACAGATTATGAGACGATGTTTTCATAAGGTTCCCCCCCCCCTCCCTCCAGGGTGGAGGATTTGCGATGGCATGCCAGCGATTGCACATTCTGGTTGTTATATATTTCTCTAGGTTGGAAAGACAGAAATCGTAAATCTGGACATACCAACATCAACTTTGGAAGGCAACCGTGTGGTCATTCTTCCTCGGCAAGATATATTTGGTAGGTACCATCAATCACTGATCTTTGATTTTCATACACTCTCGTTCAGCACACTGATTTCTGCACTGTTTTGTTCTACGATACTACACTTCCTCCCCTTGTACATACCATTAACCATCTTTGAAGCATTTTTCATTTGTCTCCTGCTACCATGAAGATAGTGGGGGTATTCATCAAGACCGAGTTTAGGCCCCTAGTAGGGTAGCTACTCAAGATACTAGAGTAGCGCCTAAATGGCTGGAGTACATACTCTAGTACCTACTCGAGGCTCCCCACCTATCAGCAAGGGTAAGTCGAGTAGGTCACGTGTTTGCATTGAAATCAATGTAATTTAAACACGTGGTCATTTACACGAGGGTAACTGATCACATGCTCATCTACCCTAGAGTGGCTATGAGAGTTTTGGCCTAAACTCGGCCCAATTGTCACCATGGTTGCCATTTTTTTGCTATTATTAGAGCCTCTTCGATGTTGCCTGTGCTGGTTTAGCCCATGTCATCCTGAGTGTTTACATCATGAGTGTCCATTTGCTGAACTAGGTGATACTATTTTTGAAAATTTACCACTAGAATGACTTGCTCAATTATCGAGACAGTCATTCTAGTGGTAAAGCCACAAATATTAGTTTTCTTAGCCTGTGAATAGACGTTTAGCAAGGTCACTGCCACCCATTATTAAAGCATAAAAATTATGTTTATTTTGAAATCAATTATATTGAAAGTTATGGCTGGGTTCAATATTTAGTACTCGTATTTTAATTCTTTAACACCTAAGCCAGCCAAAAACTGCTGTTGTGGTCTTGGAAAATGTCCATTTGCAGACCAGAAGAATACTGTTTTTGAAAACTTACCACTTGAATGACTGGCTCGACCGAACCAGTCATTCCAGTGATAAACTGTCAAAAATTGTATTCTCTTTGTGGAAATGGACATTCTCAATGAGAAAATTGGAATTTTCTTTAACAAATTTGAGGGTTGAAAGGTTACGTGAGTTTTCTGCGAATTCAGTCAGATTGAGATGGGTTAATTAATGCTAGCCACTAATATATATGCCAAAGCTGCACATCATACTACTGTAATAACACTTTTTATAGAGTAGTGAATTATCTTCTCCATCTATAGCTGTCAACATCATTTTCTTGATGATGCTCAGCATTAGATCTAGTTGTGTGTTTACTGTAGCTCTAGTTGTGTGCTTAAAGTTAGTTCTTTGTTGTAAACTAGAGCTTTTCTTATTACAGGAGAAAGGATTTGGTTTGGTATATGGGTGTGTTTCGTCGAAATTAGATGACAATCTGCTTTTGCTCATATTTTTAGCACGAGAATGGGAGTTCCTGTAAACATGAAATCGTCAACTTTGGTTTTGGATAGAATTTAAACAAGTGATGATAGAAATGAAGTGATGCCAGTTTAGAATCTCTGCTTACTCTAGATTGCTAATATCGGGCCTGCCAGACGTACATATTGATTGCCATGTTTGGTTACAAATCACTTACGGTAGCGCAAAGTTTCACTGAATCATTGTTATTGACATGATATTGTGCTCACAGATGGGTCAGATGGTGTGTAGTGGGAAGCACTAGCGTGGATTCTAAATCAATGGATGGATCCGGTTTTAGTCCCCCACCGCAATCTCTAGCTAAGCTTCACCCACACTTTGTCCGTGTTGGGATCGAACGATCCCTGTATCTCAATTTCCAGAAAACTATACAGGTAAACTGTTGAATATTTTGAAACTAAGTTGACTGGTTGCTGTTGCTGCCTATGGGAGCAACAGCGCCCAGTCATATGGCAGCAACAGTGCCCTGTCAAATATTTTTCAAAATATTCAACAGAATGTTTATTAAATAGTAAAGACATACAATGCGTACAACTTGGACTATTACGCATTTGTGACCAACAAAAAAGTGTCATTCATGACGTAATTGATTATGACGTCAGCCTACACGTGATGTTGTTGACTAGGACATGATTGATCGATAAACTGGATTCATCAATTTCTAAGTATTCATCACATTACCGGTACCTGTATTCTAGCTTTGGAAATGAAATTCAGAAATTTATGTGTTGAAGGCGTTATCTACAGCTAAGAGTACATCAAATGTGGTGTGTTAGACATTTATTACAAAAGCTATAATCATGCCTTGTTTAAAAATATGTGAACTTATTTTTATTCAGACATAGAATTCACACCGGAAAATACCAGATTGTTATACTTATATATGGCTCTTTTATAGCTTAACTTAATTAGTAATTCCAGTGTCTCAATTTCGAATAACAAAATTCAGTGAAATTTCTAATAACAAAATACATCAAATGTAATAGACTAGTATAATTGTTAAGCGGTTAAATATTTTTAAACTGATTTGACTGGGAGCTGTTGTTATCACCTTAGGTAGCAACAGCGCCCAGTCAAATAAGTTTCAAAATAATTATAAGAATATTCCTTTGCATCGTAAAGAATTTGTCATGACTGGTATGCTGTAAGAGTGGTTAATTGGTTAAAGCACTTGCACTTGCACTCTACCACCTTGCCTTTAGAATAAAACTGTTTGATGTCTAACAACTGTGCCTCAATTGTATATATATGAATTAGTATTGTTTTTGCCGTCTCCTGAACACACTAATTATTCTTATATCAGCAGTGTACTATCTTCACCGTAGAACCGTTTTTGATTGCAGTGGATTTTCTGTTGTACACACAGTCTACAATGTAGTTTTTATTAGTTTTATTATGTGTTTAGAGCTTTTTATGTGTCTTTGTAAATTTTGTGTTTGCTTTCTTAAATAGAATGACATAATATTGCACTGCTAGACTGGTGGTTGAATTATTATTATTTTATTGCTTTATTACTATTATCCTAGCTAATTAAATGAAATTAAATTTATTTAATTAAGACTAAAATATATAGTGGCAGTCTAATTCATTGAATAATATTTCGCAAAGATGTAGTTTCAAGTTGCTTAGTACTAGTCATATGTACGATTTATTTTTGCGAATATTTTACGGCTAAAATCTGTGTTCATATGTCACTGGCAAAGCAATACCAATTAATGTATATTCAATAATAACTAATTTGATAGATAGCTTAAAATGTGTGTATGACTTTGTGCCGGATATCGGGATAGGATATTAGTCATCAATTGTTCCAATGCTAGAATCCAAATACAGGAAATGACTTGTGATAACATATAGCAACTATTCTGCTTGAAATTAATTTTTAAGTCCCCTTTAATGTTGAAGCTGACCAAAACACCACAGCTGAGGTCATCAGGAATGTCTATTTGCAGACCAAGAGAAGTGTAATTTTTGTCTCGCCTGCGAAGTAGAAAGCTAGACATATGTATCACTTTTACTACAACGGCGTCAACAATGTTAAGTTTTTGCATTTATCAAAACCTTCCAGCTTATATTTCAGGATTGGTTAGACCTATAGCAACTAAACATGGCTACATGGTTGCCTGTACTATTAGAAAGCAGCATGATGATAATGAGGTCATGGTCACTGTGACCTTGACACAAAACTGTTTTTTCAATGTTAAGTTTTTGCGGTTAGCAAAACTCATCTTATCTTTCAGGATTGGTTAATTCTGTTGGAACTTAACTTGGATACATTTTTAACTATAATGTTAGGAAGCAGCATGATAACATTGAGGTCACAAGAGCAACGGTCAAGGTCACTGACAAACAGGAGATATTTAATTCTGCGGAATTCTTGTTTAAATTTACCACTGGGATTCCTGGCGAGATTCCTTAGAGATTATATCGATATAAAGTCAGTCATTTTAGTGATAAAATTTCAACAATATGCTTCTCTTCGCTAAAACAAATCAATATTTAGATTTTCTTGATCAAATTTGACCATGAGTTAATGCAAATTTACATATTCCCTTACTTCACTTATCCTGACTGGTGTTCTTTTTGAGAATGTGTTTGCTGAAGTTGTTGCTGCATGATTGCGACACCGTTTACCATTAATTATTCTCAAAATGTACACCATTTTCTAAACGATCTTGCTCTGGTTAACACTATCAACGAGGATTCATAAATAAATATCCTATGCGGTAGTTTAGACATTGATCACCAGGAACTTATAACAGTAAAAGGGTTAACATCTGAGTGCACAATGCGAAACTGTTCACAATTTAGTGTGTAGTGGTTGAGCTGCTGTAGTAGGGGGTGGAGGTGGCTTTTGTATACACATCGATTCTATTGAGATTGTAGGCCATGGCTATATTTGATAATGAACCTTTTCTGGCTATATTTTCTAAGTGCCAAAATCATGATGAATTGCAGAATCTTTTCTGCAGACATATATTGAAAATTATATTTGTGTTTAAACACAATATATCCGGCACAAGGTCTTGCTTGCATAATAATCATACTGACACGCACATTCCTGTTAAATTCTGCATGGCATTTTTCTCTTTTCTTCTCTGTTACTGCGTTATCCTTAACCTACCTGGCACTATTCTGCTGATACGTCCTTAGCAGACCGAGACGCTAATGATGAAAGACGGGATTCAAAAGCTAGCAGAGTACCCCCATTGCTTTCTGGAACGCTAAAGCTAAAATCACATCACCGTGCACAATGCGCGAGAAGCACAATGCATAGTTCTACTCCATCGCTGAATGGTAACGATGATGCTAGGGCTAAACAGCAGACCACAAATGACTCGATTACTAATGCAGTGTTTGAAGACTTGATGCAAGGGAAGTCACAAATGGCACATAGTTTTGACGAACTTGGTGTGTTAGATCCTCACCGACGCGGTGGTGGTGGTACAAAGGTAGGTCTCGGGTTTTTCGCTAAACATGATAGGTGCTAACGTACTGTTGGACACAGGTGAGATATATCTGTTAGTGATCGCCATCCAGAATGAAGATGAGCCAAATACCAGGTGAGAGGAGCATGCATGGTTCTTACTGTTAAATCCTGGAACGTTATAAAGTCTGAATATGTAGAATAGAACCATGAAGATCACACACACACGCACGCACGCACACACAGAACGAAAGTATTACCCTATTATCTCATGCCTGGGATAGATTTCTGCATCTTCACGGGCCGTGAAATTAATAGCTTGATCAATAACGTGCAACAATCTCCATAAAAGTTAAATATTGTAAAGCTGATTATGCAATTTGACAATGTTGGCATTGATTGAACAATTGACTGATCAACACATGTATCAAAGAATATCTCACTGCCACTACCTAAAAAGATGAAAAATGTTTTTATGGAGAAGAAATTACTATCTAGTCATAATTAGGACATTTATTTCTTATTACGTTGTTTACGAATCCAGCAGCGTTCGTTTGGGAATTCAGTTTTTGATTTTTGTCTCACTTACATAGGTATCACTTTTCCAATGACGACGACGTCATCAAGGTTAACCCATAGCACACTGATGTCAATATTCTATCTTTTACGGTGTCAATAGTAAAGAAACTAGTGTACATTTTTCAACAATGTTGATGGAAGATGTTGGTGTTGTACACCAGTTCATCTTTAAATTTAATTTTAAAATGTTTAATTTTGACATCAGAGTGCTAAGGGTTAAGTTTCTGCATTTAGCAAATTGTCGGCAAAGTGGGACACATGGTTGCCTATACCATAAGGAGCCAGCATGATGATAGCGAGGTCACTAGGTCAAAGGTAAATTCTGACCTTGTTATTTTACCTCTGCTTTTCCAATGTTAAGTTTTTGTGTTTAGCATTTATACTTAGGATTGGTTAACTAACCTTGAATACATGGTTACCTATAATGTTAGGAAGCAGCATGATAACATTGAGGTCACAAGGTCATGGACAGACAGGAGAGAGGCGAGACATTTAATTCTGCTGAATTCTTGTTAATATGAGTATGGCAGACCAGTGAGTACCAATAAATATTGTTTTATGTAACTGGATATAGAGTACACATAAAGAAGTTAAGGTGTTTACAAAACAAAAACATGTTAGTTTAATTCTGAACATGATGTAAGAAATGTTCAGTTAAATATATTGAACATATTTGGAATGGAAGATGTTAGCTTTCAATCCAGTAATGATTAAAATATTGAACAGTACATTTTATTTTGTTTTGGAAGTATGTTAAGTTATTTATGAGCTGTACTGTACTAATCTTTGTCACTGCTGTATGCATGCAATATCACATTTGTTTTCGTTCTTTTATTCAGAACGAAAAAAATCCCGCAGAGCCTCGCTTGTCCGGCCTTTCTTGGCTGCGAAAGAGGGAATCCATGGGTCAAAAGGATCCCGGGAAAAGCCACCCACAGGCAGCGGGATCAGCGGCGGCTCCCGCATTAGCAAACAAGCCACCAGTAACACACGGCAGGAGCAAGGCACCAGTTTTGTCTCATTTGCAGAAATCGGAGAGCAAGAAAGCTGGGAAAGCGGATCCTGAAGGTGGGCTATAGTGTATTGTGTAACTCGTGTAGTGACGGTGGAGAATAAATGTATTATATGTTTTGATTTTTTAACACTCAGGCTGGCCTCAAATGGCCTCTGAAGTGGTCATGAGAAATGGCCATTTGCATGTAGCCCAAGATAAGACTATTTATGAAAATTTACTGCTGGAAATACTGGCTCGATAACCGAGCCAATCATTCCAGTGGTAAATTTTCAGAAATAAAATCTTGTTTTGTAAGTGCACAGTCATCAAGGTCACACTGCTGAGACTGATTTTGGCTGGCTTCATCATGAAAGGTTTAATACCGGGTTGACTCAATTAATAGAAGATTTTCAGTTAAAATGTAGAATGCCTAAGTTTATGGAGACATTGTTATTATTCACCAACGTCATTGAACAGGGGACCTAGCATTACTTGGCAAATGCTTGGCATTTGCATATGAGCAATGTACATTCATATTTGTGAGTTTATACACTGAAAAACTAAATTCGTTACGTGCTTGCTTTGCATGTGATGAAATTAGAAGCATTGATTCATATCAGATTTGGTATTATGTCTTCCAATCTACTTATGTTCGAAATATTCAACAGAACATTTCTTACATCGTGTTCAAAATTGTTCTAATGTGTTTCTGTTATTGCTTGTTTTGGAAGATGTTACTGATGAACTGTACTGTATCATTACTGTGCAGCTCAGGTTGCAGGTCTCAAAAATGTTACCAGCCCACCTCACTGATCAAGCCACAAATACCACTAGTCATGTCAACCACTTCCATTTGTGGCCTGTCATTTGGGTTCCATGGAATAATGTTGTTTAGTTTTCTATTTCAGATGAGAAATTCTTTGATTTATTAGCCAGAGTTCAAAGTCATCGCCTAGACAACCAGCGAGGACTAGAGAAAATTGATTTTGAGTTACCAGAATTCCTGCAACGACCGGTGGTGCAAACTGACAGCAAATCATCAGATAAGGAAAACTCGCCGAACGCTTTGAACCGTGAAGATTCCATTTCCTCAAATAGGTTTGATCGCGCCGATTCTTTGCGATCTTCTATAACCACGACAACAACAACAGCTACATGTTCCACGGCAGCAGAAGAGCTCAGTATTGATGACTTAGACACCATTGATTTGGACACAGTTAGTCAATTCAGCGATCGTGAAGTTGTTGATTTTCATGAAAGTGTCTATAGTACCGCTGACTGCCGGAGTTTGCGTAGTTTCCGAACTTTTGGATCTCCGTCGGATAGAATTGCTTTCTTGAACCAGAGCTTTACCAGTGCTGATGGAGTGGTACCATCGCATGATGAAGCAACCAGTTATTTTGATATGTTTCATCATCCCATTGATCCGGATTTCAATGACTCCACATTAATGGAGAAAACTCTGACTGACATCGGCCTTGCGAATGTAAGCAGTGGTAATTGTAGTGCTACCAAAGTTCAATCGGATTCCTTCAAAAAGCCAATAGATCCGCCACGACTCTCTTCTAAGCTTCCTCCATTAGTTAAGCGAATAAACAAATCTGATTCACTGGAATCCAATGCTTTGGTTCCACCGATAGCATCACCTGAAACTCTATCCCCTAACAGCATATCGGGTGTTCCAGCTGGTGCTGCATCTATTGAAAGTGCTAAAACAGGCAGAGTTGCATCCCCTGTCTATAGAGAGGTGTCACTCCCGATCACGCTGTATCAAAGTTCTAGGACTAAAGACTTTCCAGAAAAGTCATTTGTTAGGAATAGTTTAAGTGATGGACATGTTTCATTAGATGATTCAAATATCCCGATGAATAAAATTACCTCGGAAGTCAAGTTTATGTCTTTGCAGCGTAGCAATACCTCACATGAGCTAGACCAGAGGTTGAACCGGACCAGAATGCCGCTCCACTACAAAAGTCCAGAAAAACGAAAAGAGCGGCAGAAAGATAGGCAGATAACATATGTATAATGTTACTCATGTATCAGGCCCTTTGACTGCTGACACCAGCTGTTGCGCTGACATAGGAGTTTCCACAAGGAGAATTTGTGTACTGAAAACTGTGTCTTGGAGGACAAAGTGAGCACCAGTTAGCCTGCAGATAAGTAACTATGACAAAGCAGTTGTTAGCTTAGAAAGAGTTGCGAGTGCGTGCATGGCTTATGATGACTATTCTGTTTTGCCCGGTTATTGATTATGCCTCAAAATAAATATATAAATATATATATATATATATATATATATATATATAAAATGTCCAGGTTGCTATCTCCAGTTTAACTAAAGGGGTCTTGATGAAGCTTGGGTTGAGAGTTACTCTTGGGGTATGTATATGTTCATATTAAAGTCAGTATTGACTTTCCAGATGATAACTCAAGTTCTATTGAAGAGTTTTTCACCTGACTTGTGGGAAACGCCTCGTGTGTTTAAAGAGCCTTATTTATTTTGGGGTCAAAAGGTCAAGTGGACTGAATTACTGAAATTGTGTAACATTTTGAGTTAGCAGATGATGGCTCAAGTTCTCCTGAAGGGATTTTCTCTAGACATAGCATCATTATGCAGTCAAATGGTTCAAGGTCAGAATCACCCAGTTACAGCAATTGTATTGATGCGGATATGTGGCATCCGTATTTGGCCATCTCTTGATTGTCGCTCTTGTTATCAATGAACCTTTCCAATTTATCCATCCATCATATGATGTCATAATCAATTATGTGATGTGTAGGATGACGTCATAATCAATTAAGGCATGAATGACTCGATTTAGTCCGTCTTAAATGCTTAATAGTCAGACGCATTGTACGAATTGTATGTTTTTACAATTTAATAAACATTGTCGAATATTTGGAAACTAATTTGACTGCTGGCAGCAACAGCACCCAATCAAATTAGTTTCAAAATATTCAACAGCTAACCTGTATAGTTTTCTGGAAATTGATAGTTAGTGCATTCAGGATCAATCGATCCCAACAGGAGCGGCGTGTGGGTGGAGCTTAACTAAGAATGGGCGGGTCATAGATAAAACTGGAAAGGTCCATTGTATTTACTGTTGATTTGTGACTTGTTATTTATTTCTTAATTAATTAGTCCATTGTGGGTGATATCAATGGAATCATATTTAGATTTACGTTTGTTTCTCTATTGACTCTCGTATACGTATAAACATATTTATTGGTGCTCTAAAGAAAAATCTGGTTGATCGAATACAACGACAAGTTGGACGTCTGATAAAATTTTGCTCTCATTCGACTGTCATATATCTTATCTGGTTACGCACATACATGCAGTTTAGTTCAGTATTATTATTCTGTGCTTCCAGTTTAAGTTCACAACATTTCATATACTAGATACGGTAATACTTTCTGCACTAATACAGTATATAGCCATTTTCAAAGCAACCTTAGAGAAAAACTTTAATATTTTTAAATATAATTTGACGGACACCGTTTCCCAGACAAATCAAATTCAAAATGTTCAACATCATATATAATTGATGATATGTGGATGAAGGGTTAAATACATTAATCCTTTAACGGTCAAATTTGGTCAAGGGAAATCGAAATAGTTGTTTATTGAATTTCCATTTGCAGGCCAAGAGAAGAGTATTTTTGTAAATTTATAAATGGAATGACTGGCTCGGTTATCGAGCCAGTCATTCCAGTGATAAATTTAAAAAAAAAAAATTCCTCAAGACGACTGCAAGGTCAGTTTTGGCCAGCTGGGCCATTAAATGGTTAACAGTCATCAGCCAAAAATGACTTCTGCAGTGGTCTTGAGAAATGTCCATTTGCAGACCTAGAGATGACTATTTTTCTTAATTTGCCACCGGCATTCCAGTGTTAACTTCAAAAATAGTTTTCTCTTAGTCTGCAAATGGGCATTTTCTATGAGAAAATTTAAATTTTCAATTGAAATCTTACGCCATGTTAAGTAAACCTTTTGTTTGATTGTAAAATGTTAAAATATGTCTGTACAGCTGCGCTCTATACAGCTTGGTCAAATTTTGCCTGCGACTGATGTCATACTAGCTAAGTCACAGTTAAACAATGCTCTGTAGTTGTGCCATAGATGGCTTTGTCTTGAAATGTCAAAATAATGATAGACAGACAGATGCTTTGCATTTGAAAAGGAGAATCTCCCAGAGCGCTCTACATGTGCAAAATCAGATTGACTATTGAATGTCCATTTACATGCCAAGATAATACAATTTTTGAAAATTTACCACGAATGACTGGCTCGATAACCGAGCCAGTCATTGCATTGATAAATTTTCAGAAATGATATTCTTATGGCCTGTAAATGGACATTCAATAGGCCGATATTTTAATTTTCTTGACCAAATTTGATCATTAAAGGGTTAACGTGCCCATAAACTAACAAATACTCCCAGATTTATTTGTCTAATATGGAAAATATGTCTATTATGGATATATATGAGAACCTTAACAAGCATGAATGGTCTATACCTCTGACTTAAATTTTTGGACAGACAGACAAAGAAACTTGTAGTTGTACTAGCTGCAAGTGTCAGCTACACATTCTACTCTAGCGATAGACTTACTGTCTTCCAGCTCAAATATCCAGTTTTCACTCACTATAATTATTATCATACATAACATAGTTACTGTAGAAGCTATATTGTCTCTTACGAGGCGCATTCATGAATCATGACAGTATAATTCTCAAAATATTTTGTTATAATTTTTCTAATTATTTTGTATTAAACAAACAAATCCACAATTTACTGTACAGAGATTTACTAGCTGTAGTTTATATTAGTATTTTACTACTTATTATTGTTAAACGAGTATTTTAATAGAAACCTATAATCATGAGTATGAATGAGACTGACACAAGCCTTTGCTGGTCCATATACACCAAGGGAGAGAACTCATAAGTAATCAATAACAAGATGGACAAGAATAGTTTTTGAAGACCTTTCGTTGGCCATGCATTGGTGGCCATCCATCTCCTACTTCTTAGCCAGTGGTCTGCGCTATGTTGTCGTACCTTTGATGGTACTCAATCATTTAAGTCACTGTAACTCCGTAACATGATTTTGTCCCCATAACATAGGTCTGTGGCTGGAAAATGTCTCCCTAACCTTCTCCCTCTCTCCATCCTTTCCCCTCCCCCTCTCTCTCTCTCTACCTCATATATCTTAAAAACTTAGGCAGAAACAACTTTGAATGTTTTGAGAATGATTCAAATGGAAGCCTTTTCTGTCTACAATGTCATCCTGTCAAAGTATTTTTTTAATTTCAACAGAATATTTTATACAGCTTAACCCTTTAACCTTCAAGCTGGCTAAATGACTTATGCAGTAGTCTTGAGAAATGTCCATTTGAAAACAAAGAGAAGACTGAAATTTCACCACTGGAATGACTGGCTCAATAATGTAAGCAGGCATTCTAGTGATAAATTTTCAAACATAATCTCTTGGTTCTGCAAATGGGCATTTTCCATGAGAAAGTTGAAATTTTGTTGGAAAATTTTGATGGTTAAACTGTTATCAATTTTGAGTCAATTTGACTCATTATTATCGGAGCCCTAACTTTTATCTAATAAAGTCTGAGTTCTTTTCTTGGATCCCCATGAGGCCTTATTTAGCATCTAACTGGATTATTTATAGGACCAATCATACCAGTGTAAAGTTTTCCAACACATTTCCATTTATTCCCATGTCTGTGGAGAAAGAGTTACTTCCCTTGGTCCATGTGGATGGTTAAGGCTTAACCATGGCAGATGTAATAATCGGATATTAAAGGATTATTACTGAAACTGATAAACAAAATATAAATATTCTGTCTTATTTAACCATGTGTAGTGATCCATCTCTAGCTATGCCCCGCCCATTTCTACCTAAGCTCCGCCTGCTTTACGTGTATTGGAATCGATTTGAAACCTGACTTCGTGGAATATTAATTTCAAAGTAACTATATGGGTAAGCTGTTAAATAGTTTGAAACAAATTTGACTGGGGTCTGTAGTTCCCAGTCAAATTTGTTTCAAAATATTCAGCCGAATGTTTATTAAATTGTAAATTCATCAAAGATATACAATTCAGAGACTTTCGTGACAGATTTTCAATTGTGTTGGCAGAGCTACATCGTTGTAATTGTGACGTAATTGATTATGACATCCTATACTTAGTACTTTGTTCTTGTCTTACACCTGCAGTTGAGATGCCTCCATTACAAAGTCTAATGCGCAGGCGGCAAATTTGGGCTATCCATATATTTTGACAGTGAAAATGGAGAAAGATGTTTTGGAGCTGGCTGAATAACAGTCTTACACTTGAGTCTGATTGGTCGATCAGGTTGTTCATTTGGTCTGTAAATATATTCAGTTACCTAAGATACGTCGTTATCGTCGTCAATATGAATACAGCCAGTACATATGTTCCTACTGTAGAAACTGAGCCGATTGTACTACCTTCAGTCTAGCCTCTCACTTTGGACTCAGTAGACACAGGCCTCCGAGAACCATCAACCATCAGTCTCGTGACTAGTAAGCAGCAACCTGAGCGAGCGAAGAAGCGCCTCCGAGTCCAGAGCACAGTGACGGTACTAAAAGCACCAGAGGTACTGCAGGCCCAGAATATCAGATAAGCACCTAAATGCTTACAGCCTATGGCGCAATGCAGCATGTAGAGAAACAAGGTTCGAGTACTAATTGAAAAAACTTGGCAATACAGTGGACAGCAAATCAGTACCACCAATGCTGAAGGCAACCATTGCCTTCAAACCTGATACCTTGTTAGTACCCAGTCCCGTCAGTCCGTCCGTGCGTGCGTCAGTATTTAGTTTCCGCTCGATAACTTCAGTTAGCTTCAATGTCAACTCCTTAGGACAACACTTCAGTGGGGATTGCATATCGACAAAATCTGTCCAGAAACGGCAGAGTTATCTCCCCCCCCCCCTTCATTTCATGAAATATTTTTAAATGTGGTTTCCGCTCAGTAACTTCGGTTAGCCTAAATAGATTCATTCCAAATTTGGAATGTCAACTCCTTATGACATGACCTCGGTGGGCATTGCATATCGGCGAAATGTGTCCAGACACACCAGAGTTATCCCCTTTATTTCTTGAAATATCGTAAAATATTTTGTTTCCTTTCGATAACTAGTTAGCCTGCTTGGATTCATTTCAAATTTGGAATATAAACTCCTTATGACAAGGCCATGACCAGGATTGCATTTGGCTGAAATCTGTCTGTAATCACCAGAGTAATCCTTGATTTCTTGAAAGACCATACAATATTTGGATTTTAAAAATTGGGGTTGTACTAAAAAGCCCTGGTCGGGGGACAATATGACCAGAACTGGTCTTTTATTTAAACAGTTTGAAGAGGGCCATACCACACTGATCTCACCACAAACAGCCGACAAACTGGCAGCTCAATACTGTGAGACAGCAGGGCTCAAATGAGCTGTCAAAGAAGCTACTGACACTGAGGGAAGCAGAACATGCAATTACTACCACACGCATCCCCCACAACAACGGACAATGGTCACCCAGTCCTAGAAACAGAAGGTCAAGAATCAGGCACCGACTGGAAGCATGCCCAGGCCACAGTTCCTGGACTCAAACAATGGGCATCCACATGGAAACCAGTACCCATACGAGCCAAGCAGCCGATGCTCAAACCGTTACTGCCAGAGGGACCCACCTAGGCCACTCATGGAATCGGACCCAGTGGAAGAACTGTACAAACTTGTATCCAAAATGCGCAACACAGAGCAAAACAGATTTTGACTACCCGTTTTTATGTTTAATCTTGTACATAATTGTTCAAACAGTTACACCCACTGCAGTGCCGTCCATTTCCTAGCTATATCTTCTAACTGTAACAATAACAGTGATGACTCGCATCCTACGAATAAATCTTGTCAAATGTACCGATCCCCTTTTGTTATGAATCTATCAAACATAGTTCTGGACCCCGATACAATAGGTTTCAGCCCAATGGTATCAGAATCCAACATGGATTCCCATTTATACAGATCTACAGGCATTCTTCAGACGCCTGCATTTCACCCACTACTACAACCCCACCCACCACATGAACTCCTACAGGCTGAAACGCCAACACACCCAACTCACACACCACTTTACTTCCAAAACATCCTCATCAAGAAAGTCAAAAAGAAAACTATGCCGCCCCCTTCCCTAGATACCGCCATCGAATCATTTATCAAATCTGTGAGATATGAATTCAACAAGCATATCCACCATAGAGTGGCAATTGGCAATCTCAACTGTCTAGAACTAAACGCTCTTAGCAATCTCAAAAGCAATAACAACATAGTGATTAAAAGAGCAGACAAAGGGCAGGCTTTAGTAATCCAGTCCAAGTTAGACGATATAGCGGAGGCCAACAAGTAGTTAGCAGACACCAAGTTCTAAACAAAATTAGAACCTAACCCTGTTGTAGAATACACTGAATTCGTCCCAAAGGAGACTGGACTAGTTGGTCAGGGAGGAGCCGTTTGAATCCCCCACTGCCACCAGGTTAATACCAGACCCTCCAGTTACCGCCAGGTTCTATTTATTACCAAAAATCCACAAAGCCAAAAACGATGGCCTCCAGGTACACCAATCATCAGTGGCATAGGATGCTCTATGGAACTAATCAGTAGTTTCATAGGCGAACATATAAAGGTCCATGTCACCAAGATCAGATCATATGTCAAGGACACAACAGACTTCATTCAGGCGTCTTTTGGACTACTTAAACCCAATTCGCTACAGGTCACCATGGATGTCACCTCTCTATACACAAATGTTCCAAGCAGAGATCAGATCAGTAGCCATCTTCACCAAAAAATATGGTATACCAAGGAGACTGAGGCCTCTGAAACCTGAAACTCCTCTTGCAATGCAAGTTTCAAATTTAAAGGAGAGCATTATCTCAAGTCGTCGGTACAGCAATGGGAAGCAAGGCTGCATGCACCTATGCCTGCATCTTTATAAACATCTTGGAAGAACGGCTGCTACAAAACGCACCTTTCTCCCCAGCTGTATATGCAAGATACATTGACGATATCTTCATGATCTGGGCGCACAGGCACACAGCCTTACAAGAATTTGTCACCCATATGAAGTTATGAACGCTTCCCAACATAGCATACAATCCACTATGGAGTCATCAAACCGCCAAGTCCCCTTTCTGGACACCATGGTTTAAATCTCACCCACCAACTCTTATCACATTTGACCTATATACCAAACCCACAGATACACATGGTTATCTCCACTCTGGGTCCGCCCACCCGGCCTGCAAGGATGCCAGCCCATATGGGCAATTCCTTAGGCTAAGAAGGATCTTCTCCACACAATGATTTTGATAGAAACATCCTCGCCATGCAGGACCACTACATGGCCAGGGGCTATCCTGCTAATATCTTACAGAAAGCAAGGCAGGCAGCCCGGTGCAAGGACCACCAGCTACTCATCAACCCCAATCCTAAGAACCCAACCGACAAAAAATCCTACAGACAAATCTTTGCACAGAAGCTGATGCTGAAGGACACCATTTCTAAATATTGGCCCATCCTACTGGGTACAGAGCGCTGCAGCCTGGCCTTGCCAGAGAAAGCTCTTCGGGTTCAAAAATAATAAAACAATCAAGGATATGATCGTCAGGGCCAGAAAAAAAATGATAATATCTGCAAAAACATGGACAAATCCAGGTTTTTAAAAAGCTTCCATACCGGCCTCTCCTACAAAGCGAAAACAAGAGGGCCTGTGGCGCTCACCTGGACCATTGGCATTTAAACCATTTGCATTTAAATAGACATGAAGGATGATTTTTGGAAAATCCAAGATGGCCAGCAAAAAATTGACCAATCAAGATTCTTGTTTAATATGTTGAAGCTTACCATCATAGGATCGTTCCACCCAAGTTTTGTTGAAATCGGGCTATTGATTGAAGGAGTACCGTTTTTAAATGGTTCCGGAAAACTTTCAGAAAATCAGAGATGGCTGCCAAAACACTGACCTATAAAAATTCTAAAGAGTTTTTAGAGGCTACGACAATAGGATCCTTCCCGCCAAATTTGGTTGAAATTGCCCAACCGATAAATGAGAAGTAGCATTTTATACAAATTCCCATTTTTTCCGGAAAATCCAAGATGGCTACCATCAAAATCAAGCCGTCAAAATTCTGTGTACAAGATTTGAAGGGTATCAGCCTAGGGTTCTTCCAGCTGAGTTTGGTTGAAATCGGCAGAGGTTAATGAGAAGTAGCCGTGTAACTGATTTCCTAAAATGTTCAGAAAATCTAAGATGGCCGCTGGAAAAATTGACCAATCAAAGTTCTGTATACATGTGCTGAAGCCTACCGCCCTAGGCTCGTTCCAGACAGTCTGGTTGAAATCAACCAAGTGGTTAATGAGTAGCGCTTTAAATGATTTTCAGCCATTTTTTGGAAAATCCAAGATGGCCACCGAACAAATTGACCAGTCAAAATTCTGTATACAAGCTCTGAAGCATACCACTTTAGGGTCCTTCCAGCCGAGTTTGCTTGAACTCGTTCAAGTGGTTAATGAGGAGTAGCCTTTTAACTGATTTTCAGAAAGTCCAAGATGGCTGCCGGAAGTATACTATCCTCCCAGATCCGTCTGGTTGAAATTGCCAAAGCAGTTAATGAGTATTAGTGTTTTAAACGATTTCCCGCCATTGTATCAGAAATTTCAAGATGGGCGCCGAAAAAATGGACCAATCAAAATTCTGTATACAAGTTCTGAAGTATACTATGCTAGGGTTCTTCCATCCGAGTTTGATTGAAATCGGCCAGGTGATTATCGAGTAGGCTTTTAAGAGATTACCAGAAATTTTCAGAAAATCCCAGATGGCTGGCGGAAAATTGACCAATCAAAATTCTGTGTACAAGTTCTGAACCATACCAGCGCACTATCCTCCCAGCTAAGTCCGGTTGAAATTCCTTGAGCAGTTAATGAGGAGTAGCGTTTTAAACGATTTCCAGCCATTTTTCGGAAATTTCAAGATGGCCACTGAAAAAATTGACCAATCAAAATTCTGTATACAAGTTCTGAAGCCTACCCCCATCGGGTCCTTCCAGCCAAATTAGGGTGAATGAGGAGTAGCGTTTTTAAGAAAAAGTTGACGGATGGTCGCCATGGCATAAACTCACTTGGCCATTCTGGCCAGGTAGGTGAGCTAATAATACGCAACTGCCAAACCCGCAACATAGTCTATCTTCTCAATTGCAAAATTTGTGGCAAACATTAAGTAGGAGAAACCCTGCGTCCATTTAGATCAGGATCCAGGAGCAACTACGCTCCATCACAAAATTGTATGAACATGAGAGATATGACACACCGGTATCTCACCATTTCAACAGCACGTTGTTATCACCGTCACCTATTTTTAGAAATGCCTTAAGGATGTTGTGAGGACTAGATACCCGATCGCTCTGATTAACTTGACAATCATAATACAGATTCTCCTTTACTAGAAGAAAATGCTTTTTTATTTTTTGTAATCGGCCCAGCCAAAGCTGAGATAAGCATATAGCAACCACCTTGACAACCAAACGTTTTTAGCTATCACACTAGAGTTGTGATGTCACAATGGGATGACACCAATTCCTATTAGTCTAGATTATTATCTCGAGGAGCATAGCTAGGCTCTCTACTGCTGGGCGTATTAGGCACCTATGCACCTATTCTTTGACAATTCATTGTTCACACAGGGACACTACATTGTTCAATGATATCGAAGTTGATGATATTTTTGTTGATTAAACTTAAAGGACAGCCCTCATGGTCACGGTGCCTGACATCACAATTCTAATGTATAGGCCTGTTAGAGGTGACAGTAACATCGGATTTCGTGTACGTGAATTAGGCTATATTTAATCAAACCCACCCACACACTTCTTGGAATACAATTCTACAAATGCATATATATCTTATCTTTCTGGATTGACTACCGAGATTTTGCACAGATGATAGGCATGCATGTACACAACTTTTTAAATGATAGTGAAGTAGGCCTACATGGCTCAGTGCACGTACGATCGCAATTTACCATTGTGTAGGCTTATGAATAAATTTATGATTGCAATATAGCAGTTACTCCAGTTATGTGTTTAAAATTAACTAAAATGTCAGGTAAATATAAATCTAATCTAAACTAATCTATTTGCGTATAGTTTACATTGACATATTGTTGACAGTACATGGTTTGTTTACAATTTAGGCAGCAGTGGAGGTGCGTAGCGAGGCTTTCACTGCCGTTCACAAGCTTACAGTACAACTTAAATAACATATACTGTTGAATATTTTGAACATAATTGGGTTGGATTTCAACCCAAATTGTGTTCAAAATATTCAACATAACGTTTCTTGTATCATGTTCATATGGTTCTAACATGTTTCTGTTTTTGCTTTGGAAACATTTAAACTTATTTTTGAGCTGCACTGTAAGTAAAGATGATACGCTAGCGACCTCTGAACATCTGTCAGTTCACCTACCTATTTAAAATTTGTTCATCCGCTACAGTTTTACTTTTTCATAACATTGAAATATGAGTGTATGCTACTTCCATACATGGAAGAAGTTGATTTGAAAACGATATAGTTCATTTGGTTGTCACAGGCGTGACACACACACACACACACACACACACACACACACACACACACACACTCACTCACTCACTCACTCACTCACTCACTCACTCACTCACTCACTCACTCACTCACTCACTCACTCACTCACTCACTCACTCACTCACTCACTCACTCACACACACACACACACACACACACACACACACACACACACACACACACACACACACACACACACACACACACACACACACACACACACACACACACACACACACACACACACACACACACACACACACACACACACACACACACACACACACACACACACACACACACACACACACACACACACACACACACACACACACACACACACACACACACACACACACACACACACACACACACACACACACACACACACACACACACACACACACACACACACACACACACACACACACACACACACACACACACACACACACACACACACACACACACACACACACACACACACACACACACACACACACACACACACACACACACACACACACACACACACACACACACACACACACACACACACACACACACACACACACACACACACACACACACACACACACACACACACACACACACACACACACACACGTGTTGACCTGTACATGCCTCTACATTATTATTATTATACAAACACATTGCCAAAAGCTTATAGGTAAACAATTACATTCTAATCAGTAATCACGGTAAATTTCACATAGGACACACTGACACACTTATTGTACATTCGTAATCTTCAGAAAAAGTTGTAACTGCACTCTATAGCCTATATACATTTAGATATGAATAATAGTACAATTATAGCCATCGTCAACGTCTTCCACCCACCTCAATCATCACACTCACATCCATCCATCCCAGATATTACATAGTACACCCAGTCCTTTCCAGAATGGTAATGGATCCGCAATTAGACCTACTAGACTACAGAGTATTTGTCACATGCATTGAAATATTGCCGATTTTCAGCATTGCCCATGGTTTACCGTAGTTATAGGCCTATTATTATGCGAATATAGCTATCCATGAAACCATTAAAAGTGAGTAAATATCATAATAAATTTTAAAAAATCATGATTTTTCATTTCTTGAAGACTTAGCTTCAATCTGACATAATTTATGTTATGGTAGGTGAAGTCTATCCTGTTAAACGCACGTTTCAAAATATGTTACCTTTGTACTACAGACAGAAATATTGACCTAGCTCACAGCGCCGTTCCCGGTGTGACGTCACAGCAAGTGGTGATGTGATTCAGATTGAGGCGTCATTTAATCTCGTTATTTGTGCTGCCTAACATTTTTCTCACTCCAAAGTGACGCTATTGTGTTTAAATAGTGTAGTAGACCATAAAATTAATTGAAACTCGTTATCGACCGCAAGTCCTCACAAGACCTTTAAGATCTCCAAAACCACTTGAATTGGTCAAATTGCAGATGATTTACTTTTTAGCTCTAATCAGTCAGCTAAGCTATAGCGATAGATGCCTAGGGTCTGTCCTGCCATCCATTTAGCATGAACAATGGTGGCACATATTTTCTCATATTTAGAGCTATTGAACACTTTTTGTCATCTTTTGCGTGGTTTATCCAAAATCTGATCAAAATGATCTTATAGGCATTTAATATTTGATATTCCCTCCCTTAACCCTTTACTACTCAATCCGGCCAAAATTGCCTCCTCGAGAAGTCTTGGGAAATATCCATTTGTAGACTAAGAAAATACTATTGGTAAACGAGCCAGTCATTCCACTGATAAATTCTCAGAAATAATCTTGTCTTGATCACAGTTCTGCAAATAGGACATTTTCTCTGGGTTAAATTGAAGTTCACGGGCTAACTTCATGTTTAACACCGCTTATGTCAGTCAACTTGTCGTTATAATGCTAATGCCACCTCTGCAGTAGTCTTCAGGTCTGTATATGTGCTGGTCCAGAGAAGACTATTTTTGAAGATTTACTACTGGGATGACTGGCTCAGTTACTGAGCCAGTCATTCCAGAGGTAAATTTTAAAATAGTCTTCTCTTGGCATGCAAATGGACACTGACTAAGCAAAAATTTAGATTTCCTAGACGATTAATCATATATCACCAATGGTCATTCACTGAGCAAACATTAGAATTTTCTTAAAATCTTGACAAATGAAAGGGTTAATTGCTAAAAGTAGCACTTTGAGGCGCTGTTGACACAAGAGGGGTTAAATCACTCAACCCTCAATGATCTTGACTACATCTCAAATAATGCAACCAAAAAAAATCGATCCATTAGCTGTATAATGATATATTATCCATGCTCCGAATTCAATTCCAAATTGAATTACGAACATTTATCTCATATGTCGGGGTGTGTTATAATTACTGGCAGTTTATACGCACTCGTTCATTTTGCCGCCAACTGACTTCTGATTGGCTGCTACTATTCCACCAATGATTTTGCGCAACACTCTTGAGGTAAGGATGTTATGGCATTGAAATACTATTATTATGAATGGACTTCAGTAATTGCTTTTCTGTTCATGTGTTTATTTAGCACTAAAATATATAAGTATATATATATATATATATATATATATATATATATATATATATATATATATATATATATATATATTCACATTGATGTAGATTTGATAAATATAGTTTTATAGAAATTATTTCTTAAATTAATATTAAAATAAATTTGTATACAATAAGTATGAAATCATGAGATTATCAACAAGATGATTCTAAGGCCACACAATTTGAATTCTTGGTTTACGCTTGACCCTATACGCTTATATGAGAAATTAGAATAAACATAACAATTGATTTGTACTTTCTTATGACCTTCTACATGAAGCTTCCATATATACATAGTACATACTTCTAAAGAGAATAAATTGTTCTGCATATGACCGAAAAAATAGCTCAAACTATTCAACAGATTTTATAAATTGCAAACATTTATGGAAGGTAAATATTTTTGTCAATGTTAGTCAGATATTACTTTTTATGCCCTCCCCAGCCCTCCATCTTCCTTCATCAGAAACTACTTGTAAAAATAAAACAATGTATTTTTATTTTTATTCCCTCCTGCTTTTCTGAACATTTCCACCCGTAAACAACTTAAATAGCTCATATAATGCTGATGTGCATAGCAAGATTTCAGTCAAATTATTTTTTAAATATCCAGGTTTCATAGAATCAAACTGCTGAAATCAAGATGAGGCAGGTTGACATAATACTGAAATTTTTTTGCTTATCAATATATCTACTCATAGCAGACTGAGAGGTGTGAACACTTGGCTGTCCGTCTCCCAGAGTGTATTAGCGAGTTTCCTTCCATGTGCCACAATATACTGAGTTGGTACGAGACCGACATGGATCGTGTACAGTTCATAGCAATGTATAAGTGATGAATCTGTATTCGGAAAACATAACCACGTTAAGCGCCTGAAATAAATTAAATCTATATAATAATAGTCTCCCCGCAAAGTTTGTCTTTTCTACTCCTCTCAGACCCTCTTTCAAATGCTGAAAGCACTTACATAAATTTGTGTTTACAGAAATGGCTTAGTTTTTGGACATGCTTGATATTCGGATCAATTGTATCCTTTCAAATTCAGTCAATCAGACACCAGTAATTGTGTGATCGCTCTGTAATCAGAAGAGCTGATCAACAGCATCATAAACTATTAATTAGATGACATATCTATGATGTCAATACAATTACGACACCTACGTTTCCATTGGTAACCATCAAGATGACATACCTTATGACGCCAGAACAATTAATATGCCTATGTTTCCATTGATAATCATCAAGATGACATACCTTATGATGCCAGAACAATTATGATGCTTCCATTGTTAATCATAAAGATGACATATTTATGATGTCAATACAATTATGACACCTACGTTTCCATTGGTAATCATCAAGATGACATACCTTATTAGTCCAGTCAATCTAGGCCAAAAATATTTTAACCCGGAACAAATTGCAACAGAATTTTTTTACCTCGCCCAGTGTATAGGGGGGCCATCATGTACAACATATCAAAAGTCCTCCAAAATTCCAATAGGGGAAAGGGTAAAATTTGCATAATTATTACCAGATTTGGGCCATTTCACCTGAAAAATCCATTTTTCTTTATTTCTTTAAAACCGGTATGTAATATATGTGTGACTGGGTATTTTTGGACTTTTTTAGTAATAAATGAATACGATTGACATATTCTCCACAAATTAAATGTATTGTGTTATGCCACTTGCATGAATTTACCTAATACCATCATTGATATTGATACAATACATATTATATTTTATTATGTCACGGTATTGTGTGTTTCTAAGCTAAGCTAAGATGAAATAGTATGGCATAGGTACCTGGTTTCTACTAATTTCATCTTGCATCAATTATCCAAGTCATCTTCCTCAATGAGCGTTATTGAATTCGAGCAACTGAGACCCTTACAGTCTTCGCAGGCGGATGTACAGCTGAGCCCATGTTTTCTACAGGTGCATCTCTTTGATTCACAGCCAGTTTTGCAGCTGCATCTAAATGAATACAGTAAATCGTCAGGTGCTGCCAGCATGTCAGTCTTAACAGGCAGCATTTGGTGGTTGAGAACTTTCCAGCCCCATTCTGTTGGATCCATATCTCCAGCATCTCCTCTCCAAACTTGAATTTGGTAGTACACGTGAAGACTGTGAAACTTTGCGGATGCGAGTGTTGGTGGTAAATCTCGTGCTTCAACATACTTGGAACTTTTTGCAACCTTCTCCCTGAATCGCTTGTACCGCAAAGCAAATAGACTATCCATTGAAGTGCCATTGTATAGAATAAGCATTGCCTTCTCACCTGCTTTTATCACGTCATCTTTATTCGCATTACTCATTGTAAACACTTCAGCAATTTGAGAGAGTTCTTTGCAGCACTGGATTTTGCTAAGGGATGCAGATTTTCCAATTCCATAAAGCCTAGATGTTGAGTCACAGCCAAGGATAGCATGGATAAATAACAGCTGTGAGCACAAACAGAACCCGAGTTTTTCCTTTGCCATTTTGATATTCCACAGTCGGGGTTTCTTTGCATTTTGCTTTGGCTCTGGTCTGAAAAATAGCTGACAGCCATTCATATCAGTATGGTATAGAAGCAACACCAGTAGGTCGGTATCATCTCCAATATTCTACTGTGTCAACTTCAGCATCTGCAATTGTAGGTAGTGGTAGGTTGTATGCATTTGCAATCAAGATTGTACTGAGAGAAGCAAAAACCATGACGTGTCCTCGAACTGCTCGAGAAATTGCCTTTCCACTAAGAATGTGTTTGACAGCATTCTCAGCGTAGACTACCTCTAGAATAGGCGCAAGACCGCTTCCTGCCATTAAGTGACCAATGCAGCCAAGGAAGCTCATCTCCATATGAAGACCTCCGAGTCTTAGAATAATTTTCTTTAATGGACTCCAGCTCGGCTCAATCTCTATGATAGTCATAGCTTTCCAAAATAAGGGCTGATCAAATGTAATCACGGGTGCAACATGGTATCGGTTTGCCTGTTCACAAACATAAGTCAAAGTGGAAAAGATGCAGGTCATGTTACTTGGCTCTAGATCTATCATCGGAAGGAAAATAACAGACGATTTACCTGGATAAACTCCTTGGTGAACAGTTTGCATCATGCCAGACCATGACTGTCTCCTTCAACACAGAAACAAAGAGAAATCCCAGAGGATGTCAATGTCAGCTGTTGGGTCTGTTTGTTCCATCGCAGTTAACTCCTTAAAGGTCAATGGGAAGTTCCTGGTATGCTGAGACTCAAAGTTCCTGATACAGATCTTGCCAACTTGCTTGATATCTTCAGATGTTACATTTATCCTTGGAATAAGTTTGCACGAAAGGTTTCCTGGTGTAACAGATGCAATGATTCCCATTCCATGAAATGTATTATGCCCATCTATTGTGCAAATATTGTGATCCACATTGTCGGCAACAAACTGAATGAACTCGCCTGATAATGGCTGTGGTAGATCTCCACCATGAAGTGATGCACTGCGCTCAAACCTCTGTATCTCCGCGTATGAACATCCAAATCCGTGCTTGTACAAGGTGTCAACAATAAATCTAGATCAAAATTTATGGTGCATCTCACATGACAGCCCGAACTGCAAAGGTGCCAAAATAACTCTAGGACGAGTTCCTTGCATAATAGCCTGTCCAACTGATGCCTGTTTCATTTCTGTGTCTTTTCCAGTAAACAAAATCCGCAATAATTCCCGCAGTGTCTCTGGTAAATAATTCAATGCCTTTACTGGGTCGCTCATTGCTCCCTTGATGGATAGCTTTCAGATGATGTGCATGAATCAATTAACTGAATATCGTGTCTAAGCAGTTTGGCAGCTGTCTGGATGATTAGCATGCTCTCTGATTTGGAATCCTTTCTCTTCTGTTCCTTATAGAAGTCAGTCAAAATAGTAGATGCTTTAGAACGAAAGGTAACAACGTTTGGCTTACCATTCACAGTGCTAATAAATATTTCATCGCCATAATTATCTTTTATTTTATCCTGCATGTATTTTGTACTGTATGCTTTATTCTCTTTATCATCGAGATACTCTTGCATTTTATTAACGAGGTCGTGCAGGGTCAGCTGCTCATCATCATTATTTTCAAGAAATGCCATTGTCGCACTAAATGCTCTTACTCTGTCCAAGTCTTCTGGCCTTCCATGTTTTTGGGATGAGCAAGATGAGTGCAGCTGAGGGATATTTTTCATGGTTCGAAAATTTACGCTGCAGCTTTGATGGTATACTGCATTGACAACGCATAAATCCGGCGTGAAGGCAAGCCGCCCAGCTACAAGTTTGCCCCATTCGTCTTTTCTCTGCTCACAGGCCTCGGCGATACTACATTGAAAGTCATGAGTACTTACTGGATAAATATCATAGCCACGTTTCTTTCCATCTTGAATTTTTGCAGGGTATCCGCATAGCAAACAATGTTCACTAAAATTGAATGTTGGACTTTCTGAACGGAGTGTTCGCATGGGTGGCGGAGATTGTTCAATTTTCTCTGCGTCACGGGCAATCCGCTTGGGATCAATGAACTCCCGTCGACATTTTACATGAACCCTCTGTCCTACTTCAGCTATGACATCGCTTTCACGGGCTCTGCTAGCATTGTTAATACCGTCACAGCCTTTAACTCGAAGCTTAACAGTTTGTGAGCCATTTTCTAGGCTCTGGTTACAAATAACGCATGTATCTAAATCCATGTCCATATTCTGATTGAATTGTATAGAAATTTATTCAAATTGTGAGATAAAAGTGAAAATTAGAATGCAATTTATTTTAGATAAAATTTTAAAAGCGAAAAACAAAATGAAACTTACTTTAAATATAATTTTTTTAAATTACCCCGGCCCTGTGCATACAACCATATTTAATCTGTGGTTTGGAGAATTTGTACAAGTGGTTCAAGGCAATATTGCCAATTGCTTACTGTCTTCCGTGACCATGAAATTCAGAGCTTAGACAACATTTCTACTTCGTTTATTTGCGGAATGAAGCAGGTAAGGGAAGTTTCATTATTCGGATAATGGCGGTAGCTAAATATGCGAATTTACCCACTTTCCAATCGAGGGATTTTGGAGGACTTTTGATATGTGACACCTGGCAGTCCCATGAATGCCGCAGAAAAGAAATAAATTCTGTTGCAATTTGTTCTAGGTTAATTTGTAGTTTTACTGGACTATATGATGCCAGAACAATTATAATGCTTCCATTGGTAATCATCAAGATGACATATGATGCCAGAACAATTAATATGCCTGTTTCCATTGGTAATCAACAAGATGACATATGACGCCATAACAATTAATATGCCTATGTTTCCATTGGTAATCATCAAGATGACATACCTTATGACGCCAGAACAATTAATATGCCTATGTTTCTATTGGTAATCATCAAGATGACATACCTTATGAGGCTAAAACAATTATGATGCTTCCATTGGTAATCATCAAGATGACATACCTTATGAGGCTAAAACAATTATGATGCTTCCATTGCTAATCATCAAGATGACATACCTTATGAGGCTAAAACAATTATGATGCTTCCATTGCTAATCATCAAGATGACATACCTTATGAGGCTAAAACAATTATGCTGCTTCCATTGCTAATCATCAAGATGACATACCTTATGAGGCTAAAACAATTATGATGTTCCCATTGGTAATCATCAAGATGACATACCTTATGAGGCTAAAACAATTATGATGTTCCCATTGGTAATCATCAAGATGACATACCTTATGAGGCTAAAACAATTATGATGTTCCCATTGGTAATCATCAAGATGACATACCTTATGAGGCTAAAACAATTATGATGTTCCCATTGGTAATCATCAAGATGACATACCTTATGAGGCTAAAACAATTATGATGTTCCCATTGGTAATCATCAAGATGACATACCTTATGAGGCTAAAACAATTATGATGCTTCCATTGGTAATCATCAAGATGACATACCTTATGATGCCAGAACAATTATGTTCCCATTGGTAATCATCAAGATGACATATGACACCAGAACAATTATGATGCCTATGTTTCCAACTTTCCATTGGTAATCATCAAGATGACATACCTTATGACACCAGAACAATTATGACGCCTACGTTTCCAACTTTCCATTGGGAATCATGAAGATGACATATGACACCAGAACAATTATGATGCCTACGTTTCCAACTTTCCATTGGGAATCATCAAGATGACATACCTTATGACACCAGAACAATTATGACGCTTCCACTGGTAATCATTAAGATGACATGACGCCAAAAAAATGATGATGCCTATGCTTCCATTGGTAATCATCACGATGACATACCTTATGATGCCAGAACAATTATGATGCCTATGTTTCCGTTGGTAATCATTGAGATGATGTTCCACTGGAATGACTGGCCCCGTTAACTTGACAAATCTGTTTAATATTTTTAGATGCGGGTAGCAGCTCAACAAATCATGATGTTTACTACACACATGGAGTGGTAGCTGGACGCGTTCAGACAGCTATTCTACTTGTCCCGTGGATAGCAGCTCAATAAACCACGATGCCCCCTTCATTTGTTAGGTAGTTCGTCAGTCAGTCACTCCTCAAAGCTTATTCCTCCAGGCTGTCATTTCAAGAGTCTTTCGTACACAGCAATCAGTCTACATGTATTTCCGAGATTCCACAAAATTAGATCGGAAAACTAGCAGATGCATGTAGCAGACTAATTATAGGTAGCGAGTCATGAGTTCATCACGCAATCATCTATTTAGAACAGAATTCTGAGATATATTGTTTGACATGTTTGATTAGCCATTGAATTCAATCATATTCCGCTAACTACTCACAATTCGAAACTCACACGACTAAAAATAGAGGCTGGGCTTCGCGTATTCTCGATCCCGTTTCGAAGGGGATCTCGTGAGACACGAATGCAAAATGCTGCAAGGCGATCTCAACTTCCTTGTATGACAAGATTTATATCAACGTGCAGCTATCAAATGGGTACCCGTTATGCGGATCTCATTTAATGTACAGTTCTGGGTTACCATCACGCAATATATTAATTTCCGAGTCCAAAATCACGGGTCCGTGAATCTGCCGAGTACTCGCTCTAAATATTAAATATGCACAGCTTCCTGATATCACATGATTTGCATTTTTTCATGCCGACATTTTGTTAGATTGTATGAACTTTGATGTAATAAACGATAGTTATTACAGTGAACACACTTTATGTGGCCCTAGATAATAATTTCACTCCCGCGGTTATTGGTATAGTAATATGTTTATACATTAAGCAGAGTTTTCTGATGGAAATAATCTCTAGCGTGAAGTGTTTTCTATTTTCGTGCTATTCAAGTGCGTTTTTTGCTCATCTGGCCTGTCTGGATTTCAACTTTTATGACAAATTTTGAAGTAATAAATAACAAATTATTTATTTATATCAATATTTTGAGAACGTTTATCGGACCAAGATTCCAAGTTTTTGGGTAGGCTTGTAATAGGGTTTTTTTCCGTTTTCAAAGTGCTAAGAAAATCTAGAGACTAACATTGCTGAGTTTGGGATAGACCTAGGCATAGACCTCTAATAGGAGAGATACAGTAAATTAATATGACTTCACATTAATGTCAAAATATTCAGCAAAATATGAAGCATACCTGTAGAAGCTACCGGCCAGAACACCTGGTGGTATGGAAATGCTGTCAGATTTGAACGTCTGTTGGATAGGAAGCTGGTGACCCTGAGGCAAGAAAACAAAAACCAAAGCCAAGATCATTAACGTGAAAACATCAAGCAATTATCAAATGCTGTTCAATAATAACTTCATATACATATATAGGGGAGACATTAAATTCCGCGGAATTCTTGTTACAACAAGAATTCCGCGGAATTAAATGTCTCGCCTGTCTCCTGTTTGTCACAGTAGCATTGACCTTTGACCTTGTGACCTCTGTGTTATCATGCTGCTTCCTAACATTATAGGTAACCACGTATTCAAGTTGAATGGAAAAACTTAAGGTTGAAAAAGCAGAGGTCAAATAGCAATATTAGAATGGCTTTGACCTGGTGACCTCCGTGTCACCATCCTATATCTATATCCTCTTGGTATAAGCAACCATGTACCCAAGTTGTGTTCGATTAGGGTTAAGCAATCTCGAACTATAACATAAAATTTGCTACGCCTAAAAACTTAACATTGAAAAATAACAAAGTTTGTAGAGGTCAGAATGACCTTGACCTTCAACGTTGTGACCAGTGTCAGCATGCTGCTTCCTAATATTATAGGTAACAATGTATCTATGTTTACTTCCCATAGGATTAATCAATCCTGAAAGATAAGCCAACAAGTTTTGCTAAATGCAAAAACTTAACATTGAAAAAACAGTTTTGTATCAGGGTCACTGTGACATTGACCTTTGATCTTGTGACCTCATTATCATCATGCTGTTTTCTAACAGTATAGGCAACCACATAGCCAAGTTTAGTTGCAATAGGATTAATTAATCCTGAAATATAAGCTGAGAAGTTTTACTAAACGCAAAAACTTAACATTGTTGACGTCGTCGTCGGAAAAGTGATACATATGTCTCGCTTTCTGCTTTGCAGGCGAGACAAAATCTATAACCACCTGTGAAAAGAGACATAATTCTGAACAGTTTGCAAAAAGCAGCGAAATACCATTTATTTGACTCTAATGGAGGGGTCCAGTTTTAGCTATACCCCGCCCATCTCTAGCTAAGCTCCACACACACACACTGAACTCCCTGACTATCAATTTCCAGAAAATTATACTGGTAAGTTGTTGAATATTTTGAAACTAATTTGACTGGGTGCTGTTGCCCAGTCAAATTAGGTTCAAAATATTCAACAGTATGTTTATTAAATAGTAAAGACAATTCGTACAAACAATGTTTAGTCCATCATCAATTAAGCATTCGTGACGAACTTATCTACGTCATTGATTATGACGTCATCCTGCATGTCACTTAGATGATTGTGACATCATATGATTGAAGGATAAACTAGAAATGTCCATTGACGCTGCCTTTTTACATAAGCAGGAAACAATTAGTGATGCCATTGGGCCTTTGCGATGAATAAATAATATTCTTTAGCTGATCATATAATCACAGTTATATTTGCATTGAACTGAATCATCACTATTTGTTACAGGCAAAATACTGTTTAGTTTTAAAACAATTTGACTGTTTTCCAGCTGCAGGTACTACTTTCAGTCAAACTGATTTAAAAATTGTCAACAGGTATCATGTTACAACCCTGGAAACCAGCAGTGTATTTTGAAAATATTTTGCCTTTCAATTATAATGTTTTAAAAATGATCAGCCGTAATTTAAAAGTAGTGATACAATCTCTCTACATCAGCGTCTATAGACATGATAAAGAATATTATGTGTACTGCTCACGGAACTATATTCAGGTCTGTGCTACCTGCACACACACTTAACACATGATGGAGCGTGGCGGCCCAGCAGCGTCACTAATAGATCTTTCCACTTTATCCACCCATCATATGATGTCATAATCAACTATGTGACGTGTAGAATGACATCATAATGAATGACATAGATAAGTACGTCAAGAACGCATATTTGAAGACAGACTATGCATTGTTGTACGAATTGTATGTATTTACTATTTAATAAATATTGTTGAATATTTTGAAACTAATTTGACTGGGCGCTGTTGCTGCCATAGGCTTACCTGTATAGTTTTCAGGAAATTAAGTTAGGGCATTCAGGGATCAATCGATCCCAACATGGTGAAGTGTGGGGGGAGCTTAGCTAGAGGTGGGCGGGGCATAGCTAAAACGTGAAAGGTCCATTGGTTCCTAGTTAAGCAAAGCGGTTATGATCACTAGTCACACAAATGGTGCTTGACTGCTTTTTCACAAATTATTGCGATTGATTTCTGGATTTTACTGGTAGTAGTATTTGCATTATTATGTGACATTACAAGGCAAACAGCATTTGCGACTATTTTTGAAAATTTACGACTGGAATGACTGGCTTGATAATCAAGCCATATATTCCACCAGTAAAATGTCAAAAATAGCCTCTTGGCCTGCAAATGGACAGTCAATAAGTAAACATTTTTATATTCTTGACCAAATTTAGGCATGAGCAGGTTAGTCAACTCAAACCTACATACCAGATGATTCCTTATGTAAGAAAGAGCCGGTTTTCATATTTTGAAACTAATTTAACTTCCAGTCAGATTAGTTTCAAATATATCAAAACCGGTTACATTGTGGTTGCCTTCAAATTGAAACAGTTGGATCTCGGCGAGGCGAGACTTCATGTTAAATGTCCTTAGAAATTCATATATTTAAAGGAAACTTAATTTGCGGCAATTCAAGCTGTTCTAGGGATAGAATATGCCATACTAGATCAATACATGCTATTTTCAGATCGGTAACACATTGTGAGTGAAATATATTTGCTTTTTAAGTGAAATTTCAACACATTCTATGGAGATTGGCAGTCAGTAATTTTCAACCAATCAGAAAACTCCTCACTATCATGCCAGTGCCAGAAAGATTGATAAACAGAGGTCAGTGATCAAAACAAGTACCTTATTCAATCATTTGAGTTAGCAATCAGCATTTAGCAATTAAGTTAATTAAATACATGATAATCAAAATTGATGGCGCAGGGATATGCTTTCATTAAAATATGTTCGCAATTTACCACTGCATATGAATAAATATATATACACTGAATATATTGTAACGAAACTGAGGGAATGAGTTTAACCATTTAAGTCAAGATTCGTAAAAAAAATCTTTTTGCTCCGTAAGTTTCCATTTGCCTGCCAAGAGCATACTATTTTTGAAAATTTACCCCTGGATTGACTGGTTCAACGAGCCAGTCATTCCAGTGGTAAATATTTAAAAATTGTATTCTCTTGGCATGCAAATGTATATTTATCAATACAACAGCAGAGGCCATTTTTGTCTGGCTTGAACAATAAAGGGTCAAGGATTACGTGTTAAGCAACTGAGCTTCAAGGCCCTTGGGCCTCTTGATTTATTTTAAATATTACAGATAAAACGTGGCATTTTGACCATGTTTTGTTATACCTGATTAAAAGTAATAATACGCCATCAGAATTGTGACTACATAGCATACATTAACACTGAAGTCGACCAAAAATTACTTCTGCGGTCGTCTTGGTAAATGTCCATTTGCAGACAAAGAGAAGACTATTTTTGAAAATTTGCCACTGGAATGCCTGGCTCTGTTATTGAGCCAGGTATTCCATTGGCAAATTTTCAAAAATAGTCTTCTCTTGGTCTACGAATGTACATTTTCTATGAGAAAATCACAATTTTAAAAAACAAATTCATGGGGTAATCAAAGATAAGCAGATGATGTGATTTCTAGCACTTGGTCTGCTACACATCACATGTCCAGTGATTAGATCAGTTACTCTTACATACTTACAGCACTATCCTCAAACCAGAGAAAGTATGCGTAATGTAAGTCACCCTCCCTCGCTATTACCGTGACGCAAGCCTGTGATAGCTTCAGTTGTAACCAAGCAGTTGACTCCCATACCTGGACAAAATGGACAAACGTAGTAACCGTTTAATCCTCTAATAATCAAGATTAGGATTTGCAGGCCAAGAGAACTTTTTTTACAAATTTATAGTTGGAATGGATGAATCCAATCTGTCAGTCAAGTATATGATGTCATAATCAATTATGTCATATGTGGACTGACATCACAAAAAATTGCACAATGAATGGTGTAGCTAAGTCTGTCATAAATGCTTAATAGTCTGTCAGTTGTGAGAATTGTATGTTTTTTACTATTTAATAAACAATCTGTTGAATATTTTGAAACTAATTTGACTGGGCACTGTTGCTGCTATAGGCATCAACAGTCGAACTTAGTTTCAAAATATTCAACAGCTTACATGTACAGTTTTTCTGGAAATTGAGATTTAGGGAGTTCAAGGTTCGATCGATCCCAACACGGGCAAAGGGTGGGTGAAGCTTAGATAAAGATGGGCGGGGCCTGAGTATTAGCTAAAGGTGGATTCATTCATTACGGGGCCAGCTATCCAGTTGAAAATTTTACAAAACAGACCTCTTTGCCTACAATTGGTCATGTGCCAGGCCCACTGCAGAGGATATTTTTGGCTGACTGATTAAGGGATTAGCCTTACGCAATGATGTCTTCCAATCCAATGAACCTTTCCAGTTTTAGCTATGCCCCACCCATCTCTATCTAAGCTCCACCCATACTTCGCCTATGACAGCAACAGCGCCCAATCAAATTAGTTTCAAAATATTCAGAATATTTATTAAATAGTAGACATACAATTTGTGCAACAACGCATAGTCCGTCTTCAAATATGCGTTCGTGACATACTTATCGACGTCATTCATTATGATGTCATTCTACATGTCGCACAGTTGATCATGATATCGTAGGATGGATTGATAAAGTGGAAAGTTCTATTCTGTTCAAAATATTCAATAGTACACTTTATTTTGTTTCTGAAACAAGCTATTTCTGAGCTGTATTGTATTCTTACTTACCTTGTCTTTCAACCATTGTGTTGCATTTTGCTTAGAGTCAGTTTCCTCTGTTGTGATATTGAGCGATGGTGCTGTAATCTGATTGGTTGTTCTGTCTACATAGATAAAGTGTACTAAGCCAGGAAAATCTTCCACGTAGCTGCAAGAAATGTAACTAGTTTCAAAACAAGAGACATATTTGTATTCCACGTATTAATAAATTTATTATACACTCACCTCATACCCAGTGCACTTGCTGTCTGATTCTCTAAGCAGGGAAGCATAAGGCTGGATCGAAGCTGTGGATTGCAGGGGTGGGTCGGGGTGCGGGGGAGTGGAAGGAGGAACAAAAGCACTGGGAAGCCATCGACATCTGTGTGGCTTGTTGGCAAATAAACTAATAAACTACAAGGTCCTGATTACATGACAGATCACCTCCGCATAGCCTAATGTAGATTAACCAATACTGCTGATGAGGGACATCCTCTCTGAGTGGCCCAGCAAAGATTAGCTCCAAGAGCTGGGTGATTACAGTCAGTGCAGGTGATATAATGTGTGTATATCAAGTAGACAATAGTACATGACATGTGTGCAGCAAGAAATAGAAGCCGATTAATTGTTTACTGGTCAGTGCCCAGGAATGAGGTATGGTCTGAGCCAATCAAAACATTTGGGGTATGTTAAGCTTTAATTTGAAACATTAAGGCTTATAATGTGTGCGTTCAAATGTCTGGGAGTCAGCTCCCATTCAGATTAGTTTCAAAATATTTAACATCATACATGTATAGTTAACTTGAAATTTAGATTCAGGGAATTCAGGTTTCAAAGTATCGAATCTAATACAGGACGTGTAAAGTGGATGGCGCTTAGCAAGAAATGGGCGGACATAGCTAAAGATGGATCCCACTATTAGCTACATACTTTGTCATGGTGATATTCCTCTGAGCTTTTACTGCCAAGTAATCTTGAAAGTCTCGGAGCTCTATGCTGACGTGATCACGACACTCACGAAGCGCATTGTGGATTAGGTCACTGGTGTTGCGCTTTGACAAATACAGTACTTCGAAGACACGCCTCAACTTGTTCTGCAGAGTTGATACCAAACCTTCTAATCTGTAGGAAGTAAAATAAATGCTTATTTGTATATTGAGTGGTTCATACGAGCAAAATAGGTAACGGTCGGATAAGGTCATTAAGATGTAATATTGTGCGAACCACAGAGGATGGATAGACTCTCACTCATGAATGTCCAATTAGTATGTATGGATGTAATGTCTGCATCAATCAAATGTAAGTACAAGAGGCCAAGGGACCTGTATTGCTCACATGGAACATTGGCATCTTAAGTACAAAGGCCACATCAGATGCAACTGGAGATTGAAGTCCTCTTTTAACCAAGTTAGTGAACATTTTTGAAAATCTAAGATGGCCTCCAGAAAACTGATTAATCAACATTTTTAGTTCTGCAGCCTACCATATTAGGGTCTATGGCCTAAGGATGCTTCCTGCCAAATATAATTCAAATCGGTCGAGTGGTTTTCGAGAAGACATTTTTAATTTTCTATTGGGTTAGTATGGGAGTTTTGGGTTGGAGAGTGGTAAATTTGAAATCAACATACACAACAAGAATTATGCGGACTTAAATGTCTTGCCTGTCTCCTGTTTGTCACCGTGGCATTGATGTTTGACCTTCTGACCGCTGTGTTATCAAGCTGCTTCCTAACATTATAGGTAACCATGTATTCAAGTTTAGCTCCAATAGGATTAACCAATCCTGAAATATAGTCCGGGAGCCAATTTTCAAAAGGGGTCTAGAAGAATGGTTTCGTAGCACACCCAGTATTCAGAAGGTGTCTCTATATTATGCTAGACCGATGTCTTGGGTATATTCTGAGCCGTGTTGTACAAGAAAATTGTGGTATCACTAACCCGTGAGAAGCCCATTTACAATAGGTGTTGAATGTAGCTCTCAAACAATTTTCACAATGGTAAATTTTTCACAAACTTAAGCGCATGTTATATCAATACAATCTTAACCAAAATGGAAAGGAGTGATCGTATATCGCAGATTTATACATAATCAACCTCGTTTAAGACACCCGTATGTTGCTTTGTACATATTGGGGCACTTAGGTCTTCTTGTGACTAGCAATACCTTAGCTACAACAATGGCCATGTTTTCTACATTTTTCATAATTAAACTTTTAACTGACATGCAGTGCATGTCTACACAAGCTGGCAGGACATATTTATCACGTGAGCAAATGAGAGAATGTTACTCATCCGTGTCAGTCATCTTCGACAATTGTATGCTGACCATTGTCACACATTTCACCTCCCATACAAAGGTATGCTTCAGTGCAGAGTAGATTGTTAGCCTTGCATTGACAGAGATCTGTTCTTTTGCAGGCAGACTTTTGACATCTACATGATGTGAGTTCAATTAATCCAAATGGAGCAGGATCCTTTGACATTAGAACAGGCTTGAGTAGACCATCCACTATACTCCAGCCATGTCCATTTGGAGATGGAAGATTCTGAACAGCTTGCAATGAACGTCTCCAAACAAGAGCTTGAAAATTGTCCCTTTCGGTGTGATGCTTTAGACTATTCGATGTAGGTGGAAGATTTTCATTTCTTTGTCTCTTGACAAAAGAGCCAATAACGGGTTTCATCAGCTGTCTTTCCCACATCCCTGGTGGTATACAACTCACAGACAAATTTCTCACATAGAATTGCAGTATTCGGTGATAAGTCAACATGTTCGCCGAGTTGGGCTAAGCTAAGCTGATAAAATTCAGATGACTTTAAGAGATTGAATGCTTTTCTCTTAGCGACTCCAAATAATGCACTAGTGCTATCACAACCTGTAAGAGAATGAAACCCAGGCAAAGACAGACAGATAGCTGGGCCCAGTACTTGAGCAACTGTATGTATTGGTATGTATCGCAATTTGTCCTTTGTGCCCATACGGAACCATAGTTCAGAACAGTGAAGCGAACGATACGTATATATACTAAGTACTGACACGTCTGTATCAGGAGACTGTATAACAACACGCATGTGGTCTTTTGAAGCGTGTAGCGCATGCAACATCATACGCGTATCTGCTTCCTCGTGATCTGATCGAAGTTCTTCCAAATACGACGAATTGTTCGCTGAAATGACAACAACATCCATTCCATCGTTAAAGCCACCAGCAAGAATGACGCAATTGTCGGCAGATAGCATATTTGGACCAGTATCACGCCACCGCTTGCTGAGAAATGCAACCAGGTTACTTTTGCTGCTTGGATTGCTGATGTACTTGGCCCATTGCTTTGGAACGGGAGTATTTTCTTCAGCAATCTTTACTTCCAATGCTGTTGATGACCCACGTTTTAGCCGCTCTTCCGCTTTGAGAGATTCCAGTCTATCATATCTGTCAAAAACTATATCTACTCTGTTGCAACTGTAAAGATGTGCCAGTATTTATCAGCCAATTCTCCAAATGTAGACGTACCTCCAGTTTTAACCATTTGCACAATTGCCATGCCATCTACTACATAAGCTGTTGCGCCTGTCTTGTCAACAGGTGGAAGCCGTCCATCAACATTTACTTCCTTTTCTAGTTCACTTAACAAAACACTTTTCACATTCTTTCTTAGAGTCCCATCCGTATGTGACAATGATAGTGGAACAGCAGACAGTTCATACGTCATCACTAGTTTTAAATCAACATCTCTGGACCTTGCGGCAATAATTAATCGACCAAATAGTTCGCGGTCAGATCTCACATTGTGAATTTTTTCATCATTACAAAATTTTCCATAATCTCCTTACCAATGTCACAGGCGGAAACAAGTCTCTTGGCGATTTCACTAGGCAATACCACGCCAGTTGCAATGTTTACAAGCGGAAGACACTCGCTGTTGTCGTTTTCCGCAATATTAAAGGGATTGGTCATTATATCTGATGAGAACATCGAAAGTATCTTCTGCACATCGGTTTCATCCCTGTTCATTCGATTAGTCCCCATTTCCTTATGTACTCCAAACATGTGACTATCTTGTAACCCACACATTTGCTTTGTGACCATTGTTATGGCTGCCCTCTCGTGGCTAGTTAAAAACCACCTCTCCAGAGCTCCTGGCTTTTGTGTTATTCCAATAATACCACCTCGCTTTTTGGAATCCAAATTAATCGATTGCTCTAAGGCCATATCTGTCCACACTTGATTGAATGGATGGTCTGAGCGACTTACAGAATGATTTCCATTCAAGAATTGTTCATGTACATGGGGATGTGTACTTGGAAGCATCTTCATGTCCGCAAGATATATTGGCAGCCATCTTGCATAATTGGTTCTGTCCATGCTGTAGAAATATGGCGCCATAGCAGCAGCAGTAGCAGATAGGTGTGCCTGCCAATCTCCAGTTCTCTCAGCTCTTATGAATCCAAGCAGTAGCTCTACGATATGAATATATGAGTTCCAAAATGCGAACAGGTGTGATTTCGAGCTTGACTCAACTTTAAAGGATTTGAACAGCTGTTGCAATTTATTCACGTACATACACACCTCTTTGAAATTTTCTTGCAGTGCGTCTAAGTTCATTTTAATTTGTTTTTCCGCACCGATTACCACCACATCCATCTGTCTCATTCCAACCACCATTACCTGGGTGCTTTGTCAACAGTGGTACAGCTGGATATACAGATTCTATGATGGAGTTAGTATACATACATAAAATATAACCTTCACATTTCACCCTCACCTTTGGTATATGCATGCAAAATCTGCTTCCTAACATCATAGGTAACAATATATCCAAGTTTAGTTCCAATAGGATTAATCAATCTTGAACGATAAGCCAAGAAGTTTTGCTAAACGCAAAAACTTAACATTGAAAAAACTGAGTTTTGTATATATATTTGCACCAGTGACCTTTACCTTTGACCTTGTGACTTTACTATCATCATGTTGCTTCCTAGCAGTATAGGCAACCACATAGCCAAGTTTAGTTGCAATAGGATTAACTGATCCTGAAATATAATCTGAGAAGTTTTGCTAAATGCAAAAACTTAACATTGTTGATGGCGTCACAGAAGTCAATAATGTGTCTCGCTTTCTGCTTTGCAGGCGAGAACAAAAAACAATTTTGGCTTCAAAATCCATCAAATAAAAAGAAATCCAATATGGCCACCAAGCACTCTACCTTTTGATTAGTCTATGGTGGACATGCTTTTTTTACATATCTATTTCCCTTGAACAAACTTTAATGGCCCTTATTCCCAAATCATATCTCCCAAATTTTGGCCTGATTTGTTCAGCGGTTATGGAGAAGTCGTTTTTCACGAAAACTGGTTCGTCCAAGATGGCTTCCGAACCATTTGGCCAATCAAGTTCCCTTGAACAAACTTCATTCAGCTCTTGCCCTAGATGACATTTCATGAGTTTTGAATCGATGTCCAAAGCAGTTTCGGAGAAGATTTTTAAAGACGATGCTAAAAATCGGCCAATATCCAAAATGGCCGCTGGCCAAATTCGTCGATCGGCTCTCTTTGAACAAACTTGGATCTCCATGCCCTATTTTTCCTGCCAAATATAATCTCAGTGGTTCTTGAGAAGTAGTCGATTAAAGGAAAAGTTGATGCACAGTCAGCATTGCACAAGCTCACTTGGCCTTCCAGCGCAAGTGGACTAAAAATTAGTATGTGCACATTGTTTTATCTAATAAAGCTGTGAAAATTGTTTACGTGCTAAAAGAGGGATCCAATCTGTGACTCAAGCATCTGATGATCTGATATCAATCAAATATATCACATACTAGTTGACAATCAAAACAAGCTATATCTGATTTCAGTTAAAATCGGTTTAGTCTAGCCTGAGTTATTGCCCGGAAATGACCAAATTAACAGTTTGTATTTTTAAAGGGTGATAACTCTGGCAAATATTGTCGAAAAGTAATGGAACATGAACTTGACATCTGGCTTGGTAGAATTAAGCTATATTCTGAATCTGATTCTAATCTGTTTAGCATAACGTGAGTTATTGCCTGGAAACTGGCAAATTAACATATATTTTTTCAGGGGGGGGGGGGGGAACTCCGGGTAAATTTGACGAAATTCAAGCATCGCCTCCGTATTCCTATTCCTAAGTTGTATGCCGAAGCTGGATCAAATCTGTGTCATCGAACACAAGTCATTGTCTGGAAATGGGTAATTTTTCAAATTTCATACATTCAATGGCAAATAACTCTGGGTAAGTTTGACACAAATTGACAGAATTCAAACTTGGCCGCCGTATTTGCATTACTAAGCGGTATGCCAGAGCTGGTTCAAATCAGTGCACGCAAACCAGCGCTGGGGTCAAATACAAAAGTATTTGTATTTGAAGTAATTTAAATACATTTTTCATGTATTTGAAAGTATTTGTATTTGAAAAGTATTTAAGGCAAAGTATTTGTATTTGTATTTAAATACATTGTCAATGTATTTGAGTATTTTCAAATACGTTTCAAAATATTTCTCTGTCTATTTCTGATAAATTCTTACATTCAATTGTACATGCACAGTGCAAATTAAAATTTAATACAGATTTCTCATATCTTCTGTAACTCTATGCACATCATACTCTGTTGAATGTTTTAACATTAGTTTGACTGTTAGTTGTTTGCCTTAAGAAGTAACACCCTCCAGTGAAATCTTTGTCAACATAATCAAATCATAATTGTCTTGAAATATAGTTGCTATGGTTTCAGTGTTAAAAATATGACCCAATAAAAATAGAGCGAATCCTTTCATAAATAGAACTTTGCAAATTGCCTTGAAATCAGTTAATCAGCCTGGTTTTAAAGAAGACAGAAATGAAATCTTTAGAATATTTTGAAAATAATTTAGCTGAATGTGATGTGGTCTTACGCAGCAACAAATTTTCAGTCACATGGTTTTCAAAATATTCACATGATTTTCTCTGTTTTATGATTTTAATCATTTGTAGAAGGGATCATGTAGATGTTGGAAATAGTGTTGTTTTCTTAGACAGCAGCAGCCTACAAGCATTGCTTTTTCAGGATGAAGACCAGTTGTCGTGTGAAGAGGAATGACACTTAGGAATCTGATACTTCAGAAACTTACAAATAAAATAAAAGCTCTGAATATTTTTGTATGTAATTTGAATACAAGTGTTTCCAAAAACAACTTTGAGTCAGATAATTTTAGCACATCTAAATAAATTAAATAAATAAATAAATCCTGCTATCCCATTCATACTGAAATTTTAATAACCTTGTTTCAAAGGTAATAAATATATCCCAGTCCACCGTAATGAATATCTTGCTTATAAAGCCAGTCATTCCAGTGGTGAAGTTTCAAAAATAGTCTTCTCTTAGTTTGTAAATGGGCAAAGCTCAAGACCAATGCTGTTTGGGATGGCTTGACCACTAAAGGGTTAGCAGCATAAAACTGTGATAGATAATTCAGTCTGAGTAAGAAACTTGTTTAGTTGGTCTAAATCTTATCAGTAATGGATTGGGCTATTATTTCCTTTCAAAGCAACCTAGGTAGCGCTGGTCAGGTATTAACAACACCTCCATTGCACTGTGTTGCATCACTCTACGCCTGAGTGTTAACCATTTTCATCATGAATTTTATATTCATAGCATTCATTTAGATGGTGGTTAATTATCCCCTTTCATAATGATGTTAAAAGATTAATTGTAGAAGAAATATTGGTGCACATTTTGGAAATATTATTGCTTTTCTTAGACAGCAGCATGATACAGCATTGGTTTTCAAATTAAATAAAGATCGGAATATCTTTAGCAACAATTTGAATGCAAGTTTTTAAATGAGATATTCTTAAGAATATTCAGCAATGATCTAAATAAATAAACAAAATCAATAAATAAACCTTGTTGAATGTTATTCCATTTCTGTCTGAACTTTAACCCTTTCACCGATGAATTCCTTATTTCTCATTTTGAAGGCAACCATATAGAAAAACTGTTGAATGTTTTGAAATTAATTCTTCCAGTCAAATGAATGTTAAAATATTCAAAATAATAAGTTTTATACTGTAAAGAATTTACTTTTTCAGGGGTTTGTCGGTGAAAGGGTTAATAATCCTGGTTTCAGACTTAATATATATGAAATTAGTAAGTTTTTAAAAAATAATTTGACTGGGCGTGTTATAGTCATAGGCAGCTACAACTCTCAGTCAAATTGTTTTCAAAATAATCACCCGATTTTGTATTAATATGCATTCTCGATACTCTCCCATAGGAATTGAAATTTTGCAACTACAATTTTCATTTATACAAACACCCACAATCATGAAAGCCTCACCAGTAAAGCAAGATTTATGTCTTATTTTGTGGGCTATGATGCTATGACAATAAGTTTTACATGTAGCATGCTAAAGTATCTAACGGTGTCCATTTGAGATACAGTGGGAAGGGAATAGGCCTTGAGAACATTGCCATACATCAGGAAAGTATAATTTCATCAAACTTAAATTAGATATTGAAATATTTACATGTTTATGTGCATTTAAACGTGAAAAGCAAAGGTTATCGGCCATTTTGAATTTGATATAATTTTGCATTAACCATTCAGGATGCTGGTTGACTAACTTTACTAGCTAGTTTACTATTTCAACTTTGGCCGGGATCTAGTCAACTATATTTAACTATGGTTAACCCGTTGAACTTGACCCTAGATATGGTATATAATTAATTTCATCCACAAATATGTCAAAAATAGGATACCGATATCATAGACATTTTCCTTACATAATATTTCCATTCATAAAATGATACTTGTTTCATTTTTCACCCTTAGTTTGGTATCTATGATTGTCTGTGCTCATGTCAATTTGAAGGTCTGGCTGTCCATCACTAGTTATATCTGTACCATACTTTGGTCTTCTATAAGACATGTAAGAAGTATTTTAGAAGTATTTCAAATACTTACCCTAAGTATTTGTTATTTGAATTTAAATACTTTGGGAAAAAACTAGTATTTGTATTTGAAGAATTCCAAAGCATTTGTATTTGTATTTAATTACTTTTGAAAGGATTTGACCCCAGCCCTGACACAAACACAAGTTATTGTCCTGAAACCAATCAGTATGAATGGATGTATGTACGTGCAAACGAACGTACATATGAATGGCAGCATTGCTATATGCCATGGAACTTCGTTTTCGAGGGGATAATAATACAGCTCCACACAAAAATCGAATTGTGTCTTTATGAATTTACAATTTAATAAACATTCTCTTGAATATTTTAAAACTAATTTGACTAGGAGATATTGCTGTCATAGGCAGTAACAGGCCCCAGTTAAATTTTTTTCAAAATATTCAAAACTTACTTGGATAGTGACCTTGAAATATAGATTCTGGGAACTCAGATTTCATAGTTTCAAATTGAATCCAATGCACATAAAACGTGGGTAGAGCATAGCTAGATATGTGAGCATGCTATCTAGAAATGGATCCCTCTATTGAAGCGGCAAGCTCGTACTTTCAAAACGTGCCTTCAATAAATATTACCCTAGCAAGATTTACCTGGGTGGGAGTGGTTCAGACACGCCTTCCTCTAGGTATGTCAACAAGCCACTCTTTTTGGCATCATTCCATCGTATCTGTATGTCTTTTAGCAATCTCTCTATATACCCCTAAAAAGTATTCATTTCATAATTAGAGTAGTCCAAACAAGTCTCTGAATAATATCCAAATAACAAGCATGAATCAATCAAAATTGAGCTTTTTCTTAATGAACAGATTTTGGCAGTGAAAATGGTGATATATAGGTGTTTCGGCGGCGCCCTCTGAATACAAATTTGGGTGAACAGGTCTGTGCCCATAAGAAGATGATAGTGGTGTTCCAATTAATCAATTTGATCAATGATTGATTGGTTTGCATGTCCGACCAACAGATCAATGATGATTTCAGAAATTGGTTTTGATTGCTTATAAATTTACGATATTAAAACTGCAGATGATTCTTTTTTCTTTGGCAATACCATTTTAATTTCATTTTTACAGCTATGACATAGTATTACTCCACACAAGTCCATAGTCTAAGACATTAACCTTCACCACACTGAAATAGTATGCTAATGTCAAAACCACCATACCAATAACCTGTTGAATATTTTGAAGGCAACAGCTTCCAATCAAATTAATTTCAAAACATTCAACAGATTATTTCTTAAATTATTATGGTTAAATATCCATGAACATGCAATAATTATTGCATTCAAAATTTCAGAATGGGTAAAAATGAGAAAATGTTATGATCGATTATTTATTGATCATCAGTTAGTATGTAAACTCAATCAACGATCATAAAAATAGTACCAATTCCCAACAGTAGAAGAGGGTATTGCATTTAGATCTCTCTGACAGTGTGTGTGCATGCATGGGTGCATAGAGTAGAACTCTGGCCATGAATGGACAGATCTCGGCAAAACAAACTCATGACACTTTGTCTCAACTTATATGTTCACTGGTAATCGAATTTGAAAATGTAGGTTCAAAACTCCTTGAGGTCTGGCCCGGAAATTAATTTTTTTACAAATTTTACTCTTTTCAGGAGGGATAACTCTCACAAATACGGATGTATTTCACTGAAACAAAATCATAACACATCGTCTCTTCCTAATATGTGAACTTGAGAATTTCAAATGTAGGTTAAGAAGTTTTTGAGATATGGCTCGGACACGAAATTTTTGACGCATTTTACATATTTCAGGAGGAATAACTCGAGCAAATATCGACAGGACTCGACGAAAGCATGACACTTTGTCTACCTCTACTATGTGCACTGGAGCAAAAATTTCATATGTAGATTCAGAAGTTTTTGAGATATGTCCAGGACATACAATATTTTACACATTTTACACATTTCAGGGGAGGATAATATTAGCTTATCGACAGATCTCGATGAAATGAAATCATGACACATCGTCCCCACCTAATATGTCCACTGCACCAAAAATGTCAAATGTAGGTTAAGAAGTCTTTGAGAGACGGCCCGGACACAAAGTTTTTGACACATTTTATGCATTTCAGGGGGGGATAACTCGAGCAAATATTGACAGATCTCAACGAAATGAAATCATGACACATCGTCTCCGCATAATAAAAAAATTTCAAATGTAGGTTAAACAGTTTTTGAGATATGGCCTGGACACACATTTGCTAACAGGCGGACAGACAGATGGACGGACAGACAGACACCACGCGATCATATAATAAGACCCGTTTGTTTCAAAACAGGCGTATAAAAATGAACAGTACAAAATGGTGCATTCAAACAGGTTTCAGTGATCAACACTATTGGAAAATTTGTCAAAATATATGATAACTAGATTCTTAAACTTAGACCTCGTTTCAGATCCTCTTGATATTGGAAAAAATTTTGATTCTACTTCTCCCTTACCACACTGATGTCAATATTCTATCTTTTACTGTATCAATATCACAGAATAAACGAAATCTAGGATTTCTTTTTTCACGAGAGAGTTGATACTTACCTCCCTAATACTTTTGAGATTGCTAAATATTGGCTTTCACTCAATAAACACTCAGATTTAAAACAGTTAGGTGCCCCTACTGGGCAGGGAGTCAGAGCGTAGTCTGGCGGATGCCAGCCCCACCTCCGCGCATGCGCAGACTAGCACTTCCTCTGACTAGATTATTGGCTGACACACATGCAACTATTAAGAGCCTGAAGACCGAGCCTCTGTGGGGTGGAGAGGCCGGGTCCGTATCTAGGGAGGTAAGTATCAACTCTCTCGTGAAAAAAGAAATCCTAGATTTCGTTTATTTCACTTCAAGAGTATACTTACCTCCCTAATACTTTTGATATTGCCAGAATTCGAAAGTGAATCTGGCGGGAGGGAGGCGAGGTCAAAAGACCAGCTCATCCCTATACGCTTTTCTGCGTTTAAGGCACTTAAACTTCTGAAACTGTAAGAAAAAACAGTCAGGATTTGACTAACCCTCGGATAACACCACCGATGTATGAGAGATGACCGAATGTCATATGCGCTCCCCCCCCCTCCTTCCTGGGAGGAAGAGTCGACTGACCTCAATGTCCTATACGCTCTCTACGTACAAGTGCCATGTACTACAGGACAGAGACGAAAAAACTCCATTTTCGTAACTCTCAACAATGAACCACACAAATACACAAACCATCACCATATTAATAACGGGTAATCGTGACAATACAATCAACAACGGACAACACATGAACAAGACTGACCTTGTTGAAAATGGCTGCTGACATCATCTTCCCATCGGTAAAGACTGATGCAGGCCCAAAAAAGTGGGTGTTTCCATAAATTAATTGTGATATATATAAGTAATGAGGAAATCACCTCAAAAAATATAAACCGATTTATTTTTTCAAAACCGACAAGGCGAGAGGATTAGAGGTGTCACGGAGATAATGGTCTGTAAAACTTGACTCACAGTGCCACTGAGCCACCGACATAATATCATCCACAGGGACCCCATTAAATAGGGCCGTGGATGTCACTACGCCGCGGACACTGTGAGCCTTGGCCACGTCAACCTGCTTCCCGGTGGCGGATTTATGGCAAAACTGAATGCATTCCACAATCCACCTGGAAATGGTGTCCTTAGAAGCCCTCCCATGGGGTTCAATATATGACAACCATAACGCTGACTGGTCGGTGCGCCATGCCGCCGTACGTTGTTTGTACCGGCGCAGCGCCCGGACGGGACACCATGCTTTAGAATTAGGATCATATCTAGTTAAAGCAGGCAAAATAATAGGTTGACCTGGATATTTCAACGACTGATTTTTAGCCAAGAAATTAATCCTAGGTAGCAGCTTAAGGCCTTCCCCTGAAACCACAAAACGGTCATCCTCGGCTGATAAGGCATGAATCTCACTCCTACGCCTAGCCGAGGCCGCAGCAATTAAAAACACAGTCTTCAGTGTTAATAGTTTCATAGAAATGGAACTAAGTGGTTCAAAAGGCTTATCACCTAGTACTTGAAGCACTAGCGATAAACTCCAAGACGGAATCACAGGAGGATTCCTTGGTCTTAGATTGCCCATGCCTTTAATTAATACATTCAATGTATTTACTTCATCACTTCCCCTCTTAGCCAAGCAAGGAATAACAGACATTAATGCTGACTTATAACCAGCAATAGAGTTAGGCTTGAGGCTATAGGCATCATAGAGGTGACAGAGGAAATCAGCTACTACTTGAATAGATGAATCCATTGGATCAATACATCTTTTTGAGCACCATTCTGCAAATCTGTTGATTTTATAATTATATGCTCTGGAGGTTGACCCCCTCCTGGCTTTGGCCATAAACATGGCTGCTTGCTCAGAAAAGCCCTCCTTAATTCTAGATTCCTTGACAACATCCACGCAGTCAATCTGAACATTGACGGATTGTTGTGAAGGGCCTTGCCCTGGAAGATAATATCGTCCATCAGAGGCAGAGGAACCGGATTGCAGACCAGAAGGTCCAGCAGATCCGTATACCATGATCGGCTTGGCCAATCCGGGGCGATCAGAAGCACTTGGCATTCCTCTTGTCTGATTTTCTGAAGAATTTTTGGAATCAGGATTGCTGGAGGGAATGCGTATGCATACATTCTCCCCCAGCTGATAGCTAACGCATCTGTTGCGAAAGCGCTTGGATCCGGAATCGGAGAGACGTACGTCGTCATCTTCGCATTCTTCTTCGTTGCGAACAAATCGATGTTGGGTTTCCCCCAATGGTCGAACAGACGATCCGCCACACATTGATTTAGTTGCCATTCCGTGGGTAAAACACTCATCCTTCGGCTCAATGAGTCTGCTAGCAGGTTTAACCTTCCCGGAATATGAACTGCTTTCAAGGTAATCTGGTGATCCAGACACCAACAAAGCAGTTTCCATGTCATCATACAGAGACTGGGCGACTTCGTTCCGCCCTGGCGGTTTATGTAAGTCACAACTGTTGAGTTGTCTGAACGAATAAGAACAATCTTGCCCTGAACTTTCTGTAAGAAATGTTCCAGGCCCAGGACTACTGCTCTTAGCTCCAGTAGATTTATATGTTCCTGTGACTGTTCCAGATTCCAAAGCCCTGATATCGTGGATTCTTCCAGGCAAGCTCCCCAGCCCTCCATCGATGCATCTGTATACACAGTCACCTGAGGGTGGGGAGGGGTTAGCAAAACCCCCGGCAAGAGATTCTCTGTATTCAACCACCATTGCAGGTGGTGAATCAGAGGCGCCAACACTGACACATTCGAGTCCAGCGAACCTGTACTCTGGGTCCATTGTGTCATGAGAAACAACTGGATCGGCCGCCTGCGTAAGGCGGCCTGAGGAATGACTGGTTCCAACGAAACCATCAACCCCAGCATTCTCAAGTAAACCCGTGCCAGGACATGACGACTGTCGCACACTGACTGAATCAACGAGATGAGTATTTGAACTCTCTCCTGAGTAGGATAAACATATCCTGTCTCTAGATCGAAGAACATCCCCAGGTAAACAAACTTCTGGGATGGAGTCAGCTCTGATTTTGGGAAATTGATCATCCAGCCCAAGTCTGTGAGAATTTTCAAAACAATCTCCAGATTGGCGGACAAACTTTCCCGGGTGTGCGCTTTCAACAGCCAGTCGTCTATGTACGTGTGGACTGCTATGCTTCTCCTGCGGAGGTATGCTGTGATTGCAAGAACCACACGGGTGAAAACCCGAGGAGCCGTGGAAATTCCGAAGGGCAACACCCTGAATTCCCACTGTCTGCCCTGGAATGCAAATCTCAGGAAGCGACAGAAACTCCCGTGGATGGGGATGTGGAAATAAGCGTCCTTCAAATCTATCGACGCCGTCCACATCCCCCTCTCCAACCCCGCCAACACCGAGCGCACCGTTTCCATCTTGAAACTGGGCGTCTCGATGAACTTGTTCAATGGCTTGAGGTTGAGAATCGGTCTCCACCCACCGGTGCGTTTTGTTACCAAGAACAGGGTTGAATAGAAGCCCGGACACCTTTGTGCCGGCTGAATAGCTCCTTTTTGTACGAGGGAATTTATCTCCTCCTCGATACACAACCTTTGATCTGGATCTCTCGGAATGGGAGTCCAGACTGGCACCAGAGACAGTCGTGACGGCGGGCCTGTCATCCACTCTGGATGATACCCCACGGAAAGCCATCGCAAGACTAAACGGTCCTGAGTTAACCGTTCCCACTCTTGCATGTGGTCGGCTAGCCGGCCTCCCACCGGTCCACCTAGGGACCGCGGTGGACACAAGGCATGCAAGAGCGGCACTGTCTCCGTCGCCATACACACCGGCGTGGTCCTTACCGCGGTAAGCGCCCTGTCAGGAACGATAACCACGCCCAGATCCTCGCGCGACCCGCCCCGCCCCGCGCGCACCTCGGTGCACGGGCGGCTGCCTGGCTGACGGCGGCTGAGGAGCCTGCGCCCCCCTCACTGCTGGCCGAATCGCACGCGGCCGAGGCCGGCGCTGCGACGGCGGCTGGCCTCTGACTTGGCCAGCACCACCTCGAGCCTGCAGGGGACGATACGCAGGGGCCGCGGCGCGAACGTTAGCACGACGCAGCACTTCAAACTGTTCGCGCAGCGCCCTCTGGTTATTCACCAGGGTGACCGTCTCCTGGAGGTGGCGACATCCCTCACCTCCAAAAAGACCAGGACCCGTCATAGGCGTACGGAGTAGCCTATTATACAGATCCTGAGACGGGCACAGATTGTCCAGGGCAAATGTGCGTCTTGCACGGACACTCCTGGTCACCGCCCGCGTCACACAGTCCAGCGCCAGGTTAATACCATCCTGGATGGTTCGCTGGACCGCGAGCGGGCCTGGCTGGCGCGATGCGGATGCCGTTACTACCCCCCTGTAACAGCTGGGAGACGTGGGACAGAGCGGCAATCGAAGCCCTCCCACTCTCCTCCGCATCACGCAACGCGGTATTCACCGAACGCAACGCGTTCGCGCACAAGACCCCCGCGTCAGAACGGGAGCCTGGCCGCGTATCCTCACCCAAAGCCGCGCGGTCATCCACGCTGGGCTTGGGTACCACACCGTACCGCTGGTAGTCCAGGGGCACGATGCGACAACGCCTGGCCACCTCGCGAGGGGCCTTCGCGAGACGTCCACTCGTGTTAATGGACGACTCCGCCGCCTTGAACATGTCAACGACATGCTCCGCCAGCGGCAGAGAAGGCATAGCGTTAGCAGTTGGTTTCCCAGCTAACCACGGCGTGTGAACACGGTGGCTAGCCGACTGCTCCACGGGCAGATCAGGCCTAACGCTCACCAACCACTGGCAAGCGTCATACCAATCCTCCTCCGTGGCTAACTGCGAGCGCTCTACAAGACGGGGTCCTTCGTCTTCCTCCTGAGCGCAAGCAGTAGAGCTTGACGGCGGGTACGCTGATACACCTGGCAAGCCAGGGAAAACATGCGGGCCTGACAGCACCGGCATGAGAATATCACTGGTTTGACCAGGAGCAGGCACCGCGGTAGAGCGCGGGGTATATATAGCCCCACCACGGGCCCGGCCAGCACCAGCTACACGCTCGGCAAGCCGAGGTATGCGGTACCGCTGGCCATCAGCAGCGCCCTGGGCCACCACCTGAACCGCGGACCTTACTCCAGGGTGAGTAATACCGTGGAAAAAAGCGCCTGTATTCCCCGCGAGGGGTGCACAAACGTCTTCATCCATGTCCACGTCGTCAGACGGCGACCCTAGCAGGTAATCCTCATCACCCTGGTCAGAAAGATTAGACCCCGGGTCAGCAAAGAGAGCTAACCCGGGCTGACCAGGAACGGTGCCATAGGAGGTACTGGCCACCGCGGCGTGCGGATACCCCTGGACTGATAAGCAGCCAGCGGGTTCCAGCGACAACCGTCCACGGTCCCCTATCGGCGCGGCAATAAGCCTGCTGCCAGGGTCGTGGAACGCCCCCTCTAATGGGGCCACCTCTGAATCGTCGGACAACGGAAGCGGACTAAGGAAAATCGATCCAGAGGCGGGGATTACCTGCTCCGAAGCCGATGATGAGGACAATAAAGGATCTGGTCCAGGAAGCATGCCACGAAGCAACCCTGGAACCAAATCTTTTATTGTCCTCTTCATCTCTCCCAACATCTCGGTCCGGAAGGTCTCCATATCCACCGCGGACGAGACCTTCCCCTTACCCTTCCTACTTACAACCTCTCGTTTCCGCTTCTTCTTCTTCTCCTCCTCTACCACCTTGTCCGTCGCCTGTAAGCAGCACAAGAATTCGGACATTAACTCGCCCCCCCAGTGCTTACATATGTCACAATTAATCAAGGGACCACAAGGGCTACATCGATAACACAGATGCGGCCAGAACTTTACATGCATAAAACGTCCACAGGACGCGCAACCCGGTCCCTGAAACAGGCCAAAGGACAAGGAGTATGAGCAACTAGTTAAGCTTAGAAACTCAATCCAACTCAAAGAGAAGGAAAACGATCATAAAGATCAATATACATCAGAAACCAGCATAGCGCTTGAATTGCTGATAAATACATAGCCAGGCTGATTATGACGTCATTAATCCCGTGACAGGAAAAAATCGATCCCAACAAAACATCCAAGTGCAAGGACGAATTGTATGCTGAATGGATAAGTTGACTACACAACCATCAGATACATATAGATAACTCTTTTCTGGCAAAAATGTTAATTATCTCCCTTTGTTTGTTTACAATAATTAACATCACCACATTATCAATAACTAGATACCTGACACTTTGTATAGACAAACCATCCAACGTGACGAACCGGAAACTCCACCATCTGCACGCCTCTTAACTCTCTCTCCACCTCATGGGGAGGGAATTGGATCAAGAGGGCAAAGTGAGAAGACCTTTATACCAGGCCTCCAACTCACTGGACATAATTTTTCATTTTGGTTAGATAACCTAACAGTGTTAGTAGGAAATGGAACCATGGTGGAGAGAAAACTAATTCTCTGCTACTGTGACGTCACCACCTAGCGTCATACAGACCTGTGGACATAAACAGAAAGAGAAATTAGTCCTAGGTAGCACCGAGTTGATATAACCCAACCAACCAAGGCGCTTATCACGGTAAACGCGAGTCCCGGAAACACAATACACCGGGAAGAAAACTCGCTAATTTTACTAGAAGTCACCTGATTTAAAGGTCCTCCGTCCTCCTGTGGCGAAGTATTCCTTTCCGCCATCCAAAAAAGTGACTAACACTCCAAACAAACACCACTTAAACAGTTTAAGAGTACGAAAAAGCTATTGCACAAAAAAACATGTGTGATCTCTCTGCCAATAATCTAGCAAAGAGGAAGTGCTAGTCTGCGCATGCGCGGAGGTGGGGCTGGCATCCGCCGGACTACGCTCTGACTCCCTGCCCAGTAGGGGCACCTAACTGTTTTAAATCTGAGTGTTTATTGAGTGAAAGCCAATATTTAGCAATATCAAAAGTATTAGGGAGGTAAGTATACTCTTGAAGTGAAAACTGGTCTACATTTTTCAACAATTTTGGTGAAAGATGTTGCTATCTATGACAGCACCATCTCCCACCAAATTTGTTGAAAAATGAACACATCTTTTAATTTAATTTGAAAATTTAAAGTTTTGACACCAGAGTGGTAAGAGTTAAGGTATCAGAATAAGGTTTTTTTTAATTTTCTCTGCATCATGACCAAGTTTGTGAAAGTCTAGTATACAGATACCACCTTCCTAGTGCTAAGATTTGAACCAAATTCGACCAGTAGTTTCGGAGATATCTATAGATCAGTAATTTAGTTTGATGCATATCCCAGGTCTTTTAATCTGGATCACCGCAGCCAAAGTCTGGAAACCCTGTTTGACGGTAACAGCCTGTGCTGTCTGACTGCCGAGTTGTTGCAGACAATATATTCCAAAGGTTATATCTATCGACCTGCTAAATATTTTGAAAACAATTTTACTGAAAGTTGTTGGTGGCTTAGAACTCTCAGTCAAATTGTTTTCAAAATATTCAGCAAGTCAAGTTTTTGCTCATTGAAATGATTGCTTAGTGGCTTGCAGTAGCAAGACAGTTAATCCGGATCACAGATAAAGCCTGGAAACCATGTTTGATGGTAACATGCTTTGCTGTTTTGAAATTTGAGCCCGTCTGATCAATCTCTGGATAAACAGACAGACCTGATTGCGATACCGCAACCATCCCATTATGGGGTGAGGGTGAAGATGACATGAACTAGAAAACATTATTTGACCCAGAGGACCCCGCAATCACTGAAAATACCTTTCTCTATGTAGTAGGTAGCAATTTTATCACAAGTATCACTGGTGCCCAAAGAGAAAGTTCAAAGAAAATCAGAAGTATTGCTGGTGCCCAAAGAGACATGTGGCCAAAGTATTTGACTATGAAGGTGAATCCTTCAAAAGGCACATCTGTGTATCTTAAGCGAGGCATATACCAAGTTTCAACAAAGTATCTTAAGCAGTTCTGTATGATATAAGCTGTTTACGAGAAAATTCACAAAAAGCTTTTACATTAAAAAGCCCATTTTCACCCAAAATATTGGACCAATAATGGCGAATCCTTCAAAAGGCACATCTGCGTATCTAAACTGAAGCATATACCAAGTATCATTAAAATATCTTAAGCGGTTCTGTATGATATGCTGTTTACGAGATTTTGTGGACGGACAGACAGACAGACGGACGGACGGACGGATGGATGGATGGACAGACAGATGCGGTGATTACTATAGGGCAAGTCCATTTTCACATAAAGAAGCCACCTGCCAAGTTTCATTAAATTACTTTAAGTAATTCTGTATGATATGGTGTTTAGGAGAAAATTGACAAAAATCGTGAGTTTTTGCATTAAAAAGTCCATTTTCACCCGAAATCTTGGGCCTATAAATGTGAATCCTTCAAAAGGCACATCTGCGTATCATAGCTGAGACATATATCAAGTTTCATTAAATTATTTTAAGTAATTCTGTATGATATGGTGTTTACGAGAAAATTGACAAAAATCCGGAGTTTTTGCATTAAAAAGCCCATTTTCACGCAAAATATTGGACCAATAATGGTGAATCCTTCAAAAGGCACATCTGCATATCCAAACTGAGGCATATACCAAGTATCATTAAAATATCTTAAGCGGTTCTGTATGATATGCTGTTTACAAGGTTTTGTGGATGGACAGACAGAGACAGACAGATGGATGGACAGATGGACAGACGGATGGATGGATGGATGGACAAACAGACAGACGCGGTGATTACTATAGGGCTTCCGCACCTTCCGGTGCGGGGCCCTAACCGTGCATGTTGAGCCTTAACATTCTACATATATCCAATTCAAATGCTCTACACCATTCAGATTGCTACGTCAAACCATCCTCCATTCCATGTGGGGTTTAGCAAATTTTTTAAATTTCATTGTGTTCTCATGTACCAGCCATTAAAGGAATCCTAAATGCATTGCCAATCAAGTATTATAATAATAGATCATAATATTCCCATTCAATATAAATTACTTTTGACCATATCAATTTATTGACAACCCTCCCATTACCCTTTGAACATAGCACTATTTTTTCCTTGTGAGGGCAGCCATCATTTTTCCATGCACAATAATATATGACATCACTCCAGCTCAAATGAGACTGTCTGTCTTTAGTATTAACTTGTTGGGTGTGCACATGCTGTCCAGGATAGACAGTTTTGACTACAGTTTATATTGCTAGCCCATACTCACAATAGCCGTACTATCAGGGTTCTATCAGACAGTAAGTAGTTTTAATTAACATATAATTATCAAATCCTGAGTGCCCTGTAGGTGGGGCTTAGAATACACCTTCCGTATCCTCTGCGTGTCGTACGAGGCGACTAAAGGAGGTAAGGGTGAGGTAACTCTGACAGAAACCTCGAGTGCTGAAGACGGAGGTTCCAGGCCGCATGGCGCACTCTAATAAACCATGGATCCACGCACTTAACGCTTATGATCATGTCGATAGTCACTTACAGGACTGGCGGTATGATCAGCGAACGAAAAGAAGAAAGAAGAAGATCAAATCCTGATATACAGACAACATACTTTGGTTTTCTTTAGAAGGTTGAGAAGCTTAGCGATGTGTACATCCAAGGTCTCGTAAAACTTAGCGCCGTAGCCTGGGAGTAGCTCACTACAATGTCCCTCCATGACCTCTTTTAGTAGAGAGAGGATGTGGCATAATAAGCCGCTGTAATTCGCTCTAGGCAACTTGAGATTGAAGAACAGAAACCACATTTACAGTACACCTCAGAAATAACTTAACATGTTTCCAAAATAAAATAAAATGTAGTAAGCATATATTTTGGACTTAATTTGATCGGAAGTCATTGCTGCTTACGGCAATAGCTTCCAGTCATATTAATTTCAAAATATTCAACAGAATATGCAGTATAACGTAAAGAATTTACTTTTTCAGGGATTTGTCGTTGAAAGGCCTAAAGCAAAAATCATCAAATTTTGTACTAGCCATTCATATGCCTTAAAAAACAGTAATTTTCTAGCTTTTTATCAAGCCACCAAAGAATAAAATTAATTCTTTTAATAGCTAAATATTGATAAGTTTCTCCAGTTTATTAAGCCTGAGATGGTCTACTTTTCACCAAATCAGAAAAAACCCATCGTTCATCCACCTAGATACGCTCAATCACATGACTATGATCTCGTTTGGTGGTTTGGTGTAAAAACAACTATAGCAGTAAGATGTTGAATATTTTGAAACTAAGTTGACTGGAAGATGTTGCTACTTTAGGCAGCAACAGCTTTCAGTCAAATTAGTTTCTTAAAATATTTAACATGCTAGTTATTACATGGTAAAGAATGTGTTATACGTGCACCTACGTGACATGACAGGCTATATCTTACGGAAACAAAATGGTGACGACCAGAAACCAACATTACCAAAATACTAAGTCAAATTCTTGTAAATTAAATAATAGGCAGCATCTGAAAGTAAATGATATGGCATTATATGTAGGTAATGATAAAAAAAAATCTGACATTTGAAATGAGATTAGAATCACTTTAACTGTTTCCAAATTACGACAGTACAGCTCAGAAATAACTTTCGGAAAAAAAATAGAACTTATTGTTGAATATTTTGAATATAATTCAATGAGAAGACATTCCTGCGGCAGCAATATCTTTCAATTGGATTATGTTTCAAATATTCAACAGAACATTTCTTACTAACTACCATGTTTCTGTTTTTGTTTTCGAAACATATTAACCTATTTATGATCTGCACCGTACATCTGCACACATACCTCAGAGATGATGACCAACACCAGCCCTGGATAGAGTTGTATACACCGTAAAATATGTGGTGTAAATGTACAAGTAGGCGTCGACAGGAAGACAATTTGCTGTTTGTAAATTTCTGTGTCCGAACTTTCTGCCGGATGATATCCCGATACTGTGGATGGGCCCGCATCGCTCCCTAATTCTGTGGCAGGAGAACTCCCACGTTGCCCGTGTATCAAATCTGTAGCCGTCTTTACTTTAGCCTATTGAGTAAATGATGCAACAGGAAGACATAAATTATTTCAATGTTGAGATTTAAATGACGGATCTGATCTGTCAACCAAGTATCTAACCATTCTGACATCATTTGAAATTTTTACCGGAAACTAAATTTTCTCTCTAACCAAACCAAATATGAATGTATGTGCGAAATTTGGTGATTCTACCTCATAATCAGTCAGAAACAATTTTCGCACACGCACGCAGGCACGCATAGGCAAGGCAGAATAATCCACACTTTTCTTTGAAAAACATGATGATAAATAGACTAACCGACTGACCGACCGACAGAGGGACAGACCGAAGGCAGATAGGATAGAATTACTCACTTACTAGGTCAAGTAATCATCACACCCAGTATTATAAAGTAATTAGCTGACATGTTATAGAGCAATTCACTTTTCCAGAGAATGCAGCCATCATATGACGTCATAATCATCTACATGATGTGTAGAATGACATCATAATGGATGACGTCATGAATGATGTCGATAAGTACGTCACGAATGCATATTTGAAGACTGTCTATGCGTTGTTGTACAAATTGTATGCCTTTACTATTTAATAAATATTCTGTTGAATATTTTGAAACTAATTGGACTGGGCGCTGTTGCTGCCATAGGCAGCAACAGCACCCAGCCAAATTAGTTACAAAATCTTCAACAGCTTCCCTGTATAGTTTTCAAGAAATTGATAGCTAGGGCATTTAGTGATTGATCAATCCCAACACGGCGAGGTGTGGGTGGAGCTTAGCTAGTGATGGGCGGGGCATAGCTAAAAATGGAAAGGTCCATTAGTTCAGCAGCTAGAGAGTAATTATTTCACCTGCTATAGAGAAACCAGATTGCTTGGTCAATGACACATCATTGCAAATCCCCATCCCCAATTCAGAGATTTGACCTTTTGACCCCGCACCCGCTCCTGGGGCGGAGCCAAATGTATTTGTCCTCTTCCACTCCACAATCATATTGGTAACCGCCATAGAAAAGTTGCACTAAAATCAATCTCTTGACCACACACACGTGCGCGCGCACACGCACGCACGCACACACACACAGTGATAGTGACCTCAGCTAACATGTGAGCATGATGTCAGCCTAATTGACTGACAGATCGTATTCCTCTATTAACTTGCCGACCAGCATGATAATTAATTCACCTGTCCAGATATTCCATTAGTCTGTTTTTCATCAGAATTTTCATTTGGACTATAAAAATACTCATCACTCCCTTGTTGTGAAACCTTAGGATATGGTGATTGACTCCCTATAAATAACATAAAAAATAAATGCATCAGTTCTGTGCGTGCGTGCGTGCGTGCGTGCGTGCATGCGTGAGTGCATGCGTGTGTGCGTGCGTGCGTGCGTGCGTGCATGTGTGACCATCTGATATATTGCCTCGCTATTACAAATAGCATATAGTAATTAGTAAATATAACTGATAATTAACTGGCATCCATAATGAACCAAATTCAAGCCTAATAACCGACTACATTCAGCTCATAAAGAAGTTAACCCGTTTCCAAAACAAAAACAACAAATCTTAGAACATTTTTTAACACGTGGCACAAAATGCTCTGCTGAATATTTTGGACTTAATTTGATTGGAAGCCATTGTTGCCTTAGGAAAAGCATTGGTCTGACAACACGTATTGACTCTACCTAGAATATCTTCACTCACTGTTTGATATAAAATTGCTGCCTCTCCTGCCTGACCATCCATACTCTGTACTGTGTGTCCTGTTATCAGTCTCTCCATCACCAGATGACGATGTGGATGAAGCCGCTCTAGCAAGGATCTCAGGAGTCGTACATGGACTAAAAAACTGACAAAATAAAATGAAATTGAAATAACAGTGACACAGTGACAGGAGTAGTGCTGGATTCTTGTCAAAAAATAGTATACGTGTATAATGAATTATCCGTTTAACATTCAACTTTGTTCAAAACAAGTTAAATTTTCTCATAGAACATGTCCATTTGCAAACCAAGAGCGTATTTTTGAAAATTTACCACTGGAATGACTGGTTCAGTTATCTAGTCAGTCATTCGAGTGGTAAATTTTTTTTAAATAGCCGTCTCTTGTCTGTAAATGGATATTTCTCAGGACCACTGCGGAAGCCGTTTTTGTCCAACTTGGGAATGAAAGGGTCAAAGACTGTTAACCCTTACCACACTGTGATGACAATATTCTATCTTTTACTGTATCACTAGCAAAGAAACTGGCATTCATTTTTCAACAATTTTGGTGGACGATGATACGGTCTATGACAGCAACATCTTCCACCAAATTTGATGACAAATGAACGCCAGTTCATTTTTTTTTTTTAATTTAAAATTTTGACCTGAGAGTCATATGGGTTAAACACAATAAAGTACTCTCTTATGGTTTCTGGATTTCACTCACATGCCAGAAATGACATATTCTTCATGATATAAGAAATATTCTGTTGACTATGAAGACTAATCTGACTGGGAGCTGTTGCTGCCTATGACAGCAAATAGGGAGAAACACGTTCCAGTCAAATTAGTTTCAAAATATTTAACAGCTTTCCTGTCTAGTTGTCTTGGGATGGAAACACTGACATTTCAAGGTTTACATGGTTACACACATTTTAGAAAATGATTATTATTATGTGTTATTGCAATTTCAATGGTCAAGATAGTAAAAAAGTGTGCATAAAATGATCTTTCAGTTTATCGTACCACGGGAATGACCGATCAAGTTAGTAACTTCAGAGATAAGTTTTCAAAATTCTCCCCTTGCCTGCAGATGGGCATTCCCTGTGAGAAAATTTATATCTCCATGACCAATATAGAGAGCAAAAGGTCACATTGTACCAAGCGATATAACTTATATTGAAAGGCAGAATGAATTTTTGAAAAGATTTTACTGACATGACTATGTCTCTCAGAAGCTATAAATAAACAAGAGTGATCATATAGGGGTAAAAAGTGTGAATATACAGGTGTGACTTTAATACCATACTTTTGTTAACTGACAGGCAAACTGACTGACAGCACAGCTTAGAAATAATAAGTTAACATGTTTCTCAAACATAATAAAACCTACTGTTGAACATTTTGAACATAATTGGATTGGAAGACATTGCTGCCTAAAGCAGCAGTCTTCTGATCCAATTACATTCAAAATATTCTACAGAAAATTTCTTACATTGTGTTCAAATTGTAGTAACTAACATGTTTCTGCTTCCGTTTTGGAAACATGTTAAAGGGAAACACCAGACCCTCTATACTACTTTGTATAAAATGAATCTCAGACCATAACGTTTTCAAAAACATAATTGTATGCTCTGTGCTCAAATTAGAAATATATATCTTTGTTATTTAAATGTGTGATACTTTAGTTACATTTCTATTTCGGGATGAGGCGTATGACATCATAAGTTGAACGTTTTTCTTGCTGTCATCCAACGCTATTGCAATAAAATTGTGAAATGCGTTTTATAAGGGGATTCTCTTCAGCGGTGTTAGGAATATACAAACTATTTTGCGGAAATGTTGAAGAGTATATAATAACAGTCCGTTGTCATATTTCTCAGATGGTGCTAGGCTTGCACGATTATACAATATTATCGAAAATCGCGATTTTTTTTCAGCCACGATTTTTTACGATATGATTTTGAAAAAATTGAAATATCGCGAGAATTTTACTGTCCTGCCATATTCTGCTTATTTGTCATGTGTTTGTAGCGTAGCCTTCTATTATGGCAAGCTGTTCAATTTATTTCCAAACCAACATCTTTGCGAGAGGGGTGGGGTTAGATTAGGAATAGGACAAGAAAAAGTTGAAGTTCATTCTTTAAAATTCTTTTAAAAGATGGACAATAATATAAAAATTGAACACAATTTACCAGTACAATTTCTTGCCGCCATACTGTATACCTCAAACCCATGATCGTGTGAGTGAAATTATTACCTGGGACGGTATAAATATTGTCTATTTCTTAATCATGTGATACTGCATGTTCTCCTGTTTTTGGAGGCGAGAAGTGGTGCGTTCACAAATGTGATAGCTAAATGAGACGGCATACAAGCTTTAGCCAGCAAGGTGAACTATCCGAGATGTTTCTGAAGGCGAACCATTATTAGTAAAATATATAAGTCACGTGATATTGCTCGCTCTCCTGATTTTGGGGTCGAGAGGCGGAGCGTTCACAACTGTGACAGCTAAATGAGACGGTATACACGCTTTAGCCTGCAAGGTGAACTATCCAAGATGTTTCTGAAGGCTAACTATTATTAGTAAATGGGTACTCAGTAAATGCGGATCACATTTAAACATTAGATATCTATGGATCTAAAGTGCATTTCTAATACCACGTGATTTGTACATTTTCACAAAGACAACATGAAATGTCAAATTTTTTGGAATAATTTTGCTGTAATAAACGATGATTATATAACAGAGTACGCAGTATTAGGTCATCAAATGTAATAATTTCACTCCCGCAATGATGAACAGGGTAGGGTATACATTAAGCTACGGTGTAAGGCATCACAAATCTATAACGGGAAATTGTGTCATATTTTCGTGTTATTAACCACAGGCGCTCATGTCGTGGCCCGTACATATGTGTATGGTAGAGTAGCCGACTATGACTAACGACCCCCACCATACTGATTATATATATATATGAAAACTCATAGCGAAGCCGATGTCTACATAAGCCAAACCGTGCAGTCCAACTCAACCCAAGACCAATTCACCCTCTGAATTCATATACCATAAAATAGGCTATACGATATATCAAAATATCGCGATTTTCTCACCACGATATATCGCGATACCTCCTAGGACAATATCGTGCAAGCCTAGATGGTGCCAATTTTGACATCAAGTTTTGATCTTGAGATAAATGAACAACGTGATAGTATAGGTATATCAGTACAATTGCCTCTGTTGAATTGATGCTCTTAATGGCGCTACGTCAGATGATGTTATTAAAGTTTCATCTATTAATATGAGTTTGAATAGGTCTTACATTCATCCCAATACATATTTAGGTATTTATGTTTTCATACCAGCCTAAAAACTTCACGAGATATTGTAATATTCATGTAATTGGCAGGCAGCTTCATAGAAAATTAACATCTTAAGGCCCGGCAACTAATGTATGAAAATAACAAATATATTCCATAAATTTATGTTAGTGTGATAAACATATTAATCTCTTCAATCTGTACATATACAAATGATGCTGATAGCATTATCACCGATAGAGATATCACCATCTAAACGCATGCATTTTATATATAAATGTCGCAGGAAAGTTTTACACAGTAGCTTAAATATGGGCTCTACGATAGAACTGCATGTTTTATGCAAACGATCGTGACCCTTCTTGTGTTCCCCGTTAACATTTTTCTGAGCTGTATTCTTTACTAGCTGTGAATGGCAGATAGATGATGTATATTCACCTGTGCATGGTTATTTTCTATGATCAAGGCTTTGGGACATGTGGAAATCAAATTTCACAATAAATCAAAATTTGGTAGCGCTATCCTGATCCATGGCCACTTAATTTTCAAATTAATCTAGTTTTCCTGGAACGCACTCGCTACTGTGAGTTTTGTGAAAAATAGTTTATGACATATTTACTAACAATCTACATAGTAAATGTTGTCAAAATCCTATACAGGTCAGTTACACATGGAAATGGAAGGACAGACGCATGGACACACAAATGACCAGACAATGCAATTGCTTTCATGTGTGTCTGTATGACTGCATTTGTGCATACCTGTGTGCACACGTGCAATAGGGTGTGCGTGAATGTGTATGTGTGCATGCTTGTGTGCATGCGTGTGTGTGTGTGGAAATGGAATGACAGACACCTCAACACACAAATGACCAGACAATGCAATTGCTTTCATCTGTGTGTGTATCCCTGCATTTGTGTATACCTGTGTGCACACATGCAGTAGGGTATGCGTGAATGTGTGTGCGCGTGCCAGCGTGCATATTTTGTGTGTGCGTGCGTGCCTGCGTGCGTGTATGTGCGCGTGCGTGTGTTAAGGAAGGACCTAACGACAGGATGGCGTCATTATTCACCTCAGTATCAGATATCTCTTCCTCATTGTCCTCAGCTTCAGGTGCACTCTCATACTTCTCAGAGAGTGGTGAATATACTCTGGCCTCTCCCGGTGCTCCTGCTGTGGAGACATTCCCACCACCATTACTAGACGTGCTATCAGTCTGACGACAGGAATATGACAGCAGATCCTTTAAACAGTACGTCACTGGCAACATCTCTCGCATCAGGATAATAATACTCAGGATATCAGCAGATTGTAACTCACTCGCATTGCGACTGTAACAGACAAACAGGCCTAGAGACTGTCTGACATAACTAGAGCACAACTGAGAAATAGATTTAAATGTTTTCAAAATAAGGTAAAAGGCACTGTTGAATATTTTGAACTTAAAGCAGCAATGTCTTCCAATCTAATTATGTACAAAATATTCAACGAAATATTTACTAACTAGCATGTTTCTGTTTTTGCTCTGGAAACATTCTAACTTATCATAGCCCAACTTGGATTAAACCCCCTTAATCGTCAAGCTGGCCAAAATGACTTCAGTACTTGTCTTGAAAAAAGTCCATCTACATGCTAAGTAGATAAATTTTAGAAAAATTGCCACTAAAATGACTGACTCGCTATCTGAGTCGTTCCAGCAACAAATGTTAAAAAATATTCATCTCTTTGTCTGCAAATGGACAGATGAATTGAATGGTTTCTATTTTGATAAACATCATATGGTTAGCATATCAAATAGACATTCTTAACACTAAAACAAGTATTTGGTGTTACCTACTGTGAATACTAATGAAAGTTGGGTGGAGCTTAGCTAGTAGAGATGGGTGGGGAATAGCTAAAACTGGATTCCTCCATTGTCATGCTCACCACTCACTTTGAATAAAGAGCCAGGAGCTTGCTGTTCACTAGCAGCAAAGCATGCTGGGTGCGTTTCTCTCGAGCCTCATTAAGATTATCAACAACTGTTTCCAGAAGACGAATACTCTTCTCATTCAATGACTGATTCACATTCAAATGCTCCACTGCCTGTGATTAATAGGACAATCTCATAGACAATAAATATAGATGCATGCATACAGTACAGCTCAGAAATAACTTAGATTGTTTCTAAAACAACCAAAAAAACAGTCAGAATCTGAGATCTTCGTAATTCATTTGCCTTCTTGTAAATAATTATACAGTACAGCTAAGAAATAACTCAAATTGTTTCCAACAAAATAAAACCAACTGCTGAATATTTTGGACTTAACACAATTCTTTTTAAATCCACAATTACGTGGCTATATATAAAGTAGTACATAAGTACCAAGAGCAATCAGACATTCCATAACCTCAACCTACTATTTAAAACGTTGGTGGAAAAATATTTTAGATAAATTTTCTGGATATTTTTTTTTTTGGATGTGTACATTCACACACCTTCTTATGTTAAAATCTTAACCAAATTGGACAAGTAATTTCAGAGATATCCAAAGATCAAGAATTTGGCCCAATCGGGATCTGGGTCTTTTTATCCAGATCATGACCAAAGCATACAAATCAGGTAGTATTACAGATTCATTTTTGTGTCATAGGTCAGAGCCAAATCGGATCAGTAGTTTTTGAGATACGACTCTGGACAGATGTACCGCCTTCTTCTTAGTATTAACCGTTAATCCCCATGCTGGCCATAATGGCTTTGGTAGCGGTCTTGAGAAATGGGTATACCTCGGTAGCGGTCTTGAGAAATGGGTATACCTCGGTAGTGGTCTTTAGAAATGGATATATGTAATAGGCCATAATTGCCTTGGTAATGGTTGAGAAATGGGTATATGTAGTCGGCTATAGCGGCTTCGGTAGTGGTTTGAGAAATGGGTGTGTATGTAGGCAGAGAAGACAATTTTGGAAAATTTAGCAGTGGAGGTCTCAGGATTCCAGTTTCAGCAACCAGTCAAATTAGCTTCAAAATAGTCAACACCTTATCTGTATAGTTTTTTGGAAATTGATAGTCAGGGAAACACAACACAGGCGAAGAGTTGGTGGAGCTTAGCTAGAGATGAGTGGGGCATAGCTAAAATTGGATTTCTCCATTGGTCAAGGAGCTTAAGAGATGTTTAAATGTGTATCTAAAATTAGGGCCAAATCCAAGATGGCCACCACCCACCTCAACAAGAAATGCCTGTTCATCTCCATACAATTCCATCCAAGCATCCATTAGTCTTTGTAATCGACGCCAGTGTTGTTTCCGCTTGAGTAAGCTTTCCGGACGAATACTGAAAACATAACACCGGTCATGAATTACAGGATTATTAACTGTTTAATGATCAAATTTGGTAAACAAATCAACATAGTTGCTGACTGAATGGCCAGTTGCAGGCAAAGAACAAATTATTTTTGAAAATTTAACACTTTGAAATATAACTTGATAGTTCTTGGTGCAAAATAAACTAAGCACAAACCCCGTAAGAGTATGGCAGAATTTGAAGATCATTTTCATTATGATGAAGACTGGATGCAGTGATCATGGTATAGAACAAATGTAGATGTTTTTTTAAGATCAGATAAGACCGTGATGAATTAAGTGTCTATCGAAAAACATTTGACAGCTACCAGATAATTTATAATTATGCGCGTCGAACAGCATTTGGCTCGCTATGTCGCGCCATTCTCTGCTTCATGGAAGGCTTCACAAAAATTTATTTTTTGGTTTTATATGCAAAACGTATTTTTGAAAGATTTTAGTTGATAACATTATATAAATCAGTAAAGTTATTTTCTTTGCTTCTCAATGTTCAACGGATGATTTTTAGTCATGACGTGCAACTGGACATTTATGTCGGTCAGTAAATCACTGTCAACTTTGTGACAACAAAGGGTGCCTAAGTCACAACTACGGTACAGCTCTGAAATACCTTAACATATTTCCAAAACAAAATAACATGTACTGTTGAATAGTTTTAACATAATTGCATTGGAACACATTGCTGTAGAAGGCAACAATGTCTTCCAAAATTTCAACTATATTCAAAATATTCAACAGAACAATGGACCTTTCCATTTTTAGCTATGCCCCGCCCATCACTAGCTAAGCTCCACCCACACCTCGCTGTGCTGGGATTGATCGATCCCCAAATACCCTAGCGATGAATTTCCTGAAAACTATACAGCGCCCAGTCAAATTAATTTCAAAATATTCAAAAGAATATTTATTAAATAGCAAAAGCAAACAATTTAGACCGTCTTCAAATATGCATTTGTGACGTACTTATCGATGTCATTCATGACATCATTCATTATGATGTTATTGTACACATCGCGCAGTTCATTATGACATCATATGATGGGTGGGTACTCCGGAAAGGTGAATTCTTACTACTGTAGCTAACATGTTTCTGTTTTTCTTTTCGAAACATGTTACCTTATCCATGTATTGTACTGACAGTACTGTATAGCTCATCACAGTTTGAGGTTTAATTAGCCCTTTCACCCTTAGAGACCAGAAAAAAACAATTCCTTATTACCATATGTAAAGAATATTCTGTTGAATACTTTGTAATTAATTTGACTGGAAACTGTTGCAGTCTAGGGTAGTAACATGAGGCAGCAATAGTGTCAGTTTAAATTAGTTTCAAATTATCCAACAGCTTTTCTGTTGTTTTGAAATTGAGACACTGGCATTTCAGGGGTTAATGGCTTAACTGCATGCCACTTAATATTTTTACCTATCTGTTACAGGACCAAATAAAAGTCCTATAAGGCGCTGAAACACAAAAAGTTTTCTTTCCAAAAACACTTCTGATTCACTTTCATCATCACTGATTGCCATATGCAACTGCTCTCCAAACTAAAATTAGTAATAATAATAATAATAATAATATTAATAATAATGAGCTCATCAAACGGCGCATAATACCCCGCCATGATGACAAACGAATGAATGAGAGACATTCAAAAATATTTATTTCTTCCTCAGACCCAGACCAGTCAGCCTTATGAAGTGTCAAAGCGATCCGTTAAACGGTCAAGGAGGTATTGTCCGGAAACCAATTTTCAGGTTGGCCGCCGCTGACTGGCGGCCATATTGGATTTTGGATTATCATAAATTTTGATAAGTTTCTTCACCAGACATATTCCAACCACCCTATGAAGTGATCCGATAAATGGTAACAGAAATATCATCTAGAATGAAGGAAATTTCAATTTCCCTTTCTCCGAGATCTAACAATACTCACCATTCTATTACTTCTGATACAAGCTAGCCTGGATAGCTGGCCCTAGGACTAGACTTAGTAAGCTTTACCGACTCCTGGAACCGGGTACTCGGCTCCCAAATACCGAGTACCTGTTTGCCATGAAACTCATATTGTTTGCATAGCCACCAAACAAGAGATACCCATGGCTTGCCTCCGTGGGGCTGGGAGGCTGGGTCCGTAATAGAATGGTGAGTATTGTTATATTGAGAAAGGAAAATTGAAATTTCCTTCATTCTCCTTCGATCAATACTCACCATTCTATTACTTCTGATATACACCAAATTTAGACAGTAACCTGGTGGGAAGGGGCAAGCCATCAATTGCTACTTTTGCCCCTTGGAGAAAGAGCTAGACTTAAACTTGATTAATGGAGACCTAAAAAGGACCATCAAGTTAACGGAACCGAATCACATTCGCATCACTGGCCCCCACCCCTTTTTTCTCCTAAGAAAAGGGAGAGAACTCACGAACATGCATCGCGTCTGAAACATAAATATGCCAAAAGGGTTAACTGCTCTTTGCATATATTAGCCTGGAATGAGCATGAATATATAAGATGAATGAACATGATATATAAACATAATACAAAAAACTCTCAATCTTGAATTACCTCATGATATTTGGATTTCAGACGTGGAGCCTCCAACCATTCACTCGTCCGGCCATCAGTGACACAATCTGGTTGACATCCTCTCGCTCGACCATGTCTGCTTCTTAAATCTTTCGTACAAATGCCAAAAAAGGGAGAAGAGCAGTGTGGTCGTATAACTATCGTTTCAAAACAGCTAAAGCGAGTGGATTGGCGGAGTCTGACACATCCCTCATATAGTAATCCGTGAAAGAGGACTCACAGTGCCATTGTGCAACAGCCATGATGTCCTCTAACGGAACACCATTGTAATGGGCGGTCGAGGCGGCTATTTCTCTAACATTGTGTGCCCTTGCGCATTGCACCTGGTGCCCAGTCGCAATCTCATGGGTAGTCTGAATGCATTCGACTACCCAACGAGAGATAGAATCCATGGATGCGGCACCATATGGCTTCTTATGGCAGATCCACAGATGTCTATCATTCGACCGTAACGAGTCTGTCCATTTTTTGTACTTAGTCAAAGCACGGACTGGGCACCAGACACTGGCATCATGATCAAACCTAGTTAGTTTCGGTATAATGATCGGTTTGCCGGGATATCTCAAAGATCGATTCCTTGACATAAACTCTGCTCTTGGCAGTAGACGCAGACCCTCTCCGGACGCAATAAATCGGTCCCTCTCTGCTGAAAGTGCATGGATCTCACTGCACCTTCTAGCTGAGGAAGCTGCCAATAGAAAGACCGCCTTTAGAGTCAAATGCTTTAGACTTGCCAAACGCAACGGTTCGAAAGGGTGGTTGGCCAGTACATTAAGCACTAAAGATAGACTCCAGGCTGGAATGACTACCGGTTTTCTCGGTCGGAGATTGCACATTCCCTTCACCATCACATTCAACTGGGCCACGTCTGGACTATCCCTGTTGGCTAGACAAGGGATAACTGATGCCAAAGCTGACTTGTATCCAGCAATTGTGACAGGAGCTAGTCCTGAAAAGAACAGCTCACAGAGAAAGTCTGCTATTTGCTGAATAGTGGATTGAAAGGTATCAATACCCTTTCCTTCCCACCAGTCCGCAAATCTGTTAACCTTGTTCTTATATGACTTGAAGGTTGACCTCCTTCTCGCAGCTGCAATGAAATCTGCAGCTTGTCGAGAAAAGCCTTCCGATGTGGAACGTTGTTTGATAACATCCATGCAGCCAATTTGAACATTTCGGGACGCTCGTGTAGGAAGCGTCCCTTGGCCTGGGAGATTATGTTCGGAATCTCGGGTAATTGCACTGGATTTTCCACCAGCAGATCTAGAAGATCCGTGAACCATGACCTGCTGGGCCAAAATGGCGCTATTAGCAGGACCAGGCATGGTTCCTCCCTGATCTTCACCAATATCTTCGGTAGAAGAATGGTGGGTGGGTACGCGTAAGCGTGCATCCCTCTCCAGCTTATCGCCAGAGCGTCTGTATTGACGGCATGTGGATCTGGAATCGGCGAGACATATGTCATGATTTGAGCATTTTCCTTTGTGGCGAACAAGTCCACGTTGGGTTTGCCCCAATGCTTGAAGATCCTGTGAAGAACTGGAGGGTTGAGAGACCATTCTGTTGGCAGAATTCTCGGTCTCCGAGACAAAGCATCCGCCAGAATGTTCAATCGCCCAGGAATGTGAGCTGCTTTCAAAACAACCGAGTAATTCCTGCACCATTGAATCAAGTGCCACACTTTCATACATAGTGTGGGTGACTTGGTCCCACCTTGGCGATTTATGTATGATACTACTGTCGAGTTGTCCAACCGTATCAATATCGCCTTGCCCGTGACTTTTGGAAGAAACTTTTCCAATGCCAGTTCCACTGCCATAATTTCCAACAGATTGATATGCAGCTGGCTCTCCTGGAGAGTCCATGTGCCTGAGACCTGGTGTTCTCCCAGGCAGGGGCTCCCCCCCCCCATCCCTCCAGCGATGCATCCATGTACACAGACAGCTGGGGGTGGGGTAGGTGCAGTGAAACCCCTACTAGGAGATTCTGCCGCTATTTCCACCATAAAAGATGCGACATTCTTGGCTCCAAACCGGCACCAGCTTTGACAGGGGTTCTGTTTTCTGTTTCCACAGAGACATCAGATACAACTGGATAGGTCTTCGCATCAGAGTAGCGTACGGGATTACCTGCTCCATGGAGACCATCATCTGAAGAAACCGCCTCGCCTGAATGTGGTTTCCCAATCGAAAACTCTTGAGGATGGCTAACAGAGACACCACTCTGGGCTCTGACGGGTAAACCCTGCCCTCCTCGAGATCGAATCGCATCCCCAAATAAACGAACTGTTGAGTGGCTGTCAACTCAGATTTCTCCTTGTTGACTATCCAGCCTAGATCTGAAAGTAACTTCACAGAGTCAGAGCAGTATCCACCTCTAACCTGGCTGATGTGTCTGCTTTGATCAGCCAATCGTCTATGTAGGTGTGAAGTGCCACGTTCTCTTTTATGAGAAACGCTGTCACCGCAAGGACCACTCTGGTGAAAACCCGTGGAGCTGTCGACAGGCCAAATGGGAGGACTATAAACTCCCATACTTGATTCTGAAACGCAAATCTCAGAAACCAGTGACAACTCCTGTTCATTGGAATGTGGAAATATGCATCTTTCAGATCGATCGATACACACTACATTCCCTTCCTCAATCCTGCCATTACCGACCTCGGAGTTTCCATCTGAAACTGAGGCGTATGGATAAACCAATTTAATGGCCTGAGACTGAGTACGGGTCTCCATCCCCCTGTGCTCTTGGGAACAAGGAACATGTTTGAATAGAAGCCTGGAGTGTTCCAGTTTGCTGGTTTTATTGCTCCCTTCAGAAGCAAACCTGACACTTCATTTTGAATGGCTTCTAACTTGTCTGGTTCCCTTGGTGTCTGGCTCGCGATCCGCTCCCCCACCCCCCCTCTCTTGACGAGAGAGAGTGAGAACCATTTTGGTCTTGGCTTCGCCGGTCTAACTGGCACCGCTGGTCCTGTCACACAGGTGCAATCCAGGCAGATATGAAGGGAGCCCTCATACCCTTAGGTACGATCCGCTCCCTTCTTTCTGCCCTTTGAAGACTTACCCTTCCCGTTCGCCTTGCCCTTCCCGCCTCTCGGGCGATCAAGAGAAACATTGGGGAGGGTAGGGGCCTCCACAACCTTCTTGGCCTTCTTTGCCGGAGGCGGCTGAAAAGACCCAGTAGAAGCAGAAGCAGCACTAGGCTTAGCTTTCGCCTTGCTTTTGTGCTTCTTCTGCTTCTTAGAAGGTTGTCCGGTTAGCGGCTTGGCTACAGCCCCTAGTGCGTGCGCCTGACGCACTAGCTCTAGCTGCAGGTTAACCGCCAACCGATTCTGCGCGATGCTGACCGCGTCTTCTAAGATGGCCCGCGCTTGGCCACCAAAGATGCTAGGGCCTGTAAGGGGCATACCAAGAAGGCGCTCCCTAACGGCAGTAGCAGAACGCATATGGTCAAGGACCATCTGCCTCCTAGACTTCGTCACACGCGCTTGCACCCTTGCCAATGCGTCCATAGACAGCACCAGGCCATCATTAACACATGAAAGCGCCATAGGTGGCACAGGGTGGCCTGCCCCCGCTTCAGCCCACACCGACTGAAGAAGGCGATAAGAGTGGTTGACAGCACTCATTGCTGCCCTCACACCCTCATCACATAGGGACAGGACTTCGTCATGGTGTACCTGAGCTTTGTCCACCAATGCCTGGGCGGGGACACCCACTCCAGCACTCTGGACACCCAGCACCCATCCTCGGTGACCATCCGGACAACACCATACCTGTCATATTCTCCCCGTGGAATACGACACCTCGCCCGCACCTCCCTGGAGGCTGCAGGAAGCTGGCCCTTGGGCAGGAGTTGTTTGCTATAAATAGCATCCAACAACTCCATAAACCTTGGATCCAGTCCAATAGACTGGATCCGGGTTGTGGGCAAGATCCCCATCCTAATCGATGCCACCGATGGACGGGGTGCATCCTCCTCGGCCATGGTCAAAACCACAGACGGGTGTACCCTGGCTAGCCAAGCCAGAGCCTCTGACCAATCTGTCTCCGAGGAGGACACTCCCATGAACACGTCACCCTTTACATGTTCACGGCCCTACCAGCAATGACCTCCTGGCTAGGAGCCATTGCTGATATGCCAGGAACTCCGGTACCGTACGGTTCCGCCGCCACCCCATGAAAAACACCAGTCCATGGAGTAGGCCCGCACGGAAAACCGTGCGGACCCGTAACGGTTGAAGAACTGTGGCCAAACACGGGCGCCAATGCCACCCCATGTCTGACCGCCGGACCAGGCGAGATAGGGGAGTACCATGCCTGGCCAGCCACACCCGTCCCCGTGTCGGCTGGCGGCAAACCAACCGTCACGGGATCGGTGTCCGGTACCAGAGTGGCCTCAACCTCAGGGGCGGAGCCGCTGCCCTGGCTTGCGCCAAGCCAGACAGATGGAGGATGTTTCTGTCCAGGACGGAATGGACCTCCATGCTCTCCACCCGCGGCATCACAGGCCGCAGCAATCTCTCCTCCTCGGCTTCGTCATCTTCAGACCCTGAAGAGTCGTCACTAGACGAGGAAACTGTGGAGCCGTCCTGGCAGACGCCTCCCATGCCTGACAGACCGGCCACCGCTACTGGACCACCCGGAGGTGGCCGCAGAGAGACAGAGCCCATCAGGCCGGAGCCCAACGGGACTGCCAGGGGGGGCGTACGAGACACCTCCCTCGATGGCCAGTCCAAGGACAGGGTCCGAATCAAACACGGGAAGAGACTGCCCTACAACTTTTGGCAGCAGGGACGACACCAGCGTGGGAAGAACGCTATGCAAGAAGCCTTGCATAGCAGGACCAAACCACGCCGGAGGTGCCATCTCCGCCACCTCTGGTTGCAGACGTGGAACGCCCCCAAAGGACGAAACTGACACTCCACGATTTGCTTTCGGACCACCTGACCCTGCGTCAGACCCTGCCAAGTCCTTCTGGCCAACGAACTTAACCATCATGTCGGACAACCACACTGCACAAACGTTACACCTACTGTCAAGATTACATTTGGTACAAACAGACATGGTCCTTGAATAGAACCTTCACGAATTTATGGCACTCGTCACATGATTGCGGGGCTGGCTTGGCCTATAAATAAGCACAAACCTACAATAAGCAAGCGGAACGAAACAGGAACGGAAGGCAGACAATTAATTTTGAAATATTTTGATCATAAATTAAATGTTAACCCTCCCGCACCCCACCCCGCAACGCTACAGCAAAGATCGCATTGATTATGACGACAAGAACGAAGCGGCCAATAATACACCCATACACTGATCCTCAAGGATGTGTCACGGAACCAGGAATCATATCGCATAGCATTCAGGGTATATTTACTAATCAATATAAATCATATTCCTAACGAAGGCCAAAACGATATGTGAAGAAACAACAAAATGTAAACAAACTGCTGTAGCACATGGTAAAACCGCACACCACACATCTAAATCAAGAATTTTGAAACCACTGATCATTGCAAACAGATCGTGATAACACGCAAAACGTGAAAATTCCAGTCTTTCTGGTACCAATAAAGTACGCAGCAACCAGAATCAGATGCGCGAATTAATGAAACATTTTCTTCACATAAACATCCGAGCAACACGGGTGTGACGTCACCCGCTTGGATCTTACGGAGAATGACGTCAGCCGATTTTCGTGGTAAAACACTGTAAAGCCAACACCTATTTCATATCTGCCGATCGCCTGTTGGGGTTTAAAGGAAGGCGATCAATCTGGCATATTTCATTGTTAACACACATCCCAGATTCTTTGGGGTCAGAAAATGGAACATGCGACACAGACAAAATTTTGAAGACCTAAGCCTTTTAACTATGGAATAACATGGAATTATACAACCTGGTTATCATCGGCTCCATCCATGGTAATCCAATATATTCCTTAGAGAGCGCACAAGGCTATCACAATTACACACAAAAAGACTTAAATTAACTCAAGACTCCAACTGCACAAAAAAGCATGTAGCTCTTGTTGCTATGCAAACAAGAATGAGCTTCATGGCAAACGGGTACTCGGCAGTTGGGAGCCGAGTACCCGGTTCCAGAAGTCGGTAAAGCTTACTAAGTCTATAGTCCTAGGGCCAGCTATCCACGCTAGCTTGTATCAGAAGTAATAGAATGGTGAGTATTGATCGAAGGAGAAACCAACTTTCAAGATGGCATCCTATGGCTGGCAGCCACCTTGGGAGCTCGGATCATCATCAATTTAGATAGGTTTCTTCTACAGACCTAGTCCAACCACCTTATGAAGTTTCAAAGGGATCCGATAAACGGGAACAGATTTATCATCCGGAAACCAATTTCAAGATGGTGGCTGGTGGCCATCTTGAATTTTGGATAGTTGTCACTTTCGATAGGTTTCTTCTCCATACCTACTCCAACAACCCTATCAAGTTTCAAAGCCATCCGATAAACGGTAACGGAATGATCATCTGGGAAAAAAATTTCAAGATGGCAGCCATCTTGGACTTTGGATCATTGTCATTTTCGAGAGGTTTCTTCCTCAGAGCTAATCCAACCACCCTATGAAGTTTCAAAGCAATCCGATAAACGGTAACGGAGTTATCATGCGAAAACAAATTTTCAAGATGGCTGTCGGTGCCTGGCGGCCATCTTGAATTTCGGATCATTGTCGATTTTGATAGGCTTCTTCCCCATACCTAGTCCAATCACTCTCTGAAGTTTCAAAGAGATCCGATAAAGGGTAACGGAGTTATCACCCGGAAACCAATTTTCAAGATGGCCACCGGTGCCTGGCAGTCATCTTGGATTTCAGAACATCGTCGATTTCGATAGGTTTCTTCCGCAGTGCTAGTCCAACCACTCTATGAAGTTTCAAAGCGATGCGATAAATGGTAATGGAGTTAATATGAAAATAGGCGTTGCCTATAAGTGAACGCAGACACCATTTATTGCTTAAATAAATAGGACGAATTTGCATAGGGCCGAAATGTCTTAAATACGCATGCCCATGTATAGTACATTTGAAGCTAACTTTTAATCTTTTAATCCAGTCCACGATATTTACAACAATGCATCTGCCCATTGTTAGTGATATCCGCCAGCATTATTGCATCTTTTACCGGGACCTACACCATTAAACAGTGGCACCAGTCCAATGACATTATAAAATTTGTACCGACGTATCGCGGTGCTCCTCGCTATTTGGGGAAATACAAACAAGTTCATAGTAACTATGACGTCATAATGAAATGTCGTCAACTAGAATTTTTAGATCGCGTTTATCCAGCCATAAGCTACAAAAAACAGGAATTAACGCATGTCTGCGAGTAAATACATGAATGCACATTCCATCCAGGTATGAATCAAGTGGTACCCGGCCTTAAATGTCTTGCTATCGGCACTAAATACATACCACATTGACAACAACGACTTGCCACAGCCATACGAGACAGTCAACCAAACCTCATATTGCATTTACAAGACCCATAAATAGGAATAAATAACGCTTTTATCTGGTCTGCATCATACTATTTAATCGCTTTACATTCTAAAGTAAATGTACGCTATTTCGTGATAACAATATCACACAAATTTTGGACATTGAAAATGCGCAGTAGGTTTCCACAAAACAAAAAACGAGAGGAACATGCAACGGAGGCCCATGAAGAAACCACAAAAGCTATATCATAAGCCGAAACCGGAACCAAAAAAAAGCTCGTGGCTGGAAACGAAGCTTTCTCAGTCGCATGGTATACGTATTTTAGCCTGGTTCCCTGTCTAATTTTCTGTTGATTTTTTCCTCATTACACATACATACATGTTATCTATATACTCTAACTTCGTTCGCTATCATCCGGAAACCAATTTTCAACATGGCCGCCGGTGGCTGGTGGCCATCTTGGATTTTGGATCATCGTCAATTTCGATAGGTTTCTGCCCAAGACCTAGTCCAACCCACTCTATGGAGTTTCAAAGCGATCCGATGTGATCTGACAAACGGTAACGGAGTTATCATCCAGAAACCACTCTGCCGCCCGCATGCCCGCCTGCCTGCCCGGCGCCATTACATAATACTTGGCCAAATAACAATAATAAATTTGATTGAATTTCATGAAATGGTTCAGTTTCTTTAATGCATGGGGACAATGACAGCGACAACAACAACAAGAGCAATCAGAGATTGCAGGCTCTTACCCTCCAGTTTTATCACGCTGTCAGTTTTCTTTTGGATTCCGATGTTCCTGATCATTATCAGATCACACCCAAATTTGGGGGGAATCCTAATGTGCCATCATGCACTTTCTTGAAATTTGAGGCAAATCTGACCGGCAGTTTCCAAGATATCCATAGATCCTAAATTTGATCTGATCTGGATCATGGGTTTTTTCTCGTATCATTGCCAAAGTCTGGAAATCGTAGTTTATGGTAAGTTCCTTTGCTGTGCTAAAATCTGAGCAAAATCGGGTCAACAGTTTTACAGAGTCAGCTCTGGATATACACACATGCATACATACATGCACGCACCCCTGCACGCACATATGCTTACACACACACATGCATGCACACCAAACACGCACGCACACACAAAACTCATGTCCAGAAACCAGGCATGGATAATAAGCTTAAACAGCAATATTATTATTAATAACTATTATTATCCCTACATAAAAAAAAAAATGTTGGGGCTTTTGTAATTGCCTCCATCCATCTGTCACGCTATCTCCTCCCAAACCTTTCGGTGCAATTAAATCAAATTTGGTATGTGGCTTACCCATTATGATTCCGCTTTGCAAGATGTGTGGAGGATGGGGTCAAAAGGTCATGAAATTGATTGTAATGCAACTCCTCCGAAATCGTTAGACGGAACTCAACCAAATTTGATATCTGAGTTACCCCTATGATTGCGGAGTGCAAGAGTCCATTTAGATTTTACTCCACCCCCAGGGGGAGGGAGAGGAGTCAAAAGATCAAATTTTAACCTGTGGAAATTGATTGTAACACATCTCCGAAACCGTTGGACGGAATTCAACCAAATTTGGTATGTGAGTTACCCATATCAATGTGGAGTGGATGAGCACATGTACGTTTGGCCCTGCAAACACCCCCCCCCCTCAGGTGATGGGGAGATGAGGTCAAAAGGTCATGAAATTGATTGTAATGTAACTCCTCTGACACCATTGGATGAAATTCAACCAAATTTGCTATGTGAGTTACCCAGATGATTGCGGAGTGCAAAAGGACATTTACATTTGGGTCCGGCCCCGGGGATGGCTTGTGTCAAAAGTTTAAAGCTGTGAATGTGGGGATTTGTGATGATGCATCATCGACCGATCAATCTAGTTATTATTATTATAGTAATAATTCTTGCCTATACCCACCTGCTTGAGAACAATTACAAGGCCATTTTCCATATGTATCGATGTGTAAGGGTTCTGTAGATCCTCTGTCATAACTCGCTGCGATGATACTAAAGGGGAGTAAATCTGCACAACCAAATTAGGATCAAGCTCTGGTAGAACTGGAGCATCAGGCTATAGATGACAAAAGAAAATTACATGCAAGATTGAACTCTGGTGACAACACATGTACTGTATCATCTGTATGTGAAATAAAAAGTCAAGTTACACAAAATTCACATGATCCCAGCGATGTACGAATCGATGGATAGACCTAAAAAAGTAAGAGATATCTTCGGACACATATGTACGATGTATGGATGTAATGAAACCTCATGACAAGTGTACACAATTACCTACATGTATGCAGTTTAATCAAAGTATATGTACTCCAAGAAGAAAAGAACTACAGAACAAAATGAAAATCTTGCACACAAATACACGCACGCATACACACATGCATGCACAATGGTTGGCAAAATAGATGGAAAGACATATCCCAAAAATAATAGGCTTCTTCTTAGCCACATATCAGTAAAGGTTCCTCAACGTACTCCAAGTTGAGGTAGCTTATCGAATAAAATGTTGGTATGGATGCAGAAGCAAAATCCTGTATCACCCAAAATTCAAGCTAAGAAAACACAGGAATAAGACCTGCTATTATGAGTTGATGTCTCAACTGATTAGCTGGAGCTGCTGAATATAAACATGGGTTCAGTGTATGGTCATACTTAGTCTGTGCACCTAATTGAATGGCTGCTATGTACATTGTACAGAGCTCAGAAGTATCTCAGATCTCGACATATTTTCCAAAATACCCTCTAACCATTCTGTTTATAGTGTGAGCATTTATCAATCATTTATAACTTGTTAATTTTATCTTATCTCTATTTATCCAAATGGATGTAGGTATAAATATAAGCTCCCTAAGAATCCATTCTTCTCAGTCCAATGTTACCCAGATTACGAGTAGTGAATCGAGTCATGTAATGACATATCACAGTGTATATTTGCACTAGCTGACAGTGGGATAGTCTGAATCCGAAGAAAATATTGAGCTTGACCGCAATGTGCATAATAACATAGGGACCGAGAACTTAGTTGGATTGATCTTGCACTCCACGCAGATCATGCGAGAAAATATAGGTATTAGTGGAGACGTTCCAATCAATGATGGTGAACGGAAAGAATTAGTTCCGGAATTCTTCTGTAAAAGTGCGGTAGACAGAAAATTTCAGTGTATTTTTTCTGATTGCTCTGCATCCGAGTCAGCCAGGTGGCTATGAATTGGTAGAAAATGCAATCACAGTTATTAGAAAGAAGTCAGCACTGAGCGACAAAATTTGTCCAACCAATCAAAAGGCATAGCCACAGAGAAATACAAAGCCCTGAATCTAATGCCACTGAAATATAGACAATTTCGACTCTTCGAGGAGATTTAATTGAAATGTTCAAAGTCATAATTAAGGATCTATTTGATGATGAGTGACTGTGTTCTGCAGCTGAAGAAATGAAAACCTCTTTCAGCAGCAATCAGTTTTTCTTCAACCTTTGCTACTGTGCCTTGTCCACTGCAATATTACGTTCTTTGAGGTCTGATCACAAAATACTTAGCACGTTGATGTTGTGGTATCCTTTGCCTGCCTAATACCTGTTGGAACCTATGACTGCAAATTCTAGTGTTTTCTGAGCAGGCATGTTTGCTGGCATTCAAAGAACATGTCTGAACATAGACCATCGCTGTTGCGCTACCATTACAGATAGTGACTTTGTGCTACACAGTTTGTAGAGCGCTGCATTTGATATTAATTGCTTTACTGTCATAGGTAGATCAAGATTACCAATCAGTGTGATTGATGCCTATATGGTCCATACAATGTAGTTGATGGATCCAGAATTGTTCACGGTCCTTGCAGAAAGCAGTTGCTTCCGTGCTGTCATGGTCGTGACGCATAACTTCAATAATTCTGTAGTTGACATCTGTAGTCCAATGATTTGGGAGATTAAAGTGTTGGGCAACGGATGTGTCTTTGTTGTTTTTTATATCCCTGATGTGTTCCTTGATGCGCATTTGGAATTCACATTTGGTTTCTCCTACATATTGTTTAGCACATTTTCTACATGTTAGTAGATAAATGACATTTGTCGTATGACAGAATGTTTGTGTGTTGGTGTAGTAGGCCCTAGTAATATTAATATATGCATCCTCTGATGAGTATAGCCAAACCTGACACGAAATGCCAAGAATCTGGAATCAACTGGAATAAATCGCGAACTGACATTCACTACCAACATAAACCTTCTTTATTTAAAATTCCTGCCTTACTGACCATTTGCTCCACAAAAAACTGAGAGAAATCCACTGTTTTACACATTTTTTCAAGCCAAAAAAGACATCCCGGTCACACCCATGATTGCCACCATTAATTAGCTCACCGGCTACACACTTAAGCTGAATAATTCTCCACTGGCCACACTAATAGCCTAACTGGCTACACAAATTGAATTTCTATCCACCACCAGCTACACCGGTCTTCATCACCGGCTACACATTCAATAAAACCGGCTACAGAGACACAGATTCCCGGGTACATCTCTTGCAATCCGGCTACAGAAACAGGAAATTCCGGTCACATTTTGTCTATCTCGGCTACAAAGCACAATCCCGGTCACACATCCCTCCCAGTGTAATCAGCCTGGAAAAGTATAAAAGGAAACTGTGCTTCAGCATCCAGACCCAAGCTTATACCAAGCTATCATCAGGAAATCTAAGCGCTACCAAGCTTTTTAAAGAGATTTTTAACTGCATTTGATATTAGACTGTGTGGAAAGGGATGATTTGTAACGGTTTGCAGATGCTTGCGGTGACATGCACCAAGTTAGTTCAAGAGAGCTTTTGGAGATGCCCAGCTGTTGCAACGGACCTTTCCAAGTTTATCCATCCATCATATGATGTCATAATCAACTACGTGACGCATAAGATGATATCATAATCATGACATCATGAATGACTCGATATAGCCGATCTTTAATAGTTAATAACATAGTCTGACACGTACGACTTGTATGTCTTTACAATTTAATAAATAGTCTGTTGAATATTTTGAAACTAATGTGACTGGACGCTGTTGCTACCATAGGCAGCGCCCAGTCAAATTAATTTCAAAATATTTATCAGCTTACCTGTATAGTCTTCTGGAAATTGATAATCAGGGAGGTCAGAGATCGATCGATCCCAACACGGATGAGGTGTGGGTGGAGCTTAGATAGAGCTAAAACTGGAAAGGCCCATTGTATATAGCATTGTGAAAACACATATAGCATCACATAGTTGCATCTTGACTTTCATGGGAATTTTAGAACCATGAATCCACAACTTTCAAAAGGACTGAAAGGTGATATTTCCTATTAAACAGTGAGTTCCAATGTCGGTAGATTTGCAGAAGAGGGAACCCAAGATTCTGCTCTTTCTCCAATTCTCTGTGCCACGATGGGGGGGGGGGGGGGGGGGGGGGGGGGGGGGGGTACCATTTGACTTGTCAATCATTTCTGTGGTATCAGATAGGTATACATGAGTGAACTCTGTTATGGCTTCATTCCCGAAGCGATTTGCAGCCATGAACTGTTCTGTAGCTATTGGAACTAGTCTGTATCAAGAGGACCCTTTTCCTCATCGATAAAGTCAACGTCATCTGCATACACATCTTTAGCAGCATGCCTATCATAGTATCATTGAGATTCAAGCTTTGGTCTTGTAGTGTTCTCAAACAGATGATAGTGCTGTAGCAAGGAAAAAGCACTGACTGGTGATAAACAATCCCCTTGTGATGATCCTATTGATGGTTCAAAGTGAGAGGCGTCAATTTGACGCAAACATTTAGTTTTGTGTTTGCCAATAAGAGTCTCACCCAACGTAGCTCGTCATCATCGCAGACAACTTGGTGAAGGAATTGAAGGATCTCTTGTCTCTTTACACTAGACAAAATGCATGTGACATGCTGATTCCTATCTTGTAGAAGTCCCAATACTTTGATAGTACTAACGGTGTCAACATTTGTTGTGCCCAAACCATGTCAGTGCAGCTACATTCTCTCTTAAAACCACTCTGCCAGTTTCCAGTACACCTACTACATTAATCTTATCATTGATATAAGACAATGGCACATTTGATAGAATTTGTTGGATGCTGTACAAAAGCACTATTGGTCTCAGATTGAGCAAAGGTCTGGTGGTTTTAAAGGTTTGGGAGTGCACTGAGTGTACCTTTTCCCACAGTATCGATAGGGAGGTGTTGACCAAAATAGGCATAGTTGATGACATGTGCGATTTGTGTCAAGATGGTATTATCTGCATATTTAAGTTTGTTATTAAACTTATTATTAATGTCGCCAGATCTGCATGCACGCCCATTCATTAGAGATGTTAAAGCGTTTCTAACTTCTGCTTATGTCATTGCTTTTCGCAGTGTCCGTGGCTGGCCATCAAATATTGATAGAGGTTCATTTTCTGTGTCAGTGAACTGATCTTCAAACCATTCCTTGATTGTTTCAGCCTTTCCCTGGCCAGATTCGATGAAGTTACCATTAGAGCTATGTACAGGAAGTGGTTGTTGTGGAGTGCTGATGTCCAGGCTTATATAATACTGATAAATCTAGGATTTATCTTTTCCACTAGAGGTGATACTTACCATCCCGGATACTCTTGATATATAATAACATAAATCCAACTGGCTCAATCATACACAGAATTAAATATAATAAAACTGCCCCTAATATGCAGGTTAATCGGTCAGATCGTTACATCCGGAATTATGCAAAATTACCAACTCTACGGGACAAATCGACCCGTCGCGAAAAGACCCAGGGGAAAAAGGACTTGTTAATGTCATCTTAAGACTCATAAGTCATCAATGACCAATTATACTTTAATCACACACATTTGAAGTTTACCATACTATTTCATATTATTAGCATATTTCATATTACTAATATATATATATATATATAGTAGTAATATGAAACATGCCAATAAAAATAGTCAAATACATGTAAGAGGGTAAACTTCAAATGACTGCTTTATAATTATATAAATATATTTAGTCCTACTCCTAGGTAGGTCCTACCTCCAACAAACCCTGCTCCTTGGCATGCTTATATATAAAAGTTACAAATTCATTGTCTGCACATAGAAAAACGATATCATTCAGCCTATCGAATGCTAAAATACTTTTCATGTTTTTCTTCTCTAATATTCACATTTACAACATTTTGAACTTGAGCTTGATCTTGAACATTTACAAGCCAGAATTCTGACAGTGATCATGTGTGTTTACATTTTAAACAATTAGTTTCGTAAATTATTTTTTAAATAAAAAAATTGCTTATTGTGGCATTAGTTTCTCAACAAATATGAATTACAACAATAATGAAGACTGATAAATTTTGCAATAAGATAAGTTTACCATTGAAGCTTTATTACTACGAAAATATGTTATTAGCTTTATATATCACGAAAACTGGTAACAAGAATTTGATGATAATTTCTATTTGTGTATATTCTATTGATAAAATGAATTTAGACGAGGTTGGTTTGTTAATTGATTTTGTTATTGTGTCTACTTTATTTACTTATGCTGATAATATAACAAATCATTTTCAAAGAAAAATTAAATATCTCAAGTGTGTGCTATGTTTCCGTGAGTGGGTGAATCGCAGAATCATCTGTTAGATAGGCATTGAGCCTGTGACAGATTTTCACGTTCTTCTTCTTTTTAGAGAAATACTAACTCCACTGAATCACATCTGCAATCTATCATTTTCACAGGGTATATTTCCATCCCGATTAAAAACTGCATGCGTAACACCTATTATCTATATTCAAAGCTAAAGACCCATCTGACATGATCTGATTTTACTAACTATAGGCCAGTCTCAGTACTTCCGCTTTTCTCTTCTGGAAAGATTATACTACAATAGAACTATAAAATATCTTAATAAAAACTATAATCTATGAATCCCAGTATGGCTTCAGAGAAAAACACTGTTACACTACCATGCTTGCCATTGTGGATATGCTTGAAAAAATAACCACATCCCTTGAGAGAAATGAACACACTCTAGGTGTATTCTTGGACCTCTCTAAAGCATTCGATACTATTGATCATGAAATATTACTGAAAAAACTAGCCCACTATGGAATTAAGGGCATTGCATTAAATTGGATATATAACTATTTAACTAACAGAACACAATGTCATGTGTAAAATTCAGTGGGACCATGTCAGGAGACAGGAAATTAGTCTGTGGCGTTCCACAAGGATCAATTCTTGGACCTCTGTTGTTTTTACTATACATGAATGACCTACCCAAAGCATGTAATCACCTCTCACTAATATTGTTTGCGGATGATACCAATGCCTTTTGTAGTCACAAGGACATAGACACTGTATACAAGTATGTAAATAATGAAATGAAAAAAATCATAGACTGGTTTAAAGTGAATAAATTATCTCTGAATGTCGATAAAACTAACTATATACTTTTCACAAAATCTAAGAATTTAAAACAAATAGCTCTCCCCAAAATGCATGTAAATAATCAAGAAATTCACGAAGCACAATATGTCAAATTTCCCGGCATCTATCTGGATAAAAGCTTAACCTGGGAGAAGCATATAGAAATAGTGAGATCCATGTTATCTATATACGCTCACTTCGTTCGCTATAATACTTGTCGAGGCAACCTTTGAAACCATTGAGTGTTGGGGCTGTGACTATATGTTCTGGCAGAGTGTTCCATTGGAGATTCTAACACCGGAGAATCACTTCCTGGTGTCTGTGTTGAATCTCTGCTTCGGCAGCTTAAAACTGTTTCCTCTTCTACTCTCTGACTTGTCAGACGGTAGGAGTCACTCACAATCTGTGCTGCAGGCAGGGATATGCATGACACTTTTGGAATTTTGGTATGACCCCAGGGGTACGGTCCTGGGAGTGGGGACTGTGGGTAAAAAATGTAATTTATCCAAAGGTGGTCATGTCACATATCATTTTCAAGCTAATGATGAGTAGACTTCAATACAATTATTTTGATCTTGGGTCAAACAGGGTAGGGGGTGGGGTCAAAAGTGGGCACCAATCGATTGTAATGTAACTCCTAGACCATTTCTCATAGAAACTTGAAACTTTCGGTATGAGTACACCTATCGCCAGGGATGTGCACGACACATTGGGGAAAATGGTGGGCAGAAAATAAATTTTATCAAATGTGGTCATGTCACATATCATTTTGAATCTTGTAGTTATTAGACTACAGTACAACAAATTATTTTGTTCTTGCATCAATCTGAGGGCATTGGCCAGGGCTCAAATGGGCAATCTAATTCTATATATGTACATGGCTTGGGCATTATTTTTTCCCAGAATATTTAGTCCTGGGCAGACCGGGTCCTGTGGCAGCTGGATCCTGCGGTAACTTAAAAATGTGACATGTTTGTATCTTCTGATACCTCTTGTTTTTGTTTGCTGCAACATTATCACACCTCTGTTCTGACAGCCCACTTCCCTCCTGTAGCCGGCAATCCTCTGTTCTGACAGCCCTCTGTTCTGGCAGCCTTATTTAATCTACTACTAGTTTTATTCAGACAATTGAAAATGATAATGTGAAGAATGGATCAGGCAATAAACTAAAAATATATAGGAAAGTTAAAAACTCAATAAACGTTGAGGAATATCAAATTCATACAAGAAACTTCAAGACAAGGAGGTTCTTTTGTAGACTCTGCATAAGTAATCATGATCTGATGATAGAGAAAGGTCGCCAATCGTCTCTACCTCTTGAGGATAGAAAATGTCCATTCTATCCAAATGAGATTGAAGATGAATACCATTTTCTAATGACCTGCTCAAAATATAGTCAAGAAAGAACAACATTATTTTGCAATGGTCAAGTTGCTTATGACCAATTTTGATTTGTAGATGATGCTGCTAAATTATTATTCCTCCTTAAAAATAATGTCCGCACCGTATGTAACATGATATGCAACAATTTATTTGGCTTTCACTCTAAGTGTTCCACAATACCACCATAGAATTTGAGGAGTGGATTTTACGGGACTTTCTATGCCTGACAGTGATCTCGCAGTTGAGCGGATTTCTATGGTAAGTAATATCAGATCTATTGGGATTGATGTTGCCATGGAAATTTGCTCATGTGAGCGATTCTGGGCTGTGAGGGTTTGTGAAACACACCCATGGTGACCAGTCTTTTTTGCATATTGCAAGGGCCTTTGATTTTTTGGGTAGAGTCGACATAGTGGAGATGTACATGCTATTATTAGCTCACCTGGCCAAGTGAGCTTATGGCATGGCGACCGTCCGGCCTTCAACTTTTGCTTAAAAACGCTACTCCTCATTAACCTCTTGGCGGATTTCAACCAAATTTGGCTGGAAGGACCCTATGGGGGAAGGCTTCAGAACTTGTATACAGAATTTTGATTGGTAAATTTTTGGGTGCCCATCTTGAATTTTCCAAAAAAATTGCGGGAAATTGTTTACTACGCTACTCCTCTTTAACTGCTTGGACAATTTCAACCAGCTTTAGCTGGGATGATAGTACGCTGGTATGTTTCAGAAATTGTGTACAGAATTTTGATTTGTCAATTTTTCTGTCAACCATCTTGGATTTTCTGAAAATTTCTGCAAATCACTTAAATGCCTATTTCTCGATAACCATGGGGCCGATTTCAATCAAACTTGGATGAAAGAACCCTAGCATGGTATCCTTCAGAATGTGTATACAGAATTTTGATTGGTCCATTTTTCTGGTGGCCATCTTGAATCTTCCAAAGAAGGACCGGAAATCGTTTAAAACACTACTCCTCATTAACTTCTTGAGCAATTTAAACCAGACTTGGCTGGAAGGATACTAGGCTGATAGGTTTCAGAACATACAGAATTTTGATTGGTCAATTTTTCTGGCAGCCATCTGGGATTTTCTGAAAATATCTGCAAATCATTTAAAAGCCTACTTCTCAATAACCACTGGGCCGATTTCAATCAAACTTGTCTGTAAGTACTCTAGTAGCGTGGTATCCTTCAGAAGTTCAGAGCCTGTATACAGAATTTTGATTGGTCCATTTTTCTGGCGGCCATTTTGAATTTAAAACGCTACTCCTCATTAATTTCTTGAGCAATTTCAGCAACACTTGGCTGGAAGCATACTAGGCTGGTAGGTTTCAAAACTTTTATACAGAATTTTGATTGGTCAATTTTTCTGGTGGCCATCTTGGATTTTCTGAAAATTTCTGGAAATCACTTAAAAGCCTACTCGATAACCACTGGGTGAGTTTCAATCAAACTTGGATGGAAGAACCCTAGCCTAGTATGCTTCAGAACTTGTATACAGAATTTTGATTGGTAAATTTTTCCGCCAACCATCGTCTATTTTCTGAAAAATGGTGGGAAATCGTTTAAAACGCTACTCCTCAATAACTGCTTGAGCAATTTCAACCACACTTGGCTGGAAGGATACTAGGCTGGTAGGTTTCAGAACTTTTATACAGAATTTTTAATGGTCCATTTTTCCAGCAGCCATCTTCAAGTTCAAGTTCAAGATTATTTATTTTGATATGGAATATACATTTACAGTTTCACAACAGGTAGTCCACCAAAGGCAGAGCCTATGTGGCAGTGGACCCCTACATATAACATATAACAACAATATAGGACATGAGAATACTGAATAGATACGGTTAACATGTTATAGTCCTATATATACATATAGTTAACTGTCTCGCTGCCAAGCCTCTGCAGTCTACATTTTCCATGGAGCCTAACTCAGGGTATGCTGAGTACCTCTAAAAAATTAATTTGACCGAACGTTGTCGGTGGCTAAGCCACAAGCAACTTTCAGTCAAATTTTTCTAAAATACTCAGCCAATCCAGAGTCATTGCCAATTGGAATTATTGTCCGCTTCCAGCAGTCCAACAGTTAATAGACGTATGACAATTTACATTTTTACAGGGAAAGACATGACAGAGGGATGTGTGCTTATCTTGCTTAAGTTAATAATTCTATATTACATATTCTTATTATCAATGACAAAGTATTAATTTATTTTTTATTTTTTTAGGCTATGATGGTAGAGGTAATTGTTTGGTAGTTACCATTATGACAGATATTCTTATTATTATTATTATTATTATTATTAATATTATTATTATTATTTGTTCTGGTGACTGGGTGCAAGTATGAGAATAGCATGCCATGATGGTGAGTGTTTTCCAGAGTCTAGTAGGTTTCTATAATCTTCTTTTTGATATTCTGCTTAAAGTACTGTAGCTTTATGATGTCTGTGCGTGTGCTTGTGTCTGTATTATTCCATAACTGAATTGCTTTGTATGAGGGTTTTTGTTGTGCTGCTTTTGTTTGGTGGTGTGTTGAATGGAGGTTATTTCTTGTTCTTGTGTTGTGAGGATGCAATTGTGTATTGAGCATAAAAATGTTAGATAAGGATGAGGGTAAGTTGCCATTGTGGAAGTCCCTTAAGATTGTGTATAGTTGGAGCCCTCCTATGTCCTCAAGTTTTAAGACCTTTTCTGATTTAAAGCTATCCTGGCCACCTGCTGTTTGTGAAAATAGTTTAATAGATTGCTTTTGCAGAGATTTTAGTTTTTTTAGTCTAGCTTGAGATGTATTAGTCCAGATAGCATTGCAGTAGGTGATGTGAGGAAGCATCATTGGGCAGTACAGGTTTTTAATAATATTAGGTGTTAGATAGGGTTTCAGTCTGCGAATGATGCCAATGCTTTTTGCTACCCTGGTAGTAATAATTTCAATATGCTTCTCCCATGTTAAATTTGTGTCCAGATATACTCCTAAAAACTTAGCATATTGTGCTTCTTGAATTATCTGGTTGTCGATATAGAGGTTTGGGAGAGCTATTTCTTTTAGTTTCTTAGATTTTGTGAATAGTATATAATTAGTTTTTGATACATTTAAGGACAATTTGTTTACTTTAAACCAGTCTATTAATTTCGCCATTTCATTATTAACATTTTTGTATAGAATTTCTATATCCTTGTGGCTGCAGAAAGCATTTGTGTCGTCTGCAAAAAGTATTAGTGAGAGATGTTTGCAGACTTTGGGTATGTCATTCATATATAGGAGAAACAGCAGGGGCCCAAGAACTGAACCTTGGGGAACACCACAAACTATATTTTTGTATTCAGAGATAGCCCCATTGAATTGTACATACTGTTCCCTGTTTGACAGGTAACTCTGTATCCAGTTCAATGCAGTACCTCTTATTCCATAGTATGCAAGCTTTTGCAGTAAAATTGTATGATCAATTGTATCGAAGGCTTTGGAAAGATCCAAGAATACACCTAGCCTATGATCATTATTCTCAAGGCAGGTTGATAATTTTTCTATCATATCCACAATGGCAAGCATAGTAGAGTGTTTTTCTCTGAAACCATATTGAGAAGGATATATGATTGAGTTTTGTTTAGATATTTAGTAATTCTACTAAAATACAGCTTTTCTAAGAGTTTTGAGAAAAGTGGAAGTACCGAGACTGGCCGATAATTAGTAAAGTCAGATACATCTTTAGCTTTGTATATGGGTGTCACACGTGCAACCTTTAATCTTGATGGAAATACTCCCTGTGTAAGTGAGAGATTACAGATGTGGTCCAATGGTGTTAGTATTTCTGTTACACAGTGTTTAAAAATTTTCCATTTGAAATTATAGATTCCAGCACTTTTAGCTGTGTTAATTTGCATTAGTATTTTGTAGATTTCGTGAGTATCTGTTGGATTTAGGAAAATAGAGTGTTGATAACTACCTGTTAGAAAGTCCTTTATATGTATGTTCGAGCTGGGTTGAATTTTTGGTGATAAATTAGGACCAATGTTAGTAAAATACTCATTAAATTTGTCTGCTATTTCTTTTTTGTCGTTAATGACTCTATTATTATAAATAAACCGTGATGCTTCAGTATTGCTTTTTTCCTTATTTAGTAATGACTTAATCAGTTTCCATGTTTCCTTTATATTATCTTTTTGTTCATCAAATTTATTATGAAAATAATTTATTTTTGCTGTCCTAATTATCGGATTTAGCCTGTTTCTATATTTCTTGAACTGTGAGTCATTATACTTTGTCGGATATTTTATAAAATTCAGATATAACTTGTTTTTCTTGTGACAGGCAGCTATCACTCCTCTTGTAATCCAGGGTTTAGTATGATTTTGTTTAAATTTCTTAATATTTTTAAGTGGAAAGGCAGATTCATAGATGTTAGAGCATATAGTGTGGAAGGTGTTGTAGGCATCTTCACATGACTGTGATTCAATTACCTGGTTCCAGTTTATGTTAGCCATATTGTTTTTGAACATTTCTATATTTTCCTTTTTGAAGTCTCTACAAGTTACTGGTTCTTTTACAAATGATTTTCCTTTTTTGTTTTCTTTTTCTATATAGAAAATAGGTAAATTGAGTCTGAAATATCTACAACAAAGATACCTGTTTGATTCTTGGCACTTACAGCATTATTCGAGATGATGTTGTCAATAACAGTAGCCGAGCATTCTGTAATTCTTGTTGGTTTTGTTATAAATGGATAAAAGCCAGATATTTTTAATAAATTTAATATGTCTTGAGTGTAGAAGCTATGTTGTTTTAACAAATCAATATTAAAATCACCTAATATATATAAGCGGATTTTTCATTTTGTATGGTATTTAGAATTTTTTCGAATGATTTCATAAATTTGTCGTTGTCACTTCCAGGAGGTCTGTATGTGAGACTGACAAGTTTATTCTTAGTTTTTTCATTGGGAATTTCAATAAAAATAGTTTCAATAAATTCTTCATTCATTGACAGGTCATCTCTCAAATTATACTGTAAACTGTCCTTTATGTAGATGCCTACACCACCACCTTTTTTAGTTGGCCTGTGTTTTTCAATGAATTTGTAATTTTGCATATTAATTAAGTCCAGTGGTGAGTCAGGTTTCAACCATGTCTCGGTAATTCCTATGACGCTAAATTCATGTGAGCTGGAATCCATAAAGTTATTAAATTTATCAAAAATTTTTAGCAGCGATCTAATGTTAATATGAATCATTGAAAAGGTGATAACATCAGTACTCTTGATAATATTATCATTAAATTCTTTCTGAAGTATATAGTCACAGAGTGGAAAATTCATACCTTCATTATCAATATCTGTTTCAGAGAAATCTTGGATTTTTTTTTAAATTTGGGAAATCAGTTAAAAGGCTACTCCTCATTAAGCGCTTGAACGAGTTCAAGCAAACTTGGCTGGAAGGACCCGAAAGTGCTATGCTTCAGAGCTTGTATATAGAATTTTGATTGGTCAATTTATTCAGTGGCCATCTTGAATTTTACGAAAAGATGTTGAAAATTGTCTACTCATTAACTACTTGAGCGATTTCAATCAGACTGGCTGAAACGCTTTAGAAGTTGTATATAGAATTTTGATTGGTAAATTTTTCTGGCAGCCATTGTGGATTTTCTGAAAATCAGTTAAGAGGCTACTCCTCATTAACCGCTTGGTCGATTTCAACCAAACTCAGCTGGAAGAACCCTAGGCCCGTACGATTCAGAACTGGTAGACAGAATTTTGACGGCTTGATTTTGATGGTGGCCATCTTGGGTTTTCTGATAAAGGGGAATTCATATAAAATATATTAATCGATTGGGAAATTTCAACCAATTTTGGCCGAAAAGCTCCTATTGTTGTAGTGTCTGGAAATTCTATTCCGAATTTCGATAGGTCAATATTTTAGCATCAATCAATGATTTTCTGAATGTTTTACGGAACCATTTAAAAATGGTACTCCTTCAATCAATAACCTGATTTCAACAAAACTTGGGTGGAACAATCCTATGACGGTAGGCTTCAACATACTAAACGAGGGTCTTGATTGGTTAATTTTTTGGTGGCCATCTTGGATTTTCCGAAAATTAACCATCATATCTATTTAAATGCAAATGGTTTAAATACCAATGGGCCAGGTGAGCGCCACAGGCCCTTCGGCTCTGTTGAAGGGATCAAGGGCCTGCGTTTATTGTCATCTAGTCATGTATATAAATTGTCATCTAGTCATAGATATAGGTGTATGTATGATTACTGTATTCTCGTATTCTGCGGGTGTAGTAGTAGAAACATCCTACAGCTGCAATCAGTCCTTCCTTTTGATGGACCGGAAACGATATAGGTGTATGTATGATTACTGAATTCTGCGGCTGTAGTAGTAGAAACATCCTACAGCTGCAATCAGTTCTTCGCTTTTGTCCACTGTGTCTTTATCCTCAGCCAAAATCCTTAGCTTCCTCAGGTCCATTCTTGACTTGAGTGTACCGAGTCCTGCTTTTTTTAGGTCACCTCGCAGCACGCTTAGCAGATTTATGCAATGACGTCCTCTCCTCTCCAAACATGGACCATCTTTGCTGGGCGACTCTTACAGACAGCGACGGCGTATTACACATGTTGTATAGTGCCTCGTTGGAAATTATGCTCTCTGGCCATCGGTGTCCAGTGATGGTGCGTAGATGTTTGCGGTGGCAGGCATCGAGTTTGTCTAGAGCTGCCCTTGGAGCTGCCCAGCCGTTACAGTAATATATCATCAAGGATACGAAGGTTTCATTGTATAAACGTAGTCTTTTTGCCAAGGGTATCTTTGATCTACGAATCCATAGCTTCCAGAAGGACTGGAAAGCTATGTTCCCCATGGTGCAGCAATGTCAGCAGTACTGCAAAGCAGTACTGCAAAGCAGTGAGCCCAGGATTTTACTTTTCCTCAATGGTTCTCCGCCACGGAGTGCATCCTCATTTTCTTTAGTTTCATGCTTTGTAGATAGGTATATGTGGGTGAACTCTGTTTTCGATTCATTCATAAAGAGATTCTCAATTTTTAGTTTGCTAGCAGCTATTGGAAGAAGTTCGTCAAGGGTTTTTTTCCTCATCTATAAAGTCCACATCGTCGGCATATTCCTTCTCCTTTGATCAATACTCACCATGCTGTTACTTCTGATATACAGCTGGCCCTGACAGCTGGCTCTAGGACTATAGACTTAGAAAGCTTTACCGACTCCTTGGAACCGGGTACTCGGCTCCCAACTGCCGAGTACCCGTCTACCATAGAGCTCATTCTTGTTTGCATAGCAACAAGAGCAATACATGCTTTTTAGCAGTTGGAAAGATTAAGAATTAAAGTCTAAGTCTTTTTGTGAACTGTGCTTTTTGTGATAGCTAGTGCGTTTCTGCAAGGATATTTGGATTAATATGGATACCGCCGATGATAACCATGTTGTATATTTCCTTATTATTCCATAGTTAAAAGACTTAGGTCTTTAAATTTCGTCTGTGTCGCATGTTCCAATTTCTAACCCCAAAGAATCTGGGACATGTGTTAACAACGAAATATGCCAGATGATCGCCTTCTTTAAACCCCAACAGGCGATCGGCAGATATTAAAATAGGTGTTTGCTACGGTATTTTTTAACACGAATATCGGCTGACGTCGTTCTCCGTAAGATCCGAGCGGGTGACGTCACACCCGTGTTGCTCGGATGTTTATGTGAAGAAAACTTTTCATTAATTCGCGTATCTTATTCTAGGTGCTGCGTACTAAAATGGTACCAGAAAGCTTTGGAATGTTCAAGTTTTGCGTGTTATCACGATCTGTTTGCAATGATCGGTGGTTTCAAAATTCTTGATTAAGATGTGTGGTCTGCGGTTTTACCGTGTGCTACAGCAGTTTGTTTACATTTTGTTGTTTCTTCACATATCGTTTTGGCTTTCGTTAGGAGTATAATTTATATTGATTGGTAAATATACCCCGAATGCTATGCGATATGATTCCTGGTTCCGTGATACATCCTGGAGGATCAGTTTATGGGTGTATTTATGGCCGCTTCGTTCTTGTCATCATAATCAATGCGATCTTTGCTGTAACGTTGCGGGGTGGGGTGCGGGAGGGTTACAGTTAATTTATGGTCAATTTATGTGAAAATTAATTGTCTGCCTTCCATCTTTGTCTCGTTCCGCTTGCTTATTGTAGGTTTGTGCTTATTTATAGGCAAAGCCAGCCCCGCCATCATGTGATGAGTGCCACAAGTTCGTCCGGGTCCTGTTTAAGGACCATGTCTGCTTTAGGTGTACCTCATGTAACCTTGATAGTAGGTGTAATGTGTGTGCAGTGTGGTCCGTTGATATGATGATGAAGTTCCTTGCCCAGAAGGATTTGACTGGGTCTGATGCGGGGTCAGGCGGTCCGAAATTAAATCGTGGAGCGTCCGGTTCGGCCGCGTCTTCAGCTGGAGATGGCACCGCCGGCGTGGTTTGGTCCGGCTATGCAGGGCTTTCTGCATAGTGTTCTGCCCATGCTGGTGTCGTCCCTGCTGCCGAAAGTTGTTGGGCAGTCTCTCCCCATGCTTGGTACGGACCCTGTCCTTGGACAGGGTTCTGGACTGGTCACCGAGGGAGCCGTCTCGTACGGCCCCCTGGCAGTCCCGTCGGGCTCCGGCCTGACGGGTTCTGTCTCTCTGCGACCACCTCCGGGTGGTCCAGTAGCGGTGGCCGGTCCGTCAGGCATGGGAGCCGTCCGCAAGGACGGTTTCTTCGTCTAGTGACGACTCTTCGGGGTCTGAAGATGAGGAGGCCGAGGAGGAGAGGTTGCTGCAGCCTGTGATGCCACGGGTGGAGAATATGGAGGTCGATTCCGTCCTGGACGGAACCGTCCTCCATCTGTCTGGCTTGGCGCAAGCCAGGGCAGCGGCTCCGCCCGTGGTTGAGGCCAATCTGGTACCGGGCACCGGTCCCATGATGGTTGGTTTGATGCCAACCGACACGGTGACGGGTGTGCCGGGCCAGGCGTGGTACTCACTTATCTCGCCTGGTCCGGCGGTCAGACGTGGGGTGCCGTTGGCGCCTGTGTCTGGCCATGGTTCCGTGTCTGCTACAGGTCTGCACGGTTTTCCGTGCGGACCTACTCCATGGACTGGTGTGTTCCATGGGGTGGCGGCGGAACCGTATGGTACCGGAGTTCCTGGCGTGTCAGCCACGGCTCCTAGCCGGGAGGCCGTGGCTGGTAGGTCCGTGAACGGGTGACGTGTTCACGGGTGTGTCCTCCTCGGAAATAGACTGGTCTGAGGCTCTGGCTTGGCTAGCCAGGGTAGACCCGTCTGTGGTTTCGGCCACGGCCGAGGAGGATGCGCCCCGTCCATCGGTTGCATCGATTAGGACGGGGATCTTGCCCGCAGCCACGGTTTATTGAGGTGCTAGAGCCTATTTATAGTAAGCAACTCATGACCAAGGGCCAGCTCCCTGCGGCCTCCAGGGAGGTGCGGGCGAGGTGTCGTATTCCACGGGGGGAATACGACAGGTATGGTGTGGTACCATCGGTTACCGAGGATGACCGATGGGTTCTGGGTGTCCAGAGTGCTGGAGCGGGTGGCCCCGGTCCGGCACTGGTGGACAAATCCCAGGGACACCACGAGGAAGTCCTGTCCCTATGTGATGAGGGTGTGAGGGCAGCTATGAGTGCTGTCAACCATTCTTATCGCCTTCTTCAGTCGGTGTGGGCTGAAGCGGGGGCAGGCAACCCTGTGGCGCTTTCATGCATCAATGACAGCCTGGTGCTGTCTATGGACGCACTGGCAAGGGTGCAGGCGCGTGTTACTAGGTCCAGGAGGCAAATGGTTCTTGACCATATGCGTCCGGCTACGGCCGTCAGGGAGCGTCTTCTTGGGACGCCACTGACAGGTCCTAGCATCTTCGGTGGCCAGGCGCGGGCCATCTTAGAGGAGACGGCTAGCATTGCGCATAATCGGTTGGCGGTGAGCTTACAGCTAGAGCTGGTGCGGCAAGGGCATGCACTAGGGGCTGTAGGGAAGCCGTTGACTGTACAACCTTCCAAGAAGCAGAAGAAGCATAAATGCAAGGCGAAAGCTAAGCCTAGTGCGGCTGCTGCTTCGTCTGGCTTTTCTCAGCCGCCGCCGGCGAAGAAAGCCAGGAAGGTTGTGGAGGCCCCTACCCTCCCCAATGTTGCTCCTGATCGCCCTAGAGGCGGGAAGGGGATGGGTAAGTCCTCAAAGGGTGGAAAGAAGGGAGCGGATCATACCTGAGGGTACGAGAGCTTCCTTCGTATCCGCCTGGACCGCACCTGTGCGACAGGAACAGCGATGCCAGTTAGACCAGCTGAGCCAAGACCGAAATGGTTCTCTCTCTCTCTCGTTAAGAGAGGGGGGGAGCGGAGCGTGAGCCAGACAACCCCGTTAGGCATCGAGGCGTCTATAGTGGGTGGGAGGCTCATGCGTTTCGTCGAGGCTTGGCGAGGTGTGACGTCAGACAGTCTGGTCCTGGGATGGTTATCCCGGGGATTACATGCCGGAGTGGTTGGACTTTCCGCCACAGAATCTGTCTTTGGCACCTGCCTGGACACCCGTACCAAGGGAACCAGACAAGTTAGAAGCCATTCAAAACGAAGTGTCAGGTTTGCTTCTGAAGGGAGCAATAAAACCAGCAAACCAGAACACTCCAGGCTTCTATTCAAATATGTTCCTTGTCCCCAAGAGCACAGGGAGATGGAGACCCATACTCAATCTCAGGCCATTAAATTGGTTTATCCATACGCCTCGGTTCCAGATGGAAACGCAGAGGTTGGTAATGGATGGATTGAGGAAGGGAATGTGGTGTCGATCGATCTGAAAGATGCATATTTCCACATTCCAATGAACAGGAGTTGTCACAGGTTTCTGAGATTTGCGTTTCAGAATCAAGTATGGGAGTTTATTGTCCTCCCGTTTGGCCTGTCGACAGCTCCAAGGGTTTTCACAAGAGTGGTCCTTACGGTGACAGCGTTTCTCAGAAAAGAGAACGTGGCGCTACACACCTACATAGACGATTGGCTGATCAAAGCAAGTACGGCAGCCAGGTTGAACGTGGATACTGCTCTGACTCTGAAGTTACTTTCAGATCTAGGCTGGATAGTCAACAAGGAGAAATCCGAATTGACACCCACTCAACATTTCGTTTATTTGGGGATGCGATTCGATCTCGAGGAGGGCAGGGTTTACCCGTCAGAGCCCAGAGTGGTGGCTCTGTTGGCCATCCTCAAGAATTTTCGAGTGGGAAACCACATTCAGGCGAGGCGGTTTCTTCAGATGCTGGGCATGATGGTCTCCATGGAGCAGGTGATCCCGTACGCTGCTCTAATGCGAAGACCTATCCAGTTGTATCTGATGTCTCTGTGGAAACAGAGAACAGAACCCCTGTCAAAACTGGTGCCAGTTTTGGAGCCAATAATGTCGCATCTTGTATGGTGGAAAAAGCGTCAGAATCTCCTAGTAGGGGTTTTCGCTGCAATTACCCCACCCCCAGCTGTCCGTGTACACGGATGCATCGCTGGAGGGGTGGGGGGCCTGCCTGGGAGAACACCAGGTCTTGGGCACATGGACTCTCCAGGAGAGCCAGCTGCATATCAATCTGTTGGAAATGATGGCAGTGGAACTGGCGTTGGAACAGTTTCTTCCAATGGTCAGGGGCAAGGTGATATTGATACGGTCGGACAATTCGACGGTAGTATCATCGCCACGGCGGGACCAGGTCACAGCTCACATTCCTGGGCGATTGAACATTCTGGCGGATGCTTTGTCTCGCAGACAGCGAATTCTGCCAACAGAATGGTCCCTCAACCCTCAAGTTCTACGAAGGATCTTCAAGCATTGGGGCAAACCCAACGTGGACTTTCTCGCCACAAGGGAAAATGCTCAAATCATGACATGTCTCACCGATTCTAGATCCAAATGCCGTCGATACAGACGCTCTGGCGATAAGCTGGAGGGGGATGCACGCTTACGCGTACCCACCCACCATTCTTCTGCCGAAGGTATTGGTGACGATCAGGGGGGAACCGTGTCTGGTCCTGATAATAGCGCCGTATTGGCCCAGCAGGGCGTGGTTCACAGATCTGCTAGATCTGCTGGTGGAAAACCCAGTGCAGTTACCCGAGATTCCGAAAATAATCTCCCAGGCCAAGGGATGCTTCCTACACGAGCGTCCCGAAATGTTCAAATTGACTGCGTGGATGTTATCAAACAACGTTCCACGTCGGAAGGCTTTTCTCGCCAAGCTGCTGATTACATCGCGGCTGCGAGAAAGAGGTCAACCTTCAAGTCATATAACAACAAGGTTAACAGATTTGCAGACTGGTGTGAAGAAAAGGGTATTGATACCTTTCAATCCACTATTCAGCAAATAGCAGACTTTCTCTGTGAGCTGTTCTTTTCAGGACTAGCTCCCGTCACAATTGCTGGATACAAGTCAGCTTTGGCATCGGTTATCCCTTGTCTAGCCAACAGGGATAGTCCAGATGTGGCCCTGTTAAATGTGATGGTGAAGGGAATGAGCAATCTCCGACCGAGACAACCGGTAGTCATTCCAGCCTGGAGTCTATCTTTAGTGCTTAATGTGCTGGCCAAGCACCCTTTCGAACCATTGCGTTCGGCTAGTCTAAAGCATTTGACTCTAAAGGCGGTCTTTCTATTGGCAGCTTCCTCAGCTAGAAGGCGCAGTGAGATCCATGCGCTTTCAGCAGAGAGGGACCGATTTATTGTCTCCAGAGAGGGTCTGCGTCTTCTGCCAAGAGCAGAGTTTATGTCAAAGAATCAATCTTTGAGATATCCCGGCAAACCGATCATTATACCAAAACTAACAAGGTTTGATCGTGATTCCAGTGTCTGGTGCCCGGTCCGTGTTTTGACTAAGTACAGGAAACGGACAGACTCGTTACGGTCGAATGATAGCCATCTATGGATCTGCCATAAGAAGCCTTATGGCGCCGCATCCATGGATACTATCTCTCGTTGGGTAGTCGAATGTATTCAGACTACTCATGAGATGGCGACTGGGCACCAGGTGCAATGCGCAAGGGCACACGATGTTAGAGGAATAGCCGCCTCGACCGCCCTTTACAGTGGTGTTCCATTGGAGGACATCATGGCTGTTGCACAATGGCACTGTGAGTCCTCATTCACGGATTACTATATGAGGGATGTGTCAGACTCAGCCAATCCACTCGCTTTAGCTGTTTTGAAACGATAGTTAAGTGACCATACTGCTCTTCTCCCTTTTTTCACTTTGGTAAGAAAAGAAGTTAGAAGCAGACATGGTCGAGCGAGAGGATGACAACCAGATTGTGTCACTGATGGCCGGACAAGTGAATGGTTGGAGGCGGTACATCTGGAATCCATTTATCATGAGGTAATTCAAGATTGAGAGTTTTTTGTATTATGTCTATATATCATGTTCATTCATCTTATATATTCATGCTCATTCCCAGGCTAATACATGTGTATATGCAAAGAGCAGTTAACCCTCTTGGCATATTTGTGTTTTCAGGCGAGATGCATGTTCGTGAGTTCTCTCCCTTTTCTTAGGAGAAAAAGGGGGAGGGGGGGGTGGTTCAGTGATGCGAATGAGATTCGGTTCCGTTAACTTGACGGTCCCTTTTTTAGGTCTCCGTTAGTCAAGTTTAAGTCTAACTCTTTCTCCAAGGGGCAAAAGTAGCAGTTATGGCTTGCCCCTTCCCACCAGGTTACTGACCAAAATCTGGTGTATATCAGAAGTAACAGAATGGTGAGTATTGATCGAAGGAGAATGAAGGAAATTTAAATTTCCCTTTCTCCGAGATCTAACAATACTCACCATTCTGTTACGGACCCAGCCTCCCAGCCCCACGGAGGCAAGCCATGGATTTCTCTTGTTTGGTGGCTATGCAAACAATATGAGCTCTATGGTAGACGGGTACTCGGCAGTTGGGAGCCGAGTACCCGGTTCCAAGCAGTCGGTAAAGCTTTCTAAGTCTATAGTCCTAGAGCCAGCTGTCAGGGCCAGCTGTATATCAGAAGTAACAGAATGGTGAGTATTGTTAGATCTCGGAGAAAGGGAAATTTAAATTTCCTTCAATCTCTATCGGTATGCCCAGTATTGACACCGGGGGGTTTGGTCTTGTGGAGTTTTCCCGCACGGATTTCAATGCACCAGCTAGGGTTACACGATTATTCGATTAATCGCGATTATATAATTCAAAATGATCGTGGACGATTATAAAATGAAATAATCGTATAATCGCCATGTTGAAATTTTTGTCAAGACACTTTTACGCTTGTGAAACTCTGCTCTCGTTACCAAGCATGGAAACAAACATCCGGCTATCAGCCGAATGTGTGAATGATTAAATAAACTAAATAAATAAATAACTGATTTGTTTGTATTGACTCAGGATTAGTTTTAGATGAATAAAGATTGTTCACTTGGTCGCTATTTGTCATTGTTGTTGTAATCACACACGCTTATCCCGCGTTCCCCATTCTCTGAATAGTTATGCGCTAACGGTTTTCCCAAAGAAGTTCTAGAACTGATACCACGGAAATTCAACGCATTTTCTCACGTAAGAATTCTCACCGCCTACGCCTATGTTTAATGTATGCCTCAAAACATCCCCGGGGAAGTGGAATTATTTGATTTGAAAGCCTAAATATTGCGTATCCTTTAATAAAGGTCGTTTATTACATCAAAATTAATCCACAATTTGATATAAAATGACGTCGTGAAAAAAATACAAATCACGTTATTCGCCTCCAATTGAAGTTTATTTTAGAGCGAGTACTCGGATATAAATATTCTGGAATCGGGCACTCGGAACTTGGGAATTTATATATATTATCATTGCGCGATAGGAACTGAGTATTATACTGATCTGAATAACGGATACCCGTTTGATAAACTCCCTTTAGCGTATAATATCTCGCAAGAACACGCCGCCTCCCATCGCAAAAGAGCCACTGGCTCGCCAACTTAAGAAGGCGGCTATATTGTCGTTCGTAATAATTCAGTTTGGATCATTTAATGTTGATCGGCGTTACAAAATTGATGCGCATTTTCTCCCATATTTGTTTGGTACATAAATTTGGTCTTACAATATATTTATAAGGGAGCTATTTAATCACTCCAAGACTGTTTTACGCGCATTTTAACTACAAAAGTGTGGAATAAACTTTATTATATCTTGAACATACGTGGCCTACTATTAGTATTAATCTAATAGGTGGTCGAGATTTACAAATCCGAGGCCTGTATTGACTTCTAGAGGGGCCGGAAATGTATCAAGGCAGAGATCTGTCTTAAGTAGACACACCCTGTGACACGATTGTTATTATTATACACGCTATTCTTACAAATTATCTGCTGAGTTAGGGGGTGGGCTTCTAATACAGAGTTTTGCCGTTTTGAAACTGCTAAGAAATCATTGGAGCTCATATGTCAAAGTTAGGGGGTGGACTTCTATTAGAGCATAGGCTACAATTAAACGAAATACGTTACCTTCCGTTTTCCGTCTAGAAAAATGTTGATACATTCCTTTGTTTGCAATCAGCAACTGGCATATTCTGTCCATGTATGTATACCGATGTGCCTAATCCATAATCTTACAATCTGCAGTAGCATAATAAAGTCCTCTAAGCAGCATTGACGAAGTTAATATATTTCATGATTAATCATATGATCGCGATTATTTTTCTTAAATGATCGCGATTATGAAAAGTGAATAATCGTGCAACCCTAGCAGCAGCCAGGTAACAGGTGAAGAGCACAGGGGATAGACCATATCCCTGTGGGGAGCCGATTGATGTCTCAAACGCTACAGACTTCACTGACTTGACTCGTACTCTCAGCTTGGTGTCTGCAAGCAGTAGTCTCACTAGCTATAGCTCATCTTCATTGCAACTGGCCTGGCGCAGTACATCTAGGATCTTTGAGCGTTTAATTGTGTCGAAGGCTCATGACATGTCAATGCCCATTTTGTGGAAATCCCAGTGTTTGGACATGACTACCGACACAAGCATGCGTTGAGCCCATACAATGTCTGCACAGCTGCGTCCACGTTTGAAGCCACTTTGACATGATCCGGTGAAGTCGTCGATCTTGTCTCGGATGCAGCATAGAGTAACATTGGATAGAATTTTCCGTGTGCTGTTAAGGAGCACAATGGGCCGCAGATTGGCTAGGGGAGGCCAGGTGGCTTCTTGGGCTTGGGTAGCGCGATAAGGATGCCTTGGCCTACAGCGTCGATGGGAAGGTGGTGCATAAAAGCTGAATTGATTATGTGCGTGATCGATTTTGAGATAATGTCACTTGCATATTTGAATAGTTCATTGCTCATGCCATCAGGTCCAGATGCACATCCATTTCCATTTTTCAAGGATTTAAGTACCTTCTCACCTCTGCTGTATTGTATTAATTGGTGTTAGTAATGGCCTTGGGTCTCCTGAGAATGGGTGCCAGGGCTCATCATCATGGTCAGTGACCTGTTCCTTGAACCATTCTCGAATTGCCTCGACTTTGCCCTGGTCAGTCTCGATAAAGTGTCCTTCAGTGTTGTGTACAGTTAGTGGTGGTGTGTAGTCAGCAACTCTCAGGGCCCGGCCGCCCGAAACATTTTGTGGCAGTCATCCCATCTGCTAGGGCATCTGCTTGTTGGATAGCAAGATCTTTTAAGCATTCGCTAATGTGGCGCAGAATGTTATTGCGTTCCTGGTGTAGTTTGGTGCAATCTTCATTTTGGCCACTGATAGATGCGCAGACGTAACGCTTTCTGTTCTGCTGACAGTTTTACTATGAGAGGGTCATCAGTATATCTAGTTCTATTGTTTTTTAGAACACATATGATGCTAGTAGCTGATGATTCCATAGATATCAGTATTTTGGTTAGGGCTTCATTTGGATCAGAGCTGACGTCGATGTTAGCTATCTGCTCCCCGAGGTCCTTTTTGTATGACATTTGAGTGTCAGTGTCGCTGATGAGCTTGGGTAAGTTGTAGTTGACACTACCCTCTTGCCTGGTATGGCGTTTATACATTAGGTAGAGCTGGTTCATATGGGGGCGTGTAATGACTGGCTTATGGTCAGAATTGAGGTCTGTGCCTCCATAGGAACGAGCATCCCAAAGTAGGGATTTTGCTACTGTCTTGCATAGTATGAAATCTATTTGGTTGAAGACAGCTTTTGTAGCCTTAGAACCTTTTGGGGCTTTGCGATCAGCAATGTGTCCCGTCCATGTTGTCCGGTGGCGGCATGGGTGATTGAAAGCCATATTTGTGGCAAATAGGCCATTGGAACTAAGGAATGCCACCAGTGCATCTCCATTGCTGTTGCGTGTGCCCTCTCCATACGATCCCATGCATGAGCCAAGTCCTGGACTTTGTAGCTCGCCGGGTAGTGTCGAGCTGTTCCGATGTCTCATGTCGACTCGACGCGCCGTAAGTGCACGACGAGTGATGATGCTGGTTGGCATCCTGTCTCGGGGTGACGGACCTTGAACGAGACTGCCCTGCGGGGAACAAAAACCGGCTCCTAAGGCCGATGGAACTCAATCGTTCCGGTGGGGCCGTGCGACCATTGTCGCGAACATTAAAACAACGGTCTCATCCCAAGAGTTTGTATCACCAGTATGCCTGTCCATAGCAATTTCGTGATCTATAGACTTACAAGATTTGATTTGGTGACCTAAAAATATACGTCTATACAATGAGTTTACCTAACTAATTGAAAAATATGCTAGATAAAACTACAATAAGAGCATACAAAAATACAAGACATAGAGGCACGTAGATGAACTTTTAAACATGGGGCTCCCGGAGGTACCACAGACTCGTAGATCCGCAGAGGTATCCCCGCAAGGGAGGCTCCCGTACACGAGACATAGCTATTTAACTTAATATAAGTTATTATACCTCTAAGCTGAAAGGAAGAAGGCTATCTCAGACGAAAAAGTGATGTGCCTCACGCGGGCACTACTCCTAGTGCTAGTTTGGGTGAGGAGTATTATCCTGGCGTAGACCGTCGTCGCTGAATCCTTGCGAGAGGCAAGTGCCTCGCGCGGGCCTCCGTCTCGGAAAGGTGTCGCCACGTCTTAAAGCGGGGAGAAGAATAGTAGGCAAAAATGGGCCCACTCTAATATGTCAAACAAGAATGCTGTAGAAAGAAAAGACCATACCTAGTGAGATTATGTTTATAGGGGTGCGTACTGTTTTACGTGAAGACGGGGCAGAAGATTCCCGATGGATTCCTTCGTTACCGTCTTATGTGATTGCTAATATGCTGAATTAGTAGTTGCCGCTTTATTTCTGCGGGCCTTCTGCTTTGCTTAATTCTGTTTAGTTGTTTTCAGAGCAAGAATTAGTTTAGGCCGCCACTGGCCGATATCTACCTAGCTATTAGACACGGCTGTCACGGAGAACAGATGCCTGAGGACATCAATACTGTAGACAGCGCTCATACATGTTACTTAGCAGGATCTCCCAACTGGGTGAGAATCCGGACATTCCGCTTTGCAACCACATGAAACATTACAGGACATGGTTTACATTTCACGGAAGCATTATTAGGCCATATCTCCTATCGTTATGGTGGGGGTAAGAGAGACGAATGCACACCGTAAATGTCCTTCCCGTAAGGGCGTGGCAGATTTGAATATCATGCCCAGACATTTTAACAGAATTTGGTGAGAATACATATCTTGCCCGTCACCGGGTCCTATGTAACTAACCGTTTAACCTGTCGTTAGGTTTATATACAAGTTGCCAGTTTTGCACTGGGGTGTGGGAGGATTGTCAGTAAATAAAATAATAATTAATACATGTGTTTTCGCAGTGCTTTCCTACATTGGCTTAAAGTACTAGCTACTAAGTATCCGAAGATATACGGGAATGTGTATGTGATACCGCACCCTAGCCATCAGCGCTCGGAAACCCCAATAGTTTCCCAGTCGGATCAGCCCATGGTGTGGATAGGGGCGTCCAAACAATTAAGAAGCCACAAGGCTAAGAGGAATATGAAGAGAGACAAAATCTAGGAGTTATGAGTCTTACCGGAGTGCGCGGCTAGATTATCGGAAGAGAAGAATATATTACACAGTATGTAATGAAGAAAGTGTCTCTAATCATTTTGAACCTATCCTATCGAGCTGAATAGAAAAGGTTTAGTCGGTAGCATGCCGGGCTAAACAGAGTTATAGCACCTACATTGTGTATGCTCTTAGAAATATTTGAAATGTATTTGATTGAAAGTTGTTGCTGCCTTAGGCAGCAATGAAAGTTGTTGCTGCCTAAGGCAGCACTTTCAGTCAAATTATTTTCTAAATCAACTCCAGCTCACCCTACCCCTGCTGCTAACTCGGTGATTCAGCCAGATGTGCATGTGTTAAATGGATTGTGTGGTGGTGGGGAATAACCCGCTATAAAGACCACCTACCTGCCTTTAGAGACCATTTTCTTCAAATTGTATTTAAACCTCTAGTAACCGTCTGACTGAGTTTTTGCAGACGACATATTCCAAAGGTTATATCTCTGAACGTGATAAATATTTTGAAAACAATTGGACTGAAAGTTGTTGGTGGCTAAGCCACCAACAACTTTCAGTCGAATTGTTTTCAAAATATTCAACAAGTCAAGAGCTTTTGAAAATTGAAATTATTGGCTGCACTGGCTTGCAGCAGTGAGACAGTTAAGAAACCAGCTGTTGTTAGCACTGATATCATCTATTTTCACTTAAACATTGTTCAAAATCACTAAAGCAAAAAAAACCAGTCCAGAGATTGTTGTCAATATCTCGAAAACTAAATCATTTGACTGAAAGTCATTGGAAGTGATACTGATGGATGTAAAACTTAAGTAAGATTAGTTGAAATGCCAATGTTCCAGGTGAGCGATACAGGCTCATTGGGCCTCTCGTTACATAATACAAATATCATCTTTCAAATACAAATACAAATATAATATATTACATACAGACATACAAATTATTAAAGCAATGTCAATCATGTCCGACCAAATCAGATGTATTTGGTTAAGCTGTTTGTCAACAAAATCTTTCTAACGTAAAATAATCTTTAATAGGCCTATCTTGTCTGTGGAAATAAACGGGTGTAACATATATCCAACTAATATTTTGCACAGAAAAAGTTATATTGATTTATTAGTTTTTATTTAAAATTTGTGACAGTTTTCCTGAATTAATCAAATTTTTTTCAAACTAGTATTAATTTATCACTTAAAATCTTTTTTTAAATCCGGGTCGAATTGCATCAGGATTTTGCTAACTACATTGATTCTAGTGCTAGTATCCTCTCAATTATCTGACAAAGTCACTTACATACACTATGTAGTTTAATTCAATTCCAATATGATTTCGATCTAGTTCATTCTGAATACGTACTTAGGCTCATTCTTTAAGTGAGCTAAATATGAAACATGCTGAATATTTTGAGAATAACTTGACTGAAAGCTGTTGCTGACTAGAGCATCAACCACTTTCTGGTAGATTATCTAAATATGATGTAATGGTTATACTACACATGGATGCTTATAAATTGTTGTAAATACCATGTACATGTATATAGAACGGAATGGGTTATGTATCAAATGTGGTGCTGTCTTGTAATTGTCTCTGCTCTATGGAGGTATTAACTGGATACGGGTAGTTTTACAGTCTTTAACCCAAGTAGAAAATTTACATCTGTGGCAATTTTAAGTGTCTTCCATAATGTCTAGCATGCAAGCAAGCATATTTTGATGGTACAGCTGATGCACACCCTACCCAATCTTCGAAAATTTCAACAAAAAAAAAGAACTTTTGTTGCTAAATAATTGATAATACGGTCATTTTGGGCAATATTTGTCCTTTTATCTGAAGAATGGGCTATTTTAAACTTGAATATTTTATTGAAAAACTTACTAGTTGGAATATGTTTACACATGCAGGCATTCTGTGAAGTGTCATTATAATAATCGTAAAAAATGAAAACTAAATATATAAAGCTACTTTATGTCAGAAAGGCAAGGGTTCAGGCGCTCTTCCGTCAAACAAAATGTCCTCTCCGAGACAAACTTTGCAGCTATATTACAGATAATGAGAAGAGTGCATTATCAGTATATTGTGCTTAGTAAATTAGTATCTACGTTGTATGTTACAATCATTGTTTTGTTACAGTTTGAAGAGCTATGTGGAAAATTGTCAACAAATATGATAACTACATTTGATGAGTAATGATTTCCGTCAAATCTATGTCCTCTCCAAGACATAACAAAATGTGCTGTAATAGTATTTTACAGCTTGACTGAGCTTATCATATTGGACCTGATAGAAATATATGTTCTTAGCTACCTAGACTTTTGTTTCAAGTAATTATATAAAAATATTTGTTTACAGCATACTGAATGTCAAATGTTCTCTGAGACAAAATATTTTTACAAATAAATATGATAAAATATTCAATAAACTCATATTAAGAGATTGTGTATCCTGTTCATAATTGTTAAAATGATTCATGGACTAAATACATTAATAATATATAGTAAAACAAAATATAGTGATACTAAATGTTTATTATTATTGCTTTTGCATAATTATAGGCCTGAGTCACTAAAGGATGCTCAAATAAAAAATTTTCCTAAGAACAATATTACCATCCATAGTGAAATGATACGCCTTTATTTTCATAAATAATACATTAAAATGTTTTAAATAGATTTCCATTTAGTAATCTGTGTGTAATTTTGATGAATTTAACAATACCACGTGGTCTCGGAGAGGACACATATATGACATATTCTACAGTTCTTTAGAATTATATGCAATTAGCGCTATAGGTTATTGTTCGAGTAACACTTGTTTCCTAGAAATATGTTAACAAAATTTTAATAAAGGCAGAATCAAATTAGAACCATATCCAGGGGTCGAAATTCGTTTAAAAAAACCATGCACATCAGTGCACCCATTCGCATCATGTACATTCACCATACAATGTTTACATGCACATTCAGACATATAAAATCAACACTGTTTGAATTTCTTGTTCTCTACTATAGACTTTCATAAACTTTATTCTATAATCTGAGCACAAATTCTGTGCCAATTATTTAATTTTAATATGTGACTAATTATAGATTAGTGAAACAATATTTACTTTCCTGCACAGTTAGATACTATGTCTGGTATTTCGGGCACAGTTCTGTAAGAAGGAAGCATATTACCTCTAAGACATACTCACAGTAGCACTAGATGTATTTTATACAAATTTAGTAAGCTAACCATACATGCCATAATGATAGGTAAGTTAGCTATGAGTAATGCGCACCGGTTACAAAATTTAAGTGACTGAAGTGAGATTGTGTGTCTAAAATTGCTACATGCACACTTTTGCAGGTAACAATGAAAAAGAGGTGCATAGATCAGAATCTACATGCATACCTGCATGCGTGGACCCTTTATTTTGAACCGTGATATATTATTTGCTGGTCTAAGTATTATTATTCAGAGTGCTTTGGCCAAATTTATGAAAGGTGTTTAATACTGTTTATCTCTTAATCGTGTGTACCTTTCTTAATCAGCCAATCATCACAAGTTTATATTCAGTCACCATTTTTCGAAACATGTTTAGTGTAGAGGCGTCTAATCAGGCTAACAAATTTATACACATGTATGACATGCAGTGGTGTAACTTAGCTTATTCAGATGGCTGCCGTCAGGGCAGTCTGGATTTGAAAATCAACTGCCCTGGAAAATATTCAACTGCCCTGACTCAGTTGTGCTTCAATGATCCTTGGTTAGATGTAAGCCTTTAATGGTCAAAATATATCAAGATGTTGAATGATTATTAAAAGATTACAAGAACGATGTTATTGAAAATTTACAATTGGATTGTTGGCTCGGTAAGCGAGCTAGTCAATTTAATATTAAATTTCCAAAAATATTTTCTTGGTCTCCAATAGACCAATGTAATGCTTCATAATTGTCAGCATCACATTCTAGCTGTGGACTGTTACCGACTGGAAATTACAAATATCATTCAAAACACGAAAACTGATTTGATCACGGAACACACTCAGTTGAAAAGTTTACAAATACTTAGCACAGTTAATTTGCGGTTATCATTAGTGTAAAATAACAGTAGTACTTAAGCATTTTCAAACTTTCTGTTGAGTGCATTCTGTGATCTGACCAGTTGTCATGTTTTAAATGGTATTTGTCAGCAACACGCTGTGCAACAGTATGGTCATGGTACATAGGATCACTGATCATTTAGGTATTAGGAATCCTTCACAACTCTGTACATTAAAATGTAGACATATCAAGACGTTATTGGTTTGGTTGGTGTCTATCAAGTCCATGATTACAGGTCCTATTCGCATCTAGGCTCGTTTTACTACAGTCTATTGTTGCTAACTTCCCCAGTATTTACACTGGTACCAACTTATACTCCTGGGTGGAGAAAGGCAAGGAGCGATGGTTGTCTATCTTTCCAAGGACGGCAAGATAGTGCACAGCTCAGGCGTGAACTGGGTTCTCTGGTTAAATAACCCTGACGTACCCGAGTGCTAGCCACTACACCAAGACGCCGCCTTGTAGAGATATTGTGATAAAATCATTGATTTATAAATTTTCATTTTATCTTTATTCCAATCGTGTGAGTATTGGACATGACTGTGCATGTTAAAACAACAGCAGTAGCATGTGTACATCAGGAGCAGGAACTACGCAGTCAGATGAGTTTAGGCTCTGACTGCGTGACATAAGTTACCCATTTTTAGCACGACTGTAATAAATTAAAATGGAAAGATACGCATGAGTATCTGTAGCTGTTCTTCGAAAACAACATCTTAGCTATGCCTATGGCTGATGTTATCATGTCACCGATTGGCCGAATTAAGATTTTAATTGAGAGTAACAATGACATCAATCAATCAGACGTCGCATCAAACTATTGTAATATGCATGCTGTCTGACACTCGGAATGAGTCAAAGCATTGTAGTATTGTTGTAATTTAGCAGAAATTATGAATTTTTTATTGGCGATTGCATATATGTATATTACTTTGTTTTGTCTACTCAAAATCTAACTGTCTATAAGGGCAGTCCATTTATGAGATTGAACTGCCCTCCATGTTTTTTACTTGCCCCGGACAGGAGGGCAGTCATTAAGTTACACCACTGGACATGTCTAAGTGACAAAGAAATTATCAAATGTCTGTCTGTGGTTGTTTCTCTCAAAGTAGTCAAATGAGCCACATTTTCTACCAGATAGTTTTCTGAAACAGTCACACAATAGATGCGATGCAGGTGCACGGCATAGCTCAAGAGGAGATTGAATTGTGTCAGGAAGGAGCCAGACGACGGCAGATCATTTTTTCAGGAACAGGAATGATTCATAATTTGAGGAATTTAATGATGTGAAATAAGCACAAGTTGTTTAAGCATAACTAAAGTATCATATTTAACAGCGCTTCGCCATCAACAGCGATAACCTTGATAACCAACGAGATATGGTTGTACGATTTTTCCTTTGTAACAACTCGCAAATTGCACTTCGATTCTATACATGGATATTGTTCCAAATTATTGTAGTATTTTAAAGTGGGATGCCGTGCAATCAGTATATCTACTGAACCAGAAATTAATTTTGTTAATTAATTTGGGGTGGAAATGGGCTTTTTAATGCAAAAACATGATTTTTGTCAATTTCCTCGTAAACACCATATCATACAGATTCACTGAAAATAATTTAGTGAAACTTGGCAGGTTGCTTCTTTATGATGGCTAGATGTGCCTTTTGATGGATTCACCTTTATATGTCCAATATTTCGGGTGAAAAAGAGCTTTTTAATGCAAAAAATTTTCAATTTCATTTATTTATTTTTTAAATATCTTTAATAATATGATGGCTTTGAATGAAATTCATACCTACTACATAGAGAAAGGTATTTCCGGTGATTGCGGGCCATGTGGGCCCTCTGAGTCAATCACCGTTTTCTAGTTACATTTAGATCTGCCCCCAGGGGTGGGAGCGGGCATCGAAAGATTTTTTAAATATAGCGCAACTCATTCGAAACTGTTGGACAGAATTCAACCAAATTTGTATGTGATTACCCATATGACTGTGGAATGTAAGACAACATTTACATTTGGCTCCGCGTGAGGGGATGGGGTGGGTCATACGGTCAAAGAGGTGAACATGGAGATTTGCGTCTTCATCTAACTGTTGCCAGGTCTGGTCAAACCTTAGGATTCTAGTACTTATAAGCAATGACCTTTTTAGTTGAAATTCCTACCCATATCGTCCAGGTGATCCTCTTGTTCAATCTGATGTCTTTTTGTTATTCAGCCATTGAAGATCCCTATTCGCAGTGTTAACTCACATATAGTCTGTTCGCTGTGTGCTGGATACTTCATTGATGCCACTACGATCACAGAATGTCTTCACACGTGTAAGTTCCTCTCTGATAATGTAATGTTAATCATATATAGGGTAATGCACATCCTTTTACAGATTTAAGCTGCATTTAGCTCTTTTGTGGTGAAGGTCGGCCAAAAATGTCCTCTGAGAAATGTTTATTTATAGGCCCTGAGAAGACTATTTTTGGAAATTTTTGCACTGGAATGGCTGGCTCCATAATCATTACAGTGGTAAATTTTCAAAAAAAGGCTCAGCAAGCAGGACCACCGCAGCAGCTGGTTTTGGCCGACTAAAATCACCATTAAAGGGTCAAATGACTTTAAAACAGTGTGACTGAAAACGATGTTGCTCGCTGCCAATGTCTTAGTTGATTATTAGCTCACCTGGCCATGCACATTATGGCCAAGTGTGCTTATGCCATGGCAATCATCCGTCCGCCCGTCATCTGTCAACTTTTTCTTTAAATGACTTCTCAAGAATCACAGGGCTGATTTCAATTATATTTGCCTGGAAGCATCCTTAGAGCATAGTGATCCAAGTATGTTCAAAGGAAGCCGATCAGCCAATTTGTGCGGCGGCAATCTTGAGCTTTGACTGATTTTTAGAATTGTCAAAAACTCTCCAAAACCCCATGGGGGATTGATGTAAACCTTATGAAATATGATGTATGGCAAGAGCTCAACCTAGTTTGTTCGAGGGAGCTTGATTGGTCAAATGTTTCGCCGCCCATATTGGATGACCTAGTTTTAGAGAAAACTACCTCCAGAACCGCTGAACGGTTCGGCTCGAAATTTGTCAGATATGATTAGGGACTAAGGGCCATTAAAGTTTGTTCAATGGAAGGTGATACGTAAAAAGTCCATGGACAAATCAAAATGTAGAGTGTTTGGCAGCCATATTGCATATTGGATATTTTTATTTTATTCATTTTGAGGCCGAAATTGGTTTTATATAGGTTTTGGGTATTCTGATTTCAAATTTACCATTTTGAAACTGGCTGATAAACGGTTTGGCGGCCATCTTGGATAATTTTCCTGCACAAATCTTTCATACTAAAGCAATGGGAAATTTTAAATGTCTTCTCGAGACCTACTGGGCCAATTTCAAGTATATTTGATAAGAAGCATCCTTAGGCCATATGGATTCACATTTCTTCAAAGGAAGCCAATCGGCCAATTTGGTCGGCAGCCATTTAGGATGTTGGTTGATTTTTAGAAACGTCTTCAAAAGTCTACTTCTCCGAAACCGCTTGGGGGATCGATTCAAAACTTATGAAATGTTATCTAGGGCAAGAGCTGGACCAAGTTTGTTCAAGGGAGCATTATTGGTCAAATGGTTCAGCAGCCATCTTGGACGCCCTAGTTTTCATGAAAACAACTCCAGAACTGATTGGCCGAAGTTTGGCAGATATGATTAGGGACGAAGGGCCATTCAAGTTTACACAAGGGGAGTTGATACCATACAGGAGAGTGTTCAGCCTATGGTAGGAATTCCTACCCTGTCATTAAATCTTAGTAAAATGAAATGATCTCTATTCGCTCTGAAACATTCAAATCTGCATTAATTTTAATTTAACATGAGTTAATTTCCCACCCTGCTTGGTGAAGTCACTCTCGTGTATGTGATACATAAAAAAAACATGGCCGCATGAATTAATCAAAGTGTTGCATGTTTGGCGGCCATATTGGATATTTTTATTTGATGGATTTTGAAGCCGAAATTAGTTTTATATGGGTTTTGGGGTATTCTAATTTCAAATTTGCCAATTTCGAAACTGTCAGACAAACGGTTAGGCAGCCATCCTTGGATCTTTTTCCTGTCAAAATCTCCCATACTTAAGCAATGGGATATTTTTAAAAGCACCAGAGTTGGCAATTTCCCGGGAAATACTAACTAAGTATTTCCCAAGACAACAGGTCATACAAGACAACAGACATACTGGGAAATATATATGGAAATACTGGGACATCATCGGACCTCATGGCTGTTTATCAGGCTTAAGAAATCACTGTCACGCATTAATAAATATGTATACATGTATGATTGCTGTATTCTGCGGCTCTAGTAGTAGAAATATCCTACAGCTGCAATCAGTCCTTTTTCGCTTTTGCCAACTATGTCTTGTCCTCAGTTCGAAATCCTTAGCTTCCTCAGGTCCATTCTTGACTTGACTTTACTGAGTCCTGCTTTCTTGAGGTCACCTCGTAGATGCTATGTATTAATAAATATGATCTAGTTATATTACAATATTGAATGAGATAGGTTAAACTGTATTAACAGTGTCAAAACTGAACATCCACTAAAATAACATTACAATTTGGATGAGGTATGACTGGATATATGACAGTAAATCACCTTTTATCTGTTTAGAACAGTAGACACAATAATAAAAGACTACTATGTACACAGGTTTTGACTACTATCGCAACATGTAAAGTAAACTTATTGATGAGGTTTTTTCATACCGCTGTGTACTTGCTTAACCATTACCACACTGATGTCAATATTCTATCTTTTATATGGCAATAGAAGAGAAACTGGTGGACATATTTCAACAATTTTGGTGAACGATGTTGCTGTCTATGACAGCACCATCTTCCACCAAACTTGTAGAAAAATAATCACCAGTTCATCTTTTAATTTAATTTGAAAATAAAAAAATTTGACATCAGAGTGCTAAGGGTTAATGTCTTCTACTGGGGTTTTGATAAATGGCCATTTTCAGACCAAGAGAAGAATATTTTTGAAAATTTACCACTGGAATGACTGGCTCAATTGATCAATCATATTGTAGCATTTAATAGTATAATTTACATGTAGATTAGATAATATTTGTAGATAATTGTACATAATAGAATGAAACGTGTTGTCATCTCAATCATTTAATCCCCTTCCTGTCTTTCCATTGTGAGATAAATACCACACCAGAATATGAGCTGACTGCGGGAGACAGCCTAGCTCAGAGCATTGATTTACATAGAAATCAATATTCTGTAAGAGGCTGAGAATCCAAGGCAGTATAATGGATTTGTATCAGATGTCACAATATATACAGAGAGAAACAGATGAAGCAGCAAACCGGACACAAGATATCCTAGATATCTCACAAACGGTTGAGATTGCTGTGGTTTCAGGAGGAGAACCGGACACCAGTACAAGCAGGATACAAAGATCCAGGCAGTTATTGACATAATGGAATCCATTGATGAACTGGCCAAACCTGAAACAAGATGGCAACAGACAAAACCATCTGTGTATCACCACCCAGCACCAACCCTCCACCAGCAATAATCTGTGATTATAAGAGGAGAACTGGATGCCAGTCCAGGCAGGATACAAAGATCCAGGCAGAACCATTCCCACCACCACCACCGGCAGAACCGGAAACTCATTCACACAAAATCATCTACCTCATCATCTACAAAAGGTGCAAAAAACAATATGTGGGGGAAACAAAAGCACACCTTTGAGTTCAGAACACAAGAGCACTTACGCTCTATAGTAAATTTTCACTAAAAACACATCAGATACGACGCTCCAGTATCTTGACATTTCACATCACAAAATCACTCTCGGAGTGACACACTATCGTATCTTCCAAGTTCTCTCACCAGACCCAAACGACGACACGTCTACTGTGTGGAGAAAGGCCAAAGAGAACCATTGGATTCACCAAACTAAATTGCATGTCACCCTGTGCAATCAACTAAGCGAGACGCGATTGTCTACTATGGTCTCCCACCTACGTAGTAATTAAGCACAATATATACAGCATGCTAATGCATTGTATATCAGTTTAATTAAGTCATTCAGGTCGTGAAAGTTGCTTAAGATATTGAACCTATTTTACTAAACGTTATTGCAGCCTGTAGTGAAAATGGATTCCAAAAAAATTCAACTAAATATTTTGTGCAATAAATAGTAACGTGTAGTATCTGTTATATAGATTATATAGAGTTTAAAGGCCTATCGTTATGCTATGGTCTAACTACTTGGCCTATTTAATCTCATATCTCAACCTGTATTATATATGGGCTTCTATATTAGCCCTTCTGATTAATATATCTAGGATATTTAGTTTAAAATGTACAAGTTTTGATGAGGATTACTAACCTATTGGAATATTTCCCGGTATTTATGGCATTACCCATATTTCCCGCTATATATATATATATATATATTCTGGAGTAAAAAGCTGAACCAAGTTTGTTCAAGGGAACTGGGAGATATGATTAGGGCCTAAAGGCCATTAAAGTTTGTCCATGGAAAGTTGATACACAAAAAAAACATGTCCGCCATGAATCAATCAAAATTTTGCGGTTTTAGTGGACATCTTGTACTTTCTGCAAATTTCTGAGAAAATCATAAGACTACTTATTAACCACTGAGCCAGTTTTTATAAAACTTGGCTAAACTTTCTTCACAGAAATTAAATTGGTAAATTTTTCTTGTGATCATATCGTTTTGTTCATTTGTGCGAGTGGCAAATAATGCATTGTGTAGTATAATCTATGTTTATATAGAGCAGGAAATGAGTTTAATAAAATGTTTGTTTGTCTTTTAGTTTGTAGAAGTTGTATTGTGAAATACCTGCAAAGTAGTAAACACTGCCCTCAGTGTAACTTAGTGATACCTGAAGCTCAACCACTGTGTAACCTACGATCTGACAGAACCATGCAAGATATCATCTACAAACTGGTGCCAGGGCTTTTTGAAGGTAGAAACCATAGACTACTTATACTAAAGAGAGAATTGGAGACATTCAGTCTCAAAACTTGGGTCCTAGTGTGAAGACAAAACACAAATGGACTTTTTCGAGTTTATCCATCTATCATATGTTGTCATAATCAACTACATGATGTGTAGGCTGACGTCATAATTATGACATTATGAATGACTCGATATAATCCGTCTTTAACGCTTAATAGTCCGACACATTGTACAACACCCAGTCAAATTAGTTTCAATATATTCAACAGGTTTCCCTATATAGTTTTCTGCAAATTGATAGTCAAGATGTTCAGGGATAGATCGATCCCAACTTGAGCGAGGTGTGGGTGGAGCTTAGCTAAAGATGGGCGAGGCATAGCTGAAACTGGAAAGGTCCATTGTCACAGATGTCTGGCAAGATGAATGAATGAACGAACGAACGAATGAACGAACAAATGAATTGACACAAAAATATGACTTCTTCCAAGCCCCATCATTACCATAACTGACTGACGTTTCATTAATGCCTGTAAGTAGAACTATAGACATGCAATGAAAGTTATTAAAGAAAAAACTAAATTTTCAAGGTCTAACACATGCCTGGCAAGATGAACAGATAGATAGACAGGTGAATGGATGAATGAACTGACACAAAAAGTGGCTTCATCCAAGACCAATAATTGTGCGTGCGTGCAAGCATACATACATGTGTGTAATTACTGTCATATACTTTGTTAATTAAAGTTCTCGTGTCCCATTTAAAAATAGAGACACATGCACGAGATATGAGATGCTTGTTGATTTATGTTCAATTTACCAAATGTGCAATGCTACCCAGTGACTCCCTATACATTGTAATTATTGGATGCTATATTCATTGAGTGTATCTCCTGGAAATTAACACACTTGCGCTGAAGGCTGTTGAATGTACTGCCATGAATACATGCATGCTAATGCAAATACGTCCTATACGTGCGTGCATACATTTTCAGAGCTGGCTGACAAATGACCATTTGCACGTGCAGACAGGGTCTTTTTGTTTGAGAAATCCTGATCTGTGCATACAATAGACTAAACAAATATGGCCTTCAATATTTACAACAAATATGAAGTCGGGGCATTGCATGCTGGGGAACATTGTAAGCTGGGTAAATTGAACAGAAATCAACAGTCATCTCATATCTCCTTGAAAATTGTTCAGCTATTTAATGGGGCACAACAACTGTAATATAAAAATATTCCTTTATCAGTGCTTTGTCAATCACAGTAACGCAGTTGCCAGGTTTAAAACCTTGCAGATAAAAAATGACAAATTCTTTTTGATGCATTGAATATTGGATTGAATATTTTGAAACTAATTTGACTTGGAGCTCTGGCTATGCCAGCAACAGATTCCAGTCAAATTAGTTTAAAGTAGTCAACAGAAAACTTTATAGTTGTCTTGTAATTGAATCCATGGGTTAGATTTTTACTCTAAATTGGTGTCATTCTTGACAGATTATAACACAGTATTTACACATAAGCCTTTGTTCAGTATTGTTATGATTTAGATGAGGAAAGGCGGCGTGAGGAATTCTACAGATCTCGAGGGATTGGAAATCAGAAACAGACGGGTAGGCACATTTTCACTAAGCATAATGACAGGATTGATGATATTTCTTTATTATTTAATGAGCTATGCCATAATCTTGTTATTGGTTGCTGCAAAAATCATAGTTTTTAACACTAAAGCAATGGCTGAATCCACTTTTAGCTATGCGCCATCCATCTCTATGTAAGCTCCGACCAGGATTTTGCCCATCTTTGGATCTATTGAACCATGAACTCCCTGAATCGCAATTGACAGAAAACTATACAGGTAAGCTCTTGAATATCTTGAAACTAACTTGACTGGGTACTGTTGCCACCTATGGCAGCGACAGCCTCCATGCAAAGTAGTTTCAAAATATTCAACAAAATAGTTATTAAGTAATAAAGGCATACAAATCATACAGATGACAGACTATTAAGAGTTCCTGATTGACTTAGGTACGCCATCCATAACATATTTTAATTGTGACATCAGCCTTCTTATGACGTATTTGGTTATGCCATTATATAATTGACTGACAGATCGGATTCCTCTATTGACTTAGTTTCTTTGTTTGTCTGCGTGTCCCTCAGTTGTCATCGCCATTGGTGGTTAAGTTTTTGACCTAGCTCTACATATTTTGTCTAATATCTTTGGATTTATTTACCCTATTGGTAGTAAACCTGGACACTTCATATATATTTTAAGAATACAACCAACTGTCAGGGAGCTCATTAGGTCAACGGTCAAGGTTACTATAGGACTTTGTTTTGACATGCTAAGTTATTGGTCTAGCATTTCATAATCTTATATCTCATGATTCTTCTTCTTCTTTTCGTTTGCTGATCATACCGCCAGTCCTGTAAGTGACTATCGACATGATCATAAGCGTTAAGTGCGTGGATCCATGGTTTATTAGAGTACGCCGTGCGGCCTGGAACCTCCGTCTTCAGCACTTGAGGTTTCTGTCAGGGTTACCTCACCCTTACCTCCTTTAGTCGCCTCTTGTGACACGCAGAGGATACGGAAGGTGTAATCTAAGCCCCACCTACAGGGCAATATCTCATGATTGATTTACTATATTGGGAGTAAATATCAATACATACGTACCTATATTGAGAGATATTGTTTCAAATGTTTTGGATTAAATTATGAGAAAGAAACATTAAAATTAATGCTGATTTGAAATCCAATATGGCTGCAAACTACTGGTGGCCATATTGAAATCGCAGTTTCATGCAGTATCGTGCACCATTTGCAGAGCTATAACATCTTTGCCATATCTTAGATTATTTTTTTATTTTAACAAATATTTTCAGAAGCTATTAGCAGTGCGCCATGTCTATCAGTAGTTAACAACAATCCAGAAGGTCATCTTCACAGATATGATGAGCAGGTGTGCCTATGTCTTGAAAGATACAGGTGACTATTTGATCATTAACTGTTTCACCGATGAATTCCCCATATCTCATTTTCACATCAACCATACAGAAAAACTGTTCTGGCTTACAGTCAAATTAATTTCAAAATATTTAACAGAATAATTTTTAGCTCGACTTTACAAAGTCAAACAAGCTATTGTGATACCTTGCACGTCGTCCGGTGGCGACGTCGTCGTCGTCCAATTTGTGTTTAGCTCAACTTTTATATTTAAATCTCAAGTTTGGTTAATTATACTAGATTCAAACTTGGACACATGCTTCCATATAGTGTCACGGCATCAAATGTCAAAGTCACTCTGACCTTGGTAAAAGCCTTGTTAGCCCACCCGGCCTGAAAGGCCAAGTGATCTTATGCCTTGGTGACCCCCCCCCCCCCCCCCCCCCCCCTATCATCCATCCATCCATCAACTTTTTCCTTAAGCGACTTCTCTTCAAGAACCACTGGGCCGATTTCAATTATATTTGGCACGAAGCATCCTTAGGGAATAGTGATGGAAGTTTGTTCAAACGAAGTCGATTGGCCAATTTGGCCGGCGGACATCTTGGATTTTGGCAAATATTTAGAAACGTCTTTAAAAATCTCCGAAACCACTTAGGGGATTGATGCAAACCTCATGAAATATGATCTAGAGCAAGAGGTAAACCAAGTTTGTTCAATGGAATTTGATTGTTCGAATGGTTCGGTGGCCATCTTGGTTGACCTAGTTTTAGTGAAAACAACTTCTCCAGAACCGCTGAAGGGATCGGGTCGAAATTTGGCAGCTATGATTAGGGACTAGGGGCCATTAGAGTTTGTTCAAGGGAAGTTGATCCGTAAAAAAAACATGGCCGCCGTAGGCCAATCAAAATATAGCGTGTTTGGCGGCCATTTTAGACTTTTTTATTTGATTGATTTTAAGGCCGAAATTTATTTTATGTGTTTTTGTGTATTCTGAACTCAAATTTGTAATTTTCGAAACTGTCGGATAAACGCTTTGCGGTCCATCTTGGATCATTTTCCCGCCAAAAGCTCCCATACTAAAGCAATGGGAAACTTAATGTCTTCTCGAAAACTATGGGACCAATTTCATGATCTAGGGCAAGGGCTGAACCAAGTTTGGTGAAGGGAACTTGATTGGTCAAATGGTTCGGCAACCATCTTGGTTGACCTAGTTTTATCGAAAATGACTTCTAGACTTCTCTAGGGATCGGGCCGAAATTTGGCAGATAGGATTAGAGACTAATGGCCATTAAAGTTTGTTCAAGGGAGGTTGATCCATAAACCCCCCCCCCCCCATGGCCACCATGGGCCAATCAATATATAGAGTGTTTGGCGGCCATATTGTACTTTTTATTTGATGTATTTTGTGGTCGAAGTTGGTTTTATATGTGTTTTTAGGTATTCTGATCTCAAATTTTCAATTTTCAAATCTTTGACAGCCATCTTGGATCATTTTCCTGCCAAAAGCTCCCATTTCACTTCAAGAGTATACTTACCTCCCTAATACTTTTGATATTGCTAAATATTGGCTTTCACTCAATAAACACTCAGATTTAAAACAGTTAGGTGCCCCTACTGGGCAGGGAGTCAGAGCGTAGTCTGGCGGATGCCAGCCCCACCACCGCGCATGCGCAGACTAGCACTTCCTCTTTGCTAGATTATTGGCAGAGAGATCACACATGTCTTTTTGAGCAAAAGCTTTTTCTTACTCTTAAACTGTTTAAGTGGTGTTATTTTGGAGTGATAGTCACTGATTTGGATGGCAGGAAGGATCACTTCGCCAAAGGGGGACTTAGGACCTTTAAATCAGGTGACTTCTAGTAAAATTAGCGAGTTTTTCTTCCCGGTGTATTGTGTTTCCGGGACTCGCGTTTACCGTGATAAGCGCCTTGGTTAGTTGGTTTATGTCAACTCGGTGCTACCTAAGGCTAATTTCTCTTTCTGTTTATGTCCACAGGTCTGTATGACGCTAGGTGGTGGCATCACAGCAGCAGAGAGTTAGTTTTCTCTCCACCATGGTTCCATTTCCTACTAACACTGTTAGGTTATCTAACCAAATGAAAAATTATGTCCAGTGAGTTGGAGGCCTAGTATAAAGGTCTTCTCACTTTGCCCTCTTGATCCAATTCCTTCCCCATGAGGTGGAGAGAGTTAAGAGGCGTGCAGATGGTGGAGTTCTCCGGTTCGTCACGTTGGATGGTTTGTCTATACAAAGTGTCAGGTATCTAGTTATTGATAATGTGGTGATGTTAATTATAGTAAGCAAAGGGAGATAATTAACATTTTTGCCAGAAAAGAGTTATCTATATGTATCTGATGGTTGTGTAGTCGACGTATCCATTCAGCATACAATTCGTCCTTGCACTTGGATGTTTTGTTGGGATCGAATTTTTCCTGTCACGGGATTAATGACGTCATAATCAGCCTGGCTATGTATTTATCAGCAATTCAAGTCGCTATGCTGGTTTCTGATGTATATTGATCTTTATGATCGTTTTCCTTCTCTTTGAGTTGGTTTGAGTGTCTAAGCTTAACTAGTTTGCTCATACTCCTTGTCCTTTGCCCTGTTTCAGGGACCGGGTTGCGCGTCCTGTGGACGTTTTCTACCTGATAAGTTCTGGCCTCATCGTTGCTATCAATGTAGCCCTTGTGGTCCCTTGGTTAATTGTGACATATGTAAGCACTGGGGGAGCGAGTTAATGTCCGAATTCTTGTGCTGCTTACAGGCGACGGACAAGGTGGTAGAGGAGGAGAAGAAGAAGCGGAAACGAGAGGTTGTAAGTAGGAAGGGTAAGGGGAAGGTCTCGTCCGCGGTGGATATGGAGGCCTTCCGGACCGAGATGTTGGGAGAGATGAAGAGGACAATAAAGGATTTGGTTCCAGGGTTGCTTCGTGGCATGCTTCCTGGACCAAATCCTTTACTGTCCTCATCATCGGCTTCGGAGCAGGTAATCCCCGCCTCTGGATCGGTTTTCCTTAGACCGCTTCCGTTGTTCGACGATTCAGAGGTGGCCCCATTAGAGGGGGCGTTCCACGACCCTGGCAGCAGGCTTATTGCCGCGCCGAGAGGGGACCGTGGACGGTTGTCGCTGGAACCCGCGGGCTGCTTATCAGTCCAGGGGTATCCGCACGCCGCGGTGGCCAGTACCTCCTATGGCACCGTTCCTGGTCAGCCCGGGTTAGCTCTCTTTGCTGACCCGGGGTCTAATCTTTCTGACCAGGGTGATGAGGATTACCTGCTAGGGTCGCCGTCTGACGACGTGGACATGGATGAAGACGTTTGTGCACCCCTCGCGGGGAATACAGGCGGCTTCTTCCACGGTTTTACTCACCCTGGAGTAGAGTCCGCGGCTCAGGTGGTGGCCCAGGGCGCTGCTGATGGCCAGCGGTACCGCATACCTCGGCTTGCCGAGGGTGTTGCTGGTGCTGGCCGGGCCCGTGGTGGGGCGGTATATACCCCACGCTCTGCCACGGTGCCTGCTCCTGGTCAAACCAGTGATATTGTCATGCCGGTGCTGTCAGGCCCGCATGTTTTCCCTGGCTTGCCAGGTGTATCAGCGTACCCGCCGTCAAGCTCTGCTGCTTGCGCTCAGGAGGAAGACGAAGGACCCCGTCTTGTAGAGCGCTCGCAGTTAGCCACGGAGGAGGATTGGTGTGACGCTTGCCAGTGGTTGGTGAGCGTTAGGCCTGATCTGCCCGTGGAGCAGTCGGCTAGCCAGCGTGACCACAGGCCGTGGTTAGCTGGGAAACCGACTGCTAACGCTATGCCTTCTCTGCCGCTGGCGGAGCATGTCGTTGACATGTTCAAGGCGGCGGAGTCGTCCATTCAGTCGAGTGGACGTCTCGCGAAGGCCCCTCGCGAGGTGGCCAGGCGTTGTCGCATCGTGCCCCTGGATTACCAGCGGTACGGTGTGGTACCCAAACCCAGCGTGGATGACCGCGCGGCTTTGGGTGAGGATGCGCGGCCAGGCTCCCGTTCTGACACGGGGGTCTTGTGCTCGAACGCGTTGCGTTCGGCGAATACCGTGTTGCGTGATGCGGAGGAGAGTGGGAGGGCTTCGATTGCCGCTCTGTCCCACGTCTCCCAGCTGTTACAGGGGGTAGTAACGGCATCCGCATCGCGCCAGCCAAGTCCGGTCACGGTCCAGCGAGCCATCCAGGATGGTATTAACCTGGCGCTGGACTGTATGACTCAGGCGGTGACCAGGAGTGTCCGGGCAAGACGCACGTTTGCCCTGGACAATCTGTGCCCGTCTCAGGACCTGTACAATAGGCTACTGCGTACGCCTATGACGGGTCCTGGTCTTTTTGGAGGTGAGGGATGTCGACACCTCCAGGAGACGGTCACCCTGGTGAATAACCAGAGGGCGCTGCGCGAGCAGTTTGAGGTGCTGCGTCGTGCTAACGTTCGCGCCGCGGCCCCTGCGTATCGTCCCCTGCAGGCTCGAGGTGGTGCTGGCCAAGTCAGAGGCCAGCCACCGTCGCAGCGTCGGCCTCGGCCGCGTGCGATTCGGCCAGCAGCGAGGGGGGCGCAGTCAGGCGCCGTCAGCCAGGCAGCCGCCCGCGCACCAAGGTGCGCGCGGGGCGGGGCGGGGCGCGCGAGGATCTGGGCGTGGTTATCGGTCCTGACAGGACGCTTACCGCGGTAAGAACCACTCCGGTGTGTATGGCGACGGAGACAGTGCCGCTCTTGCATGCCTCGTGTCCACCGCGGTCCCTAGGTGGACCGGTGGGAGGCCGGCTAGCCGACCACATGCAAAAGTGGGAACGGTTAACTCAGGACCGTTTAGTCTTGCGATGGCTTTCCGTCGGGTATCATCCAGAGTGGATGACAGGCCCGCCGTCGCGACTGTCTCTAGTGCCAGTCTGGACTCCCATTCCGAGAGATCCAGAGCAAAGGTTGTGTATCGAGGAGGAGATAAATTCCCTCGTACAAAAGGGAGCTATTCAGCCGGCACAAAGGTGTCCGGGCTTCTATTCAACCCTGTTCTTAGTAACAAAACGCACCGGAGGGTGGAGACCGATTCTCAACCTCAAGCCATTGAACAAGTTCATCGAGACGCCCAGTTTCAAGATGGAAACGGTGCGCTCGGTGTTGGCGGGGTTGGAGAGGGGGATGTGGACGGCGTCGATAGATTTGAAGGATGCTTATTTCCACATCCCCATCCACGGGAGTTTCTGTCGCTTCCTGAGATTTGCATTCCAGGGCAGACAGTGGGAATTCAGGGTGTTGCCCTTCGGAATTTCCACGGCTCCTCGGGTTTTCACCCGTGTGGTTCTTGCGATCACAGCATACCTCCGCAGGAGAAGCATAGCAGTCCACACGTACATAGACGACTGGCTGTTGAAAGCGCACACCCGGGAAAGTTTGTCGGCCAATCTGGAGATTGTTTTGAAAACTCTCACAGACTTAGGCTGGATGATCAATTTCCCAAAATCAGAGCTGACTCCATCCCAGAAGTTTGTTTACCTGGGGATGTTCTTCGATCTAGAGACAGGATATGTTTATCCTACTCAGGAGAGAGTTCAGAAACTCATCTCATTAATTCAGTCAGTGTGCGACAGTCGTCATGTCCTGGCACGGGTTTACTTGAGAATGCTGGGGTTGATGGTTTCATTGGAACCAGTCATTCCTCAGGCCGCCTTACGCAGGCGGCCGATCCAGTTATTTCTCATGACACAATGGACCCAGAGTACAGGTTCGCTGGACTCGAATGTGTCAGTGTTGGCGCCTCTGATTCACCACCTGCAATGGTGGTTGAATACAGAGAATCTCTTGCCGAGGGTTTTGCTAACCCCTCCCCACCCTCAGGTGACTGTGTATACAGATGCATCGATGGAGGGCTGGGGAGCTTGCCTGGAAGAGTCCACGATATCAGGGCTTTGGAATCTGGAACAGTCAAAGGAACATATAAATCTACTGGAGCTAAAAGCAGTAGTCCTGGGCCTGGAACATTTCTTACAGAAAGTTCAGGGCAAGATTGTTCTTATTCGTTCAGACAACTCAACAGTTGTGACTTACATAAACCGCCAGGGCGGAACGAAGTCGCCCAGTCTCTGTATGATGACATGGAAACTGCTTTGTTGGTGTCTGGATCACCAGATTACCTTGAAAGCAGTTCATATTCCGGGAAGGTTAAACCTGCTAGCAGACTCATTGAGCCGAAGGATGAGTGTTTTACCCACGGAATGGCAACTAAATCAATGTGTGGCGGATCGTCTGTTCGACCATTGGGGGAAACCCAACATCGATTTGTTCGCAACGAAGAAGAATGCGAAGATGACGACGTACGTCTCTCCGATTCCGGATCCAAGCGCTTTCGCAACAGATGCGTTAGCTATCAGCTGGGGGAGAATGTATGCATACGCATTCCCTCCAGCAATCCTGATTCCAAAAATTCTTCAGAAAATCAGACAAGAGGAATGCCAAGTGCTTCTGATCGCCCCGGATTGGCCAAGCCGATCATGGTATACGGATCTGCTGGACCTTCTGGTCTGCAATCCGGTTCCTCTGCCTCTGATGGACGATATTATCTTCCAGGGCAAGGCCCTTCACAACAATCCGTCAATGTTCAGATTGACTGCGTGGATGTTGTCAAGGAATCTAGAATTAAGGGGGCTTTTCTGAGCAAGCAGCCATGTTTATGGCCAAAGCCAGGAGGGGGTCAACCTCCAGAGCATATAATTATAAAATCAACAGATTTGCAGAATGGTGCTCAAAAAGATGTATTGATCCAATGGATTCATCTATTCAAGTAGTAGCTGATTTCCTCTGTCACCTCTATGATGCCTATAGCCTCAAGCCTAACTCTATTGCTGGTTATAAGTCAGCATTAATGTCTGTTATTCCTTGCTTGGCTAAGAGGGGAAGTGATGAAGTAAATACATTAAATGTATTAATTAAAGGCATGGGCAATCTAAGACCAAGGAATCCACCTGTGATTCCGTCTTGGAGTTTATCGCTAGTGCTTCAAGTACTAGGTGATAAGCCTTTTGAACCACTTAGTTCCATTTCTATGAAACTATTAACACTGAAGACTGTGTTTTTAATTGCTGCGGCCTCGGCTAGGCGTAGGAGTGAAATTCATGCCTTATCAGCCGAGGATGACCGTTTTGTGGTTTCAGGGGAAGGCCTTAAGCGGCTACCTAGGATTAATTTCTTGGCTAAAAATCAGTCGTTGAAATATCCAGGTCAACCTATTATTTTGCCTGCTTTAACTAGATATGATCCTAATTCTAAAGCATGGTGTCCCGTCCGGGCGCTGCGCCGGTACAAACAACGTACGGCGGAGTGGCGCACCGACCAGTCAGCGTTATGGTTGTCATATATTGAACCCCATGGCAGGGCTTCTAAGGACACCATTTCCAGGTGGATTGTGGAATGCATTCAGTTTTGCCATAAATCCGCCACCGGGAAGCAGGTTGACGTGGCCAAGGCTCACAGTGTCCGCGGCGTAGTGACATCCACGGCCCTATTTAATGGGGTCCCTGTGGATGATATTATGTCGGTGGCTCAGTGGCACTGTGAGTCAAGTTTTACAGACCATTATCTCCGTGACACCTCTAATCCTCTCGCCTTGTCGATTTTGAAAAAATAACTCGGTTTATATTTTTTGAGGAGGTTTTTTCCTCATTACTTATATATTTCACAATTAATTTATGGAAACACCCACTTTTTTGGGCCTGCATCAGTCTTTACCAATGGGAAGATGATGTCAGCAGCCATTTCAACAAGGTCAGTCTTGTTCATGTGTTGTCCGTTGTTGATTGTATTGTCACGATTACCCGTTATTAATATGGTGATGGTTTGTGTATTTGTGTGGTTCATTGTTGAGAGTTACGAAAATGGAGCTTTTTCGTCTCTGTCCTGTAGTACATGGCACTTGTACGTAGAGAGCGTATAGGACATTGAGGTCAGTCGACTCTTCCTCCCAGGAAGGAGGGGGGGGGAGCGCATATGACATTCGGTCATCTCTCATACATCGGTGGTGTTATCCGATGGTTAGTCAAATCCTGACTGTTTTTTCTTACAGTTTCAGAAGTTTAAGTGCCTTAAACGCAGAAAAGCGTATAGGGATGAGCTGGTCTTTTGACCTCGCCTCCCTCCCGCCAGATTCACTTTCGAATTCTGGCAATATCAAAAGTATTAGGGAGGTAAGTATACTCTTGAAGTGAAATAAACGAAATCTAGGATTTCTTTTTTCACGAGAGAGTTGATACTTACCTCCCTAGATACGGACCCGGCCTCTCCACCCCACAGAGGCTCGGTCTTCAGGCTCTTAATAGTTGCATGTGTGTCAGCCAATAATCTAGTCAGAGGAAGTGCTAGTCTGCGCATGCGCGGTGGTGGGGCTGGCATCCGCCAGACTACGCTCTGACTCCCTGCCCAGTAGGGGCACCTAACTGTTTTAAATCTGAGTGTTTATTGAGTGAAAGCCAATATTTAGCAATATCAAAAGTATTAGGGAGGTAAGTATCAACTCTCTCGTGAAAAAAGAAATCCTAGATTTCGTTTATACTAAAGCAATGGGAAATTTAAAATGTCTTCTCAAGACTACTGGGCCGATTTCAATTATATTTAGCAGGAAGCATCCTTAGGCCATAGAGATTCAAGTGTGTTCAAACGAAGCCGATCAACCAATTGGGCCGGCGACCATCTTAGATTTTTGTATAAAAATCTTCTTCGCCAAAACTGCTTTGGGGATTGATGCAAACCTCATGAAATATGATCTAGGGCAAGAGCTGAACCAAGTTTGTTCAAAGGAACTTGATTGGTCAAATGGTTTGGTGGTCATCTTGGTTGACCTAGATTTAGTGAAAACGACCTCCAGAACCACTGAAGGGGTCGGGTTAAAATTTGGCAGATATGATTAGGAACTAAGTGCCATTAAAGTTTGTTTAAGGGAAATTGATCTGTTAAAAAACATGGCCACCGTGGGCCAATCAAAATATAGCGTGTTTGGTGGCCATATTGGATCTTTTTATTTGATGGATTTTGAGGTCAAAATTGGTTGTATATCTGTTTTTTGGGTATTCTGATCTCAAATTTGCAATTTTCGAAACTGTCGAATAAACGGGTTGTGGCCATCGTGGATAATTTTCCCGACAAATGCTCCCATACTAAAGCAATGGGAAATTAAAAATGTCCTCTTCGCGAGAACTACTGGGCCGATTTCAATTATATTTGGCAGGAAACATCTTTAGGGCATAGAGATTTAAGTTTGTTCAAACGAAGCCGATCGGCTAATTTGGCCGGCGGCCGGCATGGATTTTGGTTGATTTTTAGAAATGTCTTTAAAAATCTCCTAAACCGTTTGAGGAATCATGAAATATGATCTAGGGCAAGAGCTGACCGAAGTTTGTTCAAGGGAACTTGATTGACCAAATGGTTCAGTGGCCATCTTGGATAACCTCTTTTTTGCAAAAATAACCTCTTCCCCAGAACCGCTGAAGCGATCAGGCCGAAATGTGTGATATATGATGAGACACTAAGGACCATTAACTTTGTTCAAGAGAAGTTGATCCGTCAAAAAAACTGACCGCCATGGGCCAATCAATATATAGCGTGTTTGGCGGCCATATTGGATCTTTTTATCTGATGGATTTTGAGGCCGAAATTGGTGTTATATATGTTTTTGCGTATTGTGATTTGAAATTTGCCATTTTCGAGACCGTCAGATAAACGGTTTAGTGGTCATCTTGGATCATTTACCCGCCAAAATATCCCATACTAAAGCAATGGGAAATTTAAAATGTATTCTTCTTGTGCCATCTTGGATTTTGTTTGATTTTTAGAAATGTCTAAAAATCTTCTCCAAAACCGCTAAGGGAATCAATTCAAAATGCATGAAATATCATCTAGGGCAAGAGCTGCACCAAGTTTGTTCAAGGGAACTTGATTGGCCAAATGGTTTGGCAGCCATCTTGGATAACCTATTTTTTGTCAAACCAACTCCGGACCCACTAAGCGGATTGGCCGAAATTTGAGAGATATGATTAGGCACTCAGTGCCATTAAATTTTTTTCACCGTAAGGATCTACGCCAGAAACATGGCTGCAGTGGACCAATCAAAATGTAGCGTGTTTGGTGGCCATATTGGACTTGCAAAAAAGTCCACAAACTCATTTAAAAGACTACTCCTAAGCCACCCACCAACAATTTTGACAAAAATGCATAGTGCTCCAGGTGAGCGACACAGGCCCCTTGTTTTTTTTCAATGTTAACATTTTCCATTTAGCTCAACTTTTCTGTTTATATCTCATGTTTGGTTAATCATACTTGAGCCAACCTTGGACACATGCCTCCTTATATAGACACGGCATCACACAATGACATTAGGGTCAATGGTCAAGTTCACTGTGACCTTGTAAAAACCTTTCTAGCATTAAGATTTTCCGTTTAGCTCAACTTAGCAGTTTATATCTCATCTTTGGTTAAGCATACTTGACCAAAGCTTGGACACATGCCACATTTTCACATCAAAAGTATAGATACTCTATGATATTTCCCAAATATCGACCTTGCTTCAGTAAGACTCAGAATTAAAAAGAAACCGCCCCCACTGGGCAGGTTACTCAACTGACAGTCCAGCGGATGTGCGGCCCAAACTCGCGCATGCGCGGGGCTGTCTCTTTCTCTTCTCAAATTATTGACCTGCCATTGCAACATGCTTTGATTTACCTCTTAGAATTGCTTTTGCTTTTGATGATCTTGAAGCTTTTGAGTTGTTTTTCAACTTGCTTTGACTATTATAAGAATGTCTGACGCTGCCAAGTCACCGGAGGATGCGCCTGGTCCTAGACATCAGGTGTTTTTTAATTATATTTTTGGATACAAAATTTGCGTGTTGTACCAGATGGTAAAAACAGGATTCGCGCTATTTCGTGTACTATATTAGGCTAGCTCATTTTGGGGATGCCTAAATATTAGCCAACACATGTTGTGCTTTGTTTTTTTCAGACACATTTAGCTGATTTACGACATGGTCCTCGTGTATCCTTCATCTATACAATTATTTATACTTGGTTTTCTGGATCCATATAATTTATTATGAGTTTGCAGAGGGAATTATTACCATAAGAAGTAATTTTTCCGCATTCTCCTCCACCACAGGGTTTGGATTCAGGATCAGGTATTCCTGCTGTTGTTCAGTAGACTTCACTCGTTCTTCAGGAGTTTTTCTTCTGAGGTTTTAGTAAGTTTTCAGTCATTTTATTTCTAAAAAAAATTTGGAAATTTTATGACAGTCTTGATGGTTAGTATAGGTTTATTGTGTTTATAAAGTTCAACTACTAATGAATCCCTGTTTAAGTGTGGAGTCTAGTATTCGCCTCTCACGTATTTAAGTTCAAATTCTAATTGTCTCCCTTGTCTTCATGAAGAAGAATAAGAAGTTTTAGGATTTTTAGCCCACTGGCTTGAAAGGCCAAGTGTGCTTATGCCATGGCGACCATCCGTCATCCATCCGTCCGTCCGTCAACTTTTTTTTTAAACGACTTCCCAAGAACCACTGGGCCAACAGCCATCTTGGATTTTGGCCGATTTTAGGGAATGTCTTTAAAAATGTTCTTCGCCGAAACTGCTTGGGGGATTAATGCAAACATCATGAAATATGATCTAGGGTAAGTGCTGAACAAAATTTGTACAAGGGAACTTGATTGGTCAAATGGTTCGGTGGCCATCTTGGTTGACCTTGTTTTAGTGAAAAAGACGTTAGGGGAATCGATTCAAAACACATGAAACATCATCTAGGGCAAGAGGTAAGCCAAGTTTGTTCAAGAGGACCTGATTGACCAAATGGTTCGGTGGCCATCTTGGATGACCTAGTTTTCCTGAAAACGACTTCTCTAGAACCACTGAAGTGATCAGGCCGAAAGTGGGGAGATATGATTGGAGGCAAAAGGCCATGAAAGTTTGTTCAAGCAAAGGTAATCCATCAAAAAACATGGCCGCAGTCTACTAATCAATCAAAATGTAGCATGCTTGTCGGCCATATTGGATTTTTTATTTGATGGATTTTGAGGCCAAAATTGGGTTTATACATTTTTGTGTGTATATGTTTGTGGGTATTCTCATTTCATATTTGCCAATTTTGAAACCGTCGGATAAACAGTTTGGCAGCCATGTTGCGTCTTTTTCCTGCCAAAAACTCCCATACTAAAGTAATGGGAAATTTAAAATGTCTTCTCGAGAACCACTGGACCGATCTCAAGTACATCTGGCAGGAACCATTCTTAGGGCATAGAGGTCCATGTTTATTAAAACAAAGCCGATCGGCCAATTTGGTTGACGGCCATCTTGGATTTTGGTCGAAATGTCCCCCTCCCCATGACACCGTAGATCTGGCCCCTTGCGGGTCCGTATGGCTTCCCTGGCTATCCAGGAGTATCTCCAGCTCCAGCTGTTACTCCACAAGTGAATGTGGTTGAGGACGACGAAGGCCCTAGGGTCGTCGAGCATTCACAGGTGGCCACTGAGGAGGACCGGCTGGATGCTTGCCAATGGCTGGTGAGCATCAAGCTGGAACTCCAGGTGGATCCACAGGCTTCCCATCGGGACCAGCACCCGTGGTTGGGAGGGAAGCCGGTGACGAGCACCATGCCATCTCTCCCGTATGCGGAGCATAGCGTGGATACATTTGCTGCGGCAGAGACGTCCATTCAGCCGAATGGGCGCCTTGTGAAGCCTTGAGGTGGCATGGCGCTGCCGTATCAGTTCTGATTTATATCAGAAGTACGGCGGCGCCCTAAAGCCTTGCATGGATGACCATGCAGCTTTGGGCGAAGACGCGCGGCCAGGGTCCCGGTCTGACATTGGACCCTTGTGCGCTAGCACTTTGCGCAACGTAAATTCCGCGCTGCGGGACATGGAAGAAAGTACGAGAAGAGCCATCTCAGCTCTCTCGCATGTTTCCCAGCTGCTACAGGGAGTAGTAGTAGCATCCGTGGCCCGCCAAGCATCTGTTACAGGCCAGAGAGCCATCCAGGACGCCATTAACCTGGCTCTGGATTGCATGACAAGATTCGTAACCAGGAGTTTACGGGCGAGGCACACATTTGCCCTTAACAATTTGTGCCCCTCACAGGACCTGTGTACTCGGCTTCTTCGGATGCCGATGTCAGATCCAGGGTTTTTTGGAGGTGAAGGATGCCTGCACCTCTAACAAACCATAAACCTGGTGAACAACCAGAGGGTGCTGTGTGAGTAGTTTTGAAGTGCTCCGCAGCGACTGTGTTGGAACAGCGCCCCCGCCTTCCACCCTCAGCAGGCTAGAGGTGGTGGTGGCCTTGTCAGAGCAACCCGCCAGACAGCTCGCGTACCGAGGTGCGCGTGGTGCTGGTAGAGGAGCGCGGGGTTCTGGTCGTGGGAGCCGAACCTGATGGGTCGGCTCTCACAAACACCACACCAGTGCTGCTAAGACAGCCACCAGAGACAGGGCTTCTCTTGCATTTCTCGGGTCCACCTCAGTCCTTAGGTGCACCTGTGGGAGGCCATCTGGCCTTCCACATGCAAGAGTGGGAGCGGATTACTCAGGACCGCTCAGTCTTGCAATGGCTTTCAGTCGGTTATCATCCCGACTGGATTTCAAATCAGCCATCGCGTCTGTCTCTGGTTCCGATCTGGACTCAAAATCCAAGCGATCCAGATCAACGGTTGTGTATAGAGGAAGAAATTCAATCCCTCATACTAAAACACGCTATTCAACCCGCACAAAAATGTCCGGGTTATTGTTCAACCGTGTTCCTAGTGACAAAAAGCACTGGAGGGTGGAAACTAATTTTCAACCTCAAACCTCTCAACAGGTTTATCCTCACACCAAGTTTCAAAATGGAAAGTGTAAGAACAGTGTTAGCAGGATTGAGGAAGGGAATGTGGACAGCATCAATAGTAGATCTAAAAGATGCCTATTTTCACATTCCCATTGCGAAGAGCTTTCGTCGGTTCCTGAGATTTACATTTCAGGGTCGCCAATAGGAATTCAAGGTTCTCCCATTTGGTATATCAACAGCTCCTCGGGTCTTCACTCATGTGGTCCAAGCTATGACGTCATACCTCTGCAGGAGACAAAGCAGGCCACACATACATAGACGACTGGCTGTTAAAAGCACACAATCAAGAAAGTCTATCAGCAAATCTGGAGATCGTTTTGAAAACTCTTACAGATCTAGGCTGGATAATCAACTTTCAAAAATCAGAACTAAACCATCCCAGAAGTTTGTTTACCTGGGCATGTTCTTCGATCTAGAGATAGAGTATGTTTACCCTTCTCAGGAGAGAGTAGCAGTCCTCCTCTCAGTCATACAGTCAGTGTGCAACAGTCATCATGTCCTGGCATGGGTCTACTCCACAGGCAGCCTTACGCCGGTGGCCTATCTAGTTATTTCTCATGACACAGTGGACCCAGAGTACGGGATTCCTGGACTCAAAGGTGTCAGTGTTGGAACCTCTTATTCACCACCTTCAATGGTGGATGAAAAGAGAGAATCTCCTGACGGGGATGACGTTGTCACCTCCCCACCCTCAATTATCGATGGTCACCGAGGCATCTATGAAGGGATGGGGAGCTTGCCTGGAAGAAGACAAAGTATCAAGGCTTTGGAATCTGGACCAGTCACAAGAACATATCAATCTGCTAGAAATGCGAGCAGTAGTCTTAGCCATGGAACACTTCCTAGAGACGGTCAAGGGCAAGATTGTTCTGGTTCGATCAGACAATACAACAGTAGTGAGTTACATAAACCGCCAGGGCGGAACGAAGTCGCCCAGTCTGTATGATGACATGGAAACTGCTTTGCTGGTGTCTAAATCATAGGATTTCCCTGAAAGCAGTTCATATTTATTGAGCCGAAGAATGAGCATTCTTCCCATGGGATGGCAACTAAATCAATGTGTGGCGGACCATCTGTTCAACCACTGGGGCAAGCCCAACAGAGATTTATTCGCAACGAACAAGAATGCGAAGATGACGACGTACATCTCCGAATCCAGATCCGAGCGCTATCACAATAGATGCGCTAGCTATCAGCTGGGAGGGAATGTATGCATATGCATTCGTGATTCCAAAAGTTCTCCAGAAAATCAGGCAACAGAAATGCCAAGTGCTTCTGATCGCCCCAAATTGGTCAAGCCGATCATAGTGTATGGATCTGCTGGACCTTCTGGTCTGAAATCCTGTTCCTCCTCTGCCTCTGATGGACGACATAATTTTCCAGGGCAAAGCCTTGCACAACAACTCGTCAATGCTCCAATTGACTGCGTGGATGTTGTCAAGGAATCAGCAGTTAAGGAGGGATTTTCTGAATAAGCAGCCATGTTTATGGCAAGAGCCAGAAGGGGGTTCAACCTCCAGAGCATATAATTATAAAAATCAATAGATTTGCTCAATGGTGCTCAAAAAGATGTATTAATCCAATGGAAGCATCTATTCAGGTAGTAGCCGATTTCCTCTGTCACCTTTTTGATGCCTCTAGCCTCAAGCCTAACTCTATTGTTGGCTACAAGTCAGCTTTAATGTCAGTTATCCCTTGCTTGGCTAATAGGGGAAGTGATGAAGTATGTAATCTAAATACTTTAATCAAAGGCATGGGTAATCTAAGCCCAAGGAATCCTCCAGTGATTCCGTCTTGGAGTTTATCGTTAATACTTCAAGTATTAGCGGATAAACCCGTTGAACCACTAAGCTCCATTTCCATGAAAATGTTGACGCTTAAAACATTTTTTTGGTTGCTGCAGCTTCAGCCAGACGAAGAAGTGAAATACATGCTTAGTCAGCAGAGCCAGACCGTTTTGTGATTACAAGGGAAGGCCTCAGACTTCTACCTAGAGTTAACATTTTGGCGAAAAAACAGTCTTTAAAATATCATGGTCAGCCTATAGTTTTACCCGCTTTGACTATGTTTGATCCTAATTCAAAGCCTTCATGTCCTGTCCGTGCATTAAGACGTTATAAACAACGTACACCAGAATGGCGGACAGACCCTAGTGCTTTATGGCTATCTTGCATTGAACCCCATGGGAGAGCTTCTAAAGATACCATTTCTAGGTGGATTGTGGAATGCATCCAGCATTGCCACAAAGCCGCAACAGGAAAACAAGTTGACATGGCCAAGGCTCACAGTGTCCGTGGCGTAGTGACATCCACGGCTCTGTTTAATGGAGTGCTGGTGGATGACATTATGTCAGTAGCACAATGGCACTGTGAGTTGTTTTACAGATCATTAGCTCTGTGACACGTCAAATCCGCTTGCCTTATCAATTTTACATAAACGTTAAACTGTATATATTTGTAAATATTGTTCATAAGGCCGTTGACTCACTCACTCACAGTGAAATTTAGTGGGGGAAGCCCCGCTTTTCTGTACTGTACCTATCATTGCCAGCGGTGATTAAAGGAAATCACATCAAAATAGGTTAGTCCTATATTTGGTGATGGTTATTTTTTGTCACGTTTTTTTATTTCTTACTAAAATGGTGATGGTTTGTGTTCTTTGTGGTTCCATCTGAGAGCATACGAAATGAAGCTTTCATCCGATGTCTTATAGTACTTCATAGAGAGCGTGTAGGACATTGAGGTCATCGCTCCCTCTTTATACAAGAGGGGGGGGGAACGCATGTTAAACGGTTATTACTCTCAACATCGGTCGTGTTAGCCGATGTCTAGGTCATTTCCTGATTGTGTGTACATACACAATTTCAGATGTTTTTTGTACGCCAAAAGCAAAAGAGCTTGCTCTTCCAGGGATGAGCCGGTCTTCTGACTGTCGCCTCCCTCCTGCCGGATTCACTTACGAATTCTGGCTATATCATAGAGTATCAGGGGGGTAAGTATACTCTTGATGTGAAATAAACAAAATTTTGGATTTCTTTTTTTTACGAGAGAGTTGATACTTACCACCGTGATATGAACCCGGCCTCTCCACCCCACAGAGGCTCGGTCTATCGGCATTTTATGTTGCAATTTGTCAGCCAGTAATTTGAAAAGAGACAGCCCCGCGCATGCACGAGTTTGGGCCGCACATCCGCTGGACTGTCAGTTGAGTAACCTGCCCAGTGGGGGCAGTTTCTTTTTAATTCTGAGTCTTTTTGAAGCTAGGTCGATATTTGGGAAATATCATAGAGTATCACGGTGGTAAGTATCAACTCTTTCGTGAAAAAAGAAATCTGTGATTTTGTTTATTTAATGACAAGGCATCACACAATAAGGTTGGGTCAAAGGGCAAGGTCAAGGTCATTGTGACCTGGGTACAAAGTGTGCTTTTTCAACATTAACATTTTCTGTTTAGCTCAACTTAGCAGTTTATATCTGAACTGTGGTTAATCATGCTGGGCCCAAGCTTGTACACACGCGTCCATATAATGAGGGGGCATCACATAATGACCTTGGTGTCAAAATGTCCAAGGTCAAGGGCACTGGAACATTGGTATAAACTTTACTTTTTCAATATTAACATTTTGCAATTAGCTCAGCTTAGCAGTTCATATCCCATCTTTTTTTTAAGTATACTGAACCCAACCATGGACAGATACTTCCTTATAATGGTAGGGCATCACATAATGATGTTGGGGTCAAAACGGCAAAGGTTGCGTTTACTGTGAAATTGGTAAACCTTTTCGTTTCTTTTCAACATTAACATTTTGTGTTTGGCTCCACTTAACATAATGGTAATAAAATGTGCGGTCTCTGATGTGTGCACATGCGAGGTACTGTGTGACCCTATGTGCACATAAATAACTAACTGGCCTTAGGCAGCAATATCTTCCAATCCACTTATGTTCAAAATATTCAACAGTACAATTTATTAGCTCACCTGGCCGCAATGGCCAAGTGAGCTTATTTCCCTAGTGCGCACTCATTGTCTGTCGGTCGTCCATCTGTCGTTCGTCGACTTTTCCTTTAAATAACCCTCTCAAAACTGGGTGGATTTCAAACAAATTTGACAAGAAGCATCCTTAGTGCATAGAGATCCAAGTTTGTTGAAAGGAAGTCGATCGCCCAATTTGGCCAGCGGCTATTATGGATTTTGGCCAATTTTTTGAAATCTTTAACCCTTTAACACTCATATCATCCAAAAATGGCAGCGGTCTTTAGAAATGTCAATTTGCAGAGCAAGAGTAGACAATTTTTGAAATTTTCTGGCTCGATAACCAAGCCAGTCATTCCAGTGGTAAATTATCAAAAATAGTTTTCTCTTGGTCTGCTAATGGAATTTTTCTATGAAAAAATTTAAAAAATTTAAAGCAAATTCGAGGGTTAAAGGGTTTACCCTTAAATGATAAATCCCTGAAAAAATATCCTTTACGATATAACACTTGTTCTGTTGAATATTTTGAAATTAATTTGCTTATGGCAGCAACGGCTTCCAGTCAAATTAATTTCAAAATATTTAACAATTTTCCTGTATGATTGCCTTGAAAATGAGATATGGGAAATTGATCGGTGAATGATTTAAACCTGTGATGTCTAAATTTGGTCAAGAAAATCAAAATATTTGCATTTTGAATGTCCATTTCCAAGCCAAGAAAAAACTATTTTTGAAGATTTACTACTACAATGATTGGGTCAGTTATTGAGCCAGTTATTCCACTGATAAATGTTCAAATATAGTTTTTTCTTGGCCTGCAGATGGACATTCCTCAAGTTTTGGCCATCTTCTTCATGAAAGGGTTAAACATCTCTGAAACCGCTTATGGGATCTATTCAAACATCATAAAAGATCATCTAGGGCAAATGCTAAACCAAGTTTTTTAAGGGAACTTGATTGGCCAAATGCTTTGGTGGCCATCTTGGATGACCTAGTTTTCGCAAAAATTATTTCTCTAGAGGCGTTGAACGGATAGAGCTGAAATTTGGAAGATATGATTAAGCGCTAAGGGCCATTAAAGTTTGTTCAAACGATGTTGATTCGTCAAAAACATGGCCATCGTGGAACAATCAAAATGTAGCGTGTTTGTTGGCCATGTTCTGAGAAAATCATATAAAAGTCTACTTATTAACCACTGGGTCAATTTTAATCAAACTTGGCTAAGCCTTCACAAAAATTAGATTAGTAAATTTTGCCAGTGGTCATCTTGTTTTGTTTGCTTATGCAGTGATACAGACCCCTTGAGCCTCTTCTGTTGTTTTGGAAACTGTAGATTTGTTTAGATAATATTATTTCTCTTTTTCAGCCCTCAACAGGTGTGGCATTACGGTGAATCATTTGCTCTACAGAACCTGGATAAAAAGTTTCTTCGCTGCTCTGTACGAGTTCTTGTTTCTCATCTGAAGGAGATGCTTAGTAAGAAGTTGACACTGCCTCGAGCATTCCAGGTTAGCCATTGACACATTGCATTCTCATTTAACGGAAACACGGCTCAATTTTTAGGTCACCTGGCCTGAAAGGCCAAGTGAGCTTATGGTGTGGCGACCGTCCGTCGTGTGTCCATCCGTCATCCGTCCATCTCAACTTTTTCTTTAAACAACTTCTCAAGAAACACTGGGCCGATTTAAATTATATTTGGCAGGACGGATCCTTAGGGCATACGGATCCAAGTTTGTTCAAATGGAGCCGATTGGCCAATTTGGCCAGTAACCATCTTAGATTTCGGCCGATTTTAGGAACCGTGTTTAAAAATCTCCGAAACCGCTTGGGGAATCGATTCAAAACTTATGAAACATCATCTAGAGAAAGAGCTAAGCCAAGTTTGTTCAAGAAGACTTAATTGACCAAATGGTTCAGTGGCCATCTTGGATGACCTTGTTTTCCCGAAAACGATCTCTTCTCCAGAACCACTGAAGGGATCGGGCCGAAATATGGGAGATATGAATAGGGACTAAGGGCCATTAATGTTTGTTCAAGGAAAAATTGATCCGTCAAAAAGCATGGCTGCTGTGGTCCATTCAAAATGTAGCGTGTTTGGCGGCCATATTGGATTTTTTTATTTGATGGATTTTGAGGCCGAAATTGGTTCAATATATGTTTTTGGGTATTTTGAGCTCAAATTTGCCATTTTCGAAACTGTCAGATAAACGGTATGGTGGCCATCTTGGATTATTTTCCCGCCAAAGGTGCCCATACTAAAACAACGGGAAATTTAAAATGTCTTCTTGAGAACTGCTAGGCCGATTTCAATTATATTTGGCAGGAAGTATCCTTAGGGAATAGGGATCCAAGTTTGTTCAAATGAAGCCGATCGGCTAATTTGGCCTGTGGCCATCTTGGATTTCGTCTGATTTTGGGAAACGTCTTTAAAAATCGTCTCCGAAACCACTTGGGGAATCAATTCAAAACTTATGAAACCTCATCTAAGGAAAGACATAAGCTAAGTTTGACTTGATTGACCGAATGGTTCGGCGGCCATTTTGGATGGCCTAGTTTTCCCGAAAACTCCTTCTTCAGAACCGCTGAAGGGATCCGGCCGAAATTTGGGAGATATGATTAGGGACTAAGGGCCATTAAAATTTGTTCAAGGGAAGTTGCTCCGTCAAAAAACATGGCCGCCGTGGGATAATTAAAATGTAGCGTGTTTGGCGGGCTTTATTGGATTTTTTTATTTAATGGATTTTGAGGCCAAAATTGGTTCTCTATATTATTTTGGGTATTCTGAGCTCAAATTTGCCATTTTCGAAACTGTCGAATAAATGGGTTGCCGGCCATGTTGGATAATTTTCCCGCCGAAAGCTCCCATACTAAAGCAATGGGAAATTTAAAATGTCTTCTCGAGAACTGCTAGGTCGATTTCAATTATATTTGGCAGGAACCATCCTTAGGCCATGGAGATTTAAGTTTGTTCAAACAAAACCGATCGGCCATTTCGTCTTTAAAAATCTTCGCGGAAACTGTTTGAGCAATTCATTCAAAACTCTTACGATATCATTTAGGGCATGGGCTGAACCAAGTTTGTTCAAGGGAACTTGATTTGACAAATGGTTGGGCGGCCATCTGCGATGGTTTGGTTTTCATGAAAGCAACTTCGTCTACAGAGCCACTGAATGGATTGGGCCAAAATTTGGGAGACATGATATTGATGACTAAGGGCCATTAAAGTTTGCTGAAGAGAAGTTGATACATAAAGAAACATGGCCTCTGTTTTCCTGTTACAAGTCTGCTCAACTCATTAGAGTTCTACTTATTGTTAATGACCATTCTAGTTGAAATGCCTATGGTCCAGGTGAGCGATACAGGCCCCTTGGGCCTCTTGTTTACCACTCAAAGGCCGGCCTAAACTGGCTTCTGCAGTGATCTTGTGAGAATTACTGCGATAATCGAGCCAGTCATTCCAGGGGTAAAGTTTTAAAAATAGCCATCTATTTGGCCTGTAAATGTACATTCACTTTAGAAAATAATCTTCAAAATCATAAAGTAGACCATTAGATTGTTTTCAAATTAATGATCAGAATTTATTTATATCTTATCTTGCTAAAATTCACATTGAGGCAAACTAGATAGATTGTTTCTACATCCATCCAGAGCATGCATATATATATATATATATATATATATATATATATATATATATATATATATATCTATATACACACACACACTCACATCTGCATGTCCTTCCAAACAAAGCATTGTCTTACACACTCACTCACTTTGTGTTGTTAACTAGTGTGACTTGCTGTGTAATGGCAGTGTTCTCGATGATTTGATGTCCACACGCCAAGTCTGGCTCATGTTCTGGAGAAGATCAGTAAGTCAACCTAATGTACTATAATTTTTCACTTCAAGCGTATACTTACCATCACGAAGACTCTTGATATATGCTAATATATCCAACTGCCTCAATTATGCACAGAATTAATAACAAAACTGCCTCTATTAGGCAGGATACACTACTGTCATATCCGGAAGCCCTACTGTGTATGCGTATAGCATGTGCCAATTCACAAATCACTTTGCTAATAAATTGGCTTAAAACAAACCTCGTGTTTAAGAGTTCTTGTGTTTTTATGTGATGGCATTTACGGGCAGGCGACAGAGTAGTTAACGCATCATAACTCTGGCAGTCGTCTTGAAAATTGGTTTCCAGATGATTAGGTTTGTTATCGTTTATCGGATCGCTTTGAAACTTCATAGGGTGATTGAACTAGGTATGGGGAAGAAACCTATCGAAATTGACGATGATCCGAAATCCAGCATTGCTGACAGCCACCTGCGGCCATCTTGAAAATTGGTTTCCGGATGATAATTATGTTACCGTTTATCGGATTGCTTTGAAACTTTATAGGGTGGCTGGATTAGGTCGGGGAGGAAATCTCAAAATTTACGATGATCCAAAATTTTATAGGTGTGTTTGGACTATACCTGTAGAAGAAACCAATCGAAATTGATGATGATCCTAAATCCAAGCTGGCCTCCAGCCACTGACGGCCATCTTAAAAGTTGGTTTCCGAATGATACTCCAATTCTGTTTAGTGGATCACTTTGAAACTTCATAGAATTACTGGACACGGTCTGAGGAAGAAACCTATCGAATTTGTAGATGATCCGAAATCCAATATAGCTGCCAGCCACTAGCCGCCATCTTAAAAATTGGTTTCTGAACGATAACTCCATGACCATTTAGTGGATCACTGAAACGTTGGATGGCCACCTATAGCGAATCCCTCAGTTAGAGGGATACGGCATGGAAGGTGTTGACCATAGTTCCATGCTTTTTACTCCACATGTTTCCACATCTCCGGCTCTTGGAGAAGCCATGGCTCAAGGCATGCCGGCCCTCACACGTCCATATAGCTTGCCTGGCTGCTCGGGAGTTTTCATGGCACCAACTGCTATAACACCTGGTGTACTGGCTTATTCGAAAACCAGCAGGCACATCTTGGAAGATGACGAGTCAGGCCCACAGCTCATTGACATGTCCCAGGTAGGTACCAAGGAGGACTGGAATGATGCTTGACAATGGCTGGTAAGCATCAAACCAGAACTCCTGATGGAGCTTCGACATGGGTGCCAAGTCCATAGCTACATGGTAAGCCAATGTCTACCGCTTTGCTACTCCTGCCGTATATGGAACATGTGTTGGACCTGTTCACGCAGGCAGAGAAGCCTTCAAATCAAATCGTGAGGTGGCATGGCGGTGCTGTATTTTTGCGGATTTGTTCCAGAAATACTGAATCATCCCAAAGCCTGATGCAGACAATCGACCATGACTTATGGTGAGGATGCGCAGCATCGGTCCTGGTCTGACACAGGACCCCTTTGATTTAATGCGATGCGTTCAGCAAATACAGTGCTGCGGGGTTTGGAGGAGTGTGAGGGTGGCAAGCTAAAGTCAGTCAACAAATTCATTCTCACACCAAGTCAAAATGGAAACAATAAGGACGGTGTTGACAGGATTGAGAAAAGGAATGTGGACAGCATCCATAGAGGTCTAAAGGATGCATATTTTCACATTCCAAAAGCGAGGAGTTTTCGACAGTACCTGATATTTGCATTCCAGGACCGTGAATGAGAATTCAAGGTCCTCCCGTTCTGGATTTCAACGACTCTACGGGTCTTCACCAGAGTGTTCCTTGGTATTACAGCATCCCTTCACAGGAGAAATGTGGCAGTCTACACGTACATAGACAACCGGTTGCCAAAAGTACACACAAGACAGATTTTATTAGCCAATCTGGAGATAGTTGTAAAGATTCTGACAAACCTAATAAATTACCAGAAATCAGATTTCGTTCCATCCCAGTAGTTTGTTTACCTTGACATGTTCTTTGATCTAGAGATAGGATATGTTTATCCATCTCAGGAAAGAGTGGAATCACTCATTTTAGTCATTCAGCTAGCGTGCAACAAACGCTATTTCCTGGCACATGTCTACTTGAGAATGCTGGGATTGATGATCTCTCTAGAGCCAGTCATTTCACTTCAAGAGTATACTTACCTCCCTAATACTTTTGATATTGCTAAATATTGGCTTTCACTCAATAAACACTCAGATTTAAAACAGTTAGGTGCCCCTACTGGGCAGGGAGTCAGAGCGTAGTCTGGCGGATGCCAGCCCCACCACCGCGCATGCGCAGACTAGCACTACCTCTTTGCTAGATTATTGGCAGAGAGTTCACACATGTCTTTTTGTTGAAATAGCTTTTCCTTAATCTTAGACTGTTTAAGTGGTGTTTTTTGGTGTGATAGTCACTGATTTGGATGGCAGGACGGAAAGATTCGCCAAAGGGGGACTTAGGACCTTTAAATCAGGTGACTTCTAGTAAAATTAGCGAGTTTTCTTCCCGGTGTATTGTGTTTCCGGGACTCGCGGTTACCGTGATAAGCGCCTTGGTTAGTTGGTTTATGTCAACTCGGTGCTACCTATGACTAATTTCTCTTTCTGTTTATGTCCACAGGTCTGTATGACGCTAGGTGGTCGCATCACAGTAGCAGAGAGTTAGTTTTCTCTCCACCATGGTTCCATTTCCTACTAACTCTGTTAGGTTATCTAACCAAATGAATAATATGTCCAGTGAGTTGGAGGCCTAATATAAAGGTCTTCTCACTTTGCCCTCTTGATCCAATTCCTTCCCCATGAGGTGGAGAGAGTTAAGAGGCGTGCAGATGGTGGAGTTCTCCGGTTCGTCACGTTGGATGGTTTGTCTATACAAAGTGTCAGGTATCTAGTTATTGATAATGTGGTGATGTTAATTATTGTAAACAAACAAAGGGAGATAATTAACATTTTTGCCAGAAAAGAGTTATCTATATGTATCTGATGGTTGTGTAGTCGACTTGTCCATTCAGCATACAATTCGTCTTTGCACTTGGATGTTTTGTTGGGATCGAATTTTCCTGTCACGGGATTAATGACGTCATAATCAGCCTGGCTATGTGTTTATCAGCTATTCAAGCGCTATGCTGGTTTCTGATGTATATTGATCTTTATGATCGTTTTCCTTCTCTTTGAGTTGGATTGAGTTTCTAAGCTTAACTAGTTGCTCATACTCCTTGTCCTTTGCCCTGTTTCAGGGACCGGGTTGCGCGTCCTGTGGTCGTTTTATTCATGTAAAGTTCTGGCCGCATCTGTGCTCTCAATGTAGCCCTTGTGGTCCATTGGTTAATTGTGACATATGTAAGCACTGGGGGGGGCGAGTTAATGTCCGAATTCTTGTGCTGCTTACAGGCGACGGACAAGGTGGTAGAGGAGGAGAAGAAGAAGAAGCGGAAACGAGAGGTTGTAAGTAGGAAGGGTAAGGGGAAGGTCTCGTCCGCGGTGGATATGGAGGCCTTCCGGACCGAGATGTTGGGAGAGATGAAGAGGGCAGTAAAGGATTTGGTTCCAGGGTTGCTTCGTGGCATGCTTCCTGGACCAAGTCCTTTACTGTCCTCATCATCGGCTTCGGAGCAGGTAATCCCCGCCTCTGGATCGATTTTCCTTAGTCCGCTTCCGTTGTTCGACGATTCAGAGGTGGCCCCATTAGAGGGGGCGTTCCACGGCCCTGGCAGCAGGCTTATTGCCACGCCGATAGGGGACCGTGGACGGTTGTCGCTGGAACCCGCGGGCTGCTTATCAGTCCAGGGGTATCCGCACGCCGCGGTGGCCAGTACCTCCTATGGCACCGTTCCTGGTCAGCCCGGGTTAGCTCTCTTTGCTGACCCGGGGTCTAATCTTTCTGACCAGGGTAATGAGGATTACCTGCTAGGGTCGCCGTCTGACGACGTGGACATGGATGAAGACGTTTGTGCACCCCTCGCGGGGAATACAGGCGCCTTATTCCACGGTTTTACTCACCCTGGAGTAAAGTCCGCGGCTCAGGTGGTGGCCCAGGGCGCTGCTGATGGCCAGCGGTACCGCATACCTCGGCTTGTCGAGGGTGTTGCTGGTGCTGGCCGGGCCCGTGGTGAGACTATATATACCCCGCGCTCTGCCACGGTGCCTGCTCCTGGTCAAACCAGTGATATTCTCATGCCGGGGCTGTCAGGCCCGCGTGTTTTCCCTGGCTTGCCAGGTGTATCAGCATACCCGCCGTCAAGCTCTACTGCTTGCGCTCAGGAGGAAGACGAAGGACCCCGTCTTGTAGAGCGCTCGCAGTTAGCCACGGAGGAGGATTGGTATGACGCTTGCCAGTGGTTGGTGAGCGTTAGGCCTGATCTGCCCGTGGAGCAGTCGGCTAGCCAGCGTGTTCACACGCCGTGGTTAGCTGGGAAACCGACTGCTAACGCTATGCCTTCTCTGCCGCTGGCGGAGCATGTCGTTGACATGTTCAAGGCGGCGGAGTCGTCCATTAAGTCGAGTGGACGTCTCGCGAAGGCCCCTCGCGAGGTGGCCAGGCGTTGTCGCATCGTGCCCCTGGATTACCAGCGGTACGGTGTGGTACCCAAGCCCAGCGTGGATGACCGCGCGGCTTTGGGTGAGGATGCGCGGCCAGGCTCCCGTTCTGACACGGGTGTCTTGTGCGCGGACGCGTTGCGTTCGGCGAATACCGCGTTGCGTGATGCGGAGGAGAGTGGGAGGGCTTCGATTGCCGCTCTGTCCCACGTCTCCCAGCTGTTACAGGGGGTAGTAACGGCATCCGCATCGCGCCAGCCAAGTCCGGTCACTGTCCAGCGAACCATCCAGGATGGTATTAACCTGGCGCTGGACTGTATGACTCGGGCGGTGACCAGGAGTGTCAGGGCAAGACGCACGTTTGCCCTGGACAATCTGTGCCCGTCTCAGGACCTGTACAATAGGCTACTGCGTACGCCTATGACGGGCCCTGGTCTTTTTGGAGGTGAGGGATGTCGCCACCTCCAAGAGACGGTCACCCTGGTGAATAACCAGAGGGCGCTGCGCGAGCAGTTTGATGTGCTGCGTCGTGCTAACGCTCGCGCCGCGGCCCCGGCGTATCGTCCCCTGCAGGCTCGAGGTGGTGCTGGCCAGGTCAGTGGCCAGCCACCGTCGCAGCGTCGGCCTCGGCCGCATGCGATTCGGCCAGCAGCGAGGGGGGCGCAGGTTCCTCAGGCGCCGTCAGCCAGGCAGCCGCCCGCGCACCGAGGTGCGCGCGGGGCGGGGCGGGGCGCGCGAGGATCTGGGCGTGGTTATCGTTCCTGACAGTACGCTTACCGCGGTAAGAACCACGCCGGTGTGTATGGCGACGAAGACAGTGCCGCTCTTGCATGCCTCGTGTCCACCGCGGTCCCTAGGTGGGCCGGTGGGAGGCCGGCTAGCCGGCCACATGCAAGAGTGGGAACGGTTAACTCAGGACCGTTTAGTCTTGCGATGGCTTTCCGTCGGGTATCATCCAGAGTGGGTGACAGGCCCGCCGTCGCGACTGTCTCTGGTGCCAGTCTGGACTCCCATTCCAAGGGATCCAGAGCAAAGGTTGTGTATCGAGGAGGAGATAAATTCCCTCATACAAAAGGGAGCTATTCAGCCGGCACAACGGTGTCCGGGCTTCTATTCAACCCTGTTCTTAGTAACAAAACGCACCGGAGGGTGGAGACCGATTCTCAACCTCAAGCCATTGAACAAGTTCATCGAGACGCCCAGTTTCAAGATGGAAACGGTGCGCTCGGTGTTGGCGGGGTTGGAGAGGGGGATGTGGACGGCGTCGATAGATTTGAAGGACGCTTATTTCCACATCCCCATCCACGGGAGTTTCTGTCGCTTCCTGAGATTTGCATTCCAGGGCAGACAGTGGGAATTCAGGGTGTTGCCCTTCGGAATTTCCACGGCTCCTCGGGTTTTCACCCGTGTGGTTCTTGCGATCACAGCATACCTCCGCAGGAGAAGCATAGCAGTCCACACGTACATAGACGACTGGCTGTTGAAAGCGCACACCCGGGAAAGTTTGTCCGCCAATCTGGAGATTGTTTTGAAAATTCTCACAGACTTGGGCTGGATAATCAATTTCCCAAAATCAGAGCTGACTCCATCCCAGAAGTTTGTTTACCTGGGGATGTTCTTCGATCTAGAGACGGGATATGTTTATCCTACTCAGGAGAGAGTTCAAAAACTCATCTCGTTGATTCAGTCAGTGTGCGACAGTCGTCATGTCCTGGCACGGGTTTACTTGAGAATGCTGGGGTTGATGGTTTCGTTGGAACCAGTCATTCCTCAGGCCGCCTTACGCAGGCGGCCGATCCAGTTGTTTCTCATGACACAATGGACCCAGAGTACAGGTTCGCTGGACTCGAATGTGTCAGTGTTGGCGCCTCTGATTCACCACCTGCAATGGTGGTTGAATACAGAGAATCTCTTGCCGGGGGTTTTGCTAACCCCTCCCCACCCTCAGGTGACTGTGTATACAGATGCATCGATGGAGGGCTGGGGAGCTTGCCTGGAAGAATCCACGATATCAGGGCTTTGGAATCTGGAACAGTCAAAGGAACATATAAATCTACTGGAGCTAAGAGCAGTAGTCCTGGGCCTGGAACATTTCTTACAGAAAGTTCAGGGCAAGATTGTTCTTATTCGTTCAGACAACTCAACAGTTGTGACTTACATAAACCGCCAGGGCGGAACGAAGTCGCCCAGTCTCTGTATGATGACATGGAAACTGCTTTGTTGGTGTCTGGATCACCAGATTACCTTGAAAGCAGTTCATATTCCGGGAAGGTTAAACCTGCTAGCAGACTCATTGAGCCGAAGGATGAGTGTTTTACCCACGGAATGGCAACTAAATCAATGTGTGGCGGATCGTCTGTTCGACCATTGGGGGAAACCCAACATCGATTTGTTCGCAACGAAGGAGAATGCGAAGATGACGACGTACGTCTCTCCGATTCCGGATCCAAGCGCTTTCGCAACAGATGCGTTAGCTATCAGCTGGGGGAGAATGTATGCATACGCATTCCCTCCAGCAATCCTGATTCCAAAAATTCTTCAGAAAATCAGACAAGAGGAATGCCAAGTGCTTCTGATCGCCCCGGATTGGCCAAGCCGATCATGGTATACGGATCTGCTGGACCTTCTGGTCTGCAATCCGGTTCCTCTGCCTCTGATGGACGATATTATCTTCCAGGGCAAGGCCCTTCACAACAATCCGTCAATGTTCAGATTGACTGCGTGGATGTTGTCAAGGAATCTAGAATTAAGGAGGGCTTTTCTGAGCAAGCAGCCATGTTTATGGCCAAAGCCAGGAGGGGGTCAACCTCCAGAGCATATAATTATAAAATCAACAGATTTGCAGAATGGTGCTCAAAAAGATGTATTGATCCAATGGATTCATCTATTCAAGTAGTAGCTGATTTCCTCTGTCACCTCTATGATGCCTATAGCCTCAAGCCTAACTCTATTGCTGGTTATAAGTCAGCATTAATGTCTGTTATTCCTTGCTTGGCTAAGAGGGGAAGTGATGAAGTAAATACATTGAATGTATTAATTAAAGGCATGGGCAATCTAAGACCAAGGAATTCACCTGTGATTCCGTCTTGGAGTTTATCGCTAGTGCTTCAAGTACTAGGTGATAAGCCTTTTGAACCACTTAGTTCCATTTCTATGAAACTATTAACACTGAAGACTGTGTTTTTTAATTGCTGCGGCCTCGGCTAGGCGTAGGAGTGAAATTCATGCCTTATCAGCCGAGGATGACCGTTTTGTGGTTTATGGGGAAGGCCTTAAGCTGCTACCTAGGATTAATTTCTTGGCTAAAAATCAGTCGTTGAAATATCCAGGTCAACCTATTATTTTGCCTGCTTTAACTAGATATGATCCTAATTCTAAAGCATGGTGTCCCGTCCGGGCGCTGCGCCGGTACAAACAACGTACGGCGGCATGGCGCACCGACCAGTCAGCGTTATGGTTGTCATATATTGAACCCCATGGGAGGGCTTCTAAGGACACCATTTCCAGGTGGATTGTGGAATGCATTCAGTTTTGCCATAAATCCGCCACCGGGAAGCAGGTTGACGTGGCCAAGGCTCACAGTGTCCGCGGCGTAGTGACATCCACGGCCCTATTTAATGGGGTCCCTGTGGATGATATTATGTCGGTGGCTCAGTGGCACTGTGAGTCAAGTTTTACAGACCATTATCTCCGTGACACCTCTAATCCTCTCGCCTTGTCGGTTTTGAAAAAATAAATCGGTTTATATTTTTTGAGGAGGTTTTTCCTCATTACTTATATATTTCACAATTAATTTATGGAAACACCCACTTTTTTGGGCCTGCATCAGTCTTTACCAATGGGAAGATGATGTCAGCAGCCATTTTCAACAAGGTCAGTCTTGTTCATGTGTTGTCCGTTGTTGATTGTATTGTCACGATTACCCGTTATTAATATGGTGATGGTTTGTGTATTTGTGTGGTTCATTGTTGAGAGTTACGAAAATGGAGCTTTTTCGTCTCTGTCCTGTAGTACATGGCACTTGTACGTAGAGAGCGTATAGGACATTGAGGTCAGTCGACTCTTCCTCCCAGGAAGGAGGGGGGGGGAGCGCATATGACATTCGGTCATCTCTCATACATCGGTGGTGTTATCCGATGGTTAGTCAAATCCTGACTGTTTTTTCTTACAGTTTCAGAAGTTTAAGTGCCTTAAACGCAGAAAAGCGTATAGGGATGAGCTGGTCTTTTGACCTCGCCTCCCTCCCGCCAGATTCACTTTCGAATTCTGGCAATATCAAAAGTATTAGGGAGGTAAGTATACTCTTGAAGTGAAATAAACGAAATCTAGGATTTCTTTTTTCACGAGAGAGTTGATACTTACCTCCCTAGATACGGACCCGGCCTCTCCACCCCACAGAGGCTCGGTCTTCAGGCTCTTAATAGTTGCATGTGTGTCAGCCAATAATCTAGTCAGAGGAAGTGCTAGTCTGCGCATGCGCAGTAGTGGGGCTGGCATCCGCCAGACTACGCTCTGACTCCCTGCCCAGTAGGGGCACCTAACTGTTTTAAATCTGAGTGTTTATTGAGTGAAAGCCAATATTTAGCAATATCAAAAGTATTAGGGAGGTAAGTATCAACTCTCTCGTGAAAAAAGAAATCCTAGATTTCGTTTATTTCACAGGCAGCTTTACGCAGGCGGTGTATCCAGTTGTTTTTCTGTACTCTAAGGTGTTAATGTAGGAACCACTTATTCACCACCGATGGAAAGAGAATATCTCCTTGCGGGGTGATGTTGGCTCCTCCCTACAGCCGTGAATATGTCTCCTCCCTACAGCCGTGAATATGTCCTGCGTGCAGAGTCCAGAAAAATTATTTTTATTTGAGAAATCCTGGCCTGTACAGACAATTGACTCGGCGAACGAACTTTAACTTTCCTATCATTGCCACCAATAAAGCGCTTATGTATGAGAATTTTTTATTCATACTGCCACAAAACATAACATGAGAATGCTATCGGGTACAAATATTTGCGTTTTCACCCTACTCGAGTAATGCTAGAGTGACTACCTAAATCATCACATCATTTATATATTCTTGTGATGCCATTTTATGTCAAATTTAGGGTTAATTTTGATGTAATAAATGATGCTTATTAAAGCGTACCCAATATTTAGGAGGCCCCATTTAATAATTTCACGCCCGTGATGATGGATAGCAGGTATGCATTAACGCGTTAATGGTCAACTTCATTTACAGGCCAAGAGAATAAAATTTTTGAAAATTTATCACTGGAATAACTGGTTTGGGTATAATGCCAGTCATTCCAGTGGTAAATTTTCTAAAATTGTATTCTCTTGACCTGTAAATGGACATTCCACAAGAACACAGCAGAGGCCAGTTTTGGCCAGTATGATCTTTAAAGGGTTGAACATAGTCGTAAGATGGCAATACTTTCTACCAGGAAATTGTTTTCAATTATTGTTTAGCCGTTTTTGAGAATTGTTTCAACTTTCTTGAAATATACCTAATAGAAGTCGCCCCCCCCCCCCCACCAATTTACAGCCCTTGTCCTATTAGAAGCCGTTGTTACAACTAGGCATTTTACTGTATTTTACTTATCTTTCAGGATGACTTAACCTTCATAGTGGGAATGTGTTGGTAGTTGGGACGAGTTGATTTGTATTCGGTTGAAATCATTGCACAAATGCATGCTCGTCCTCCAACATTCTCAGCGGTTCTGTACAATCTCGAATTAAGTGTTCACTCCAGTTGGATTTTAGTGATACGACCGACATTCAATGAAGTTTATAAACTGCGATATCTGATTATTAAGGAAATGGACATATAAGAAAAAAGGGAAAAAACTAATTTAAAGGAATCACCAGTCCGCATGGTTGATCCCAATGAGATCCAGCATATGTAATTGATGTATGCAGTACTGTTCTTGTTCTTTTCTAATATGTGTTTTATCAGGATCCTCAGGGTCATGAGGTAGAACTTTTATGATCTTCTAACTTACATTTTGTTCACTGTGATTTGGCAGATTAAAGTGTTGTGCTACAGGTGTGTCTTTGTGTTTTTTGATATACCTTAAATGTTCTTTAAGTCGTATCTGGAATTCACGTTTGGTTTCTCCCACATATTGTTTGTGGCAGTATGTGCATGTACGTAAACAGATGATATTGCGTGTGTTGCAATATGTTTTAACCTTACATTTATAAGTAAGGCCTGTGTGTGTGTGCTTTTGAACTCATGGCTGTTGTCCATATGTTGGCAGAAAAAACAGCTTTTTCATGTGGCTGGATTGATAAGGTTTTGGAACGTATTTTCCTTGGTATCCTGGGCTGGCAGGGTATTCAAATTTGGCACGAACCAGTGTGTCTTTAAAAGTAGGATTTTTCCTATAGCCAAACATTGGTAATTCAGAGAACGTTTGTCTACTGTTGAGTAGATCCCAGTGTTTGCTGATGATATTCCGTGCTTTATGGCTATGCATGTTGAAATCCATGATGCACGGAATATGTTTGTTGGTAATGTTTTCCTTAGTTTTAGGCAACAGAAGTCAATTCGATTACGAGAGCAGGCTTTCTGAGATTGGTTTGGTAGTCCCGTTGTTGGTAATACTTTATTAACTCATGGGCATGTGTGTGGAAGTCTATTTCCTTGCTGCAAATTCTGCGTAGACGGAGGAATTGTCCGTATGGGTTTGAGTTTTTCGTAGATTGGGTGTGCTGAGCTGTAGTGTAGATATCCATGTGTATCTGTTGGTTTACAGTATAGATCAAAGCCGATCGAACGGTCCGTATCTATATATACATATGTGTCTAAAAAGCTGATTTTCGTGTTTGATTTCTCAGCAGTGAATTTATTTGAGTGATGTGAATTATATGGTGAATGAATTCAGGTTTTTGTAGTCCTACAGTCAAGATCATAAATATGTCATCGATATATCTAAGATATAGTGCTGGTTTATGTGGTGCTGTAGCAAGCAGTTTCTTTTCTAGTTGGGCCATGAATATGACAGCATAGGTGGATGCCACCTTAGTGGCCATGACGGTGCCTCCTGTTTGTAGGTAGTGTTTACCGTTAAATTCAAAGTTGTTGCATTTTAAGACTAGGGATAGTAGGTTTAAGAGTGATCTGGGAGATAGGTCGCCCGGCATGTGTAGTTTTTTGGAAATTGATAGTCAGGGTGTTCAGAGATTGGTCAATCCCAACACGAGCGAGGTGTGGGTGGAGCTTAGCTAGAGATGGGCAGGGCAAAGCGAAAACCGGAAAGGTCTATTGTTCCTGATGTCCATGTGGTCTCAGAGGAGGGACAGCCTTTTCAAGCCAAGTCAGTTATTGGAGCCTTTCTGTCATCACCTTCAATGGTCGCTCAATCGACAGAATCTCTTGCTAGGAATTCTGTTGTGTCCTCCGCCTCAAGTGACGATTTTCACAGATGCGTCGCATGAGGGGTGGGGGGGGGGCTTGTCTGGAAGATCAGACAGTGTCAGGGGTGTGGAATCGGTTGAATGTTTTGAAACATATCAATATTCTGGAGATGTTGGTAGTGCAGTTTGCACTGGAGCATTTCTGGATCAGGTCAAGAACAAGATAGTGCTGATCAGATCGGACAATTCAACAGTGGTGTGTTATCTGAACCGCCAAGGCGGGACATGGTCACCAGAATTGTGCATGATTACTTGGAAGTTCCTGTGTTGGTGCAAGGAGATGAAAATCATCTTGAGAGCGGCACACATTCTGGGAAGGTCATTGAGTCGTCGATTGGTTTGTCGACCAACGGAATGGCAGCTGAACCTTCCAGTAGCCGAAAATTGTTCAGTCATTGGAGAAAACCCAACATAGATCTGTTTGCAACAAAAGAGAACACAAAGATAGTTACATACATGTCTCCAATTCCAGATCTACAAGCCTTCGCAGTGGATGCGTTGGTGTTGAGTTGGGCAGGGATGTATGCATACGCCTACCCTCCAACAATCCTGTTTCCGAAGGTTCTGCAGAAAATCAAACAGGAGGAATGCCAAGTGCTTCTGATCGCTCCAGACTGGCTGAGCCGATCATGGTATTCGGATCTGCTGGACCTTATGGTCTGCAGACCGGCTCTCCTTCCGCAGTTACTGAATCTGATCTTCCATAACAGAGGACGTCATTACCACGATCGTCCGGAAATGATCCAATTGACTCCATGGCAGTTATCTTGGAACGTTCAGTTAAGGAAAGATTTTCTGTGCAGGCAGTGAAATTCATCGCCTCTGCCAGAAGGGGATCAACTTCCGCGACTTATAATTATAGAGTCAATAGATTTGCAGAATGGTGCTCGGATCGAAATACAGATCCCTTTCGAGCCTCTGTTCAAATAGTAGCAGACTTTCTCTGTGAGCTATTCCACTCACACGGTTTAGCGCCATCAACTTTGGCAGCATACACGTGAGCCTTAGCGGCTGTCATTCCTAGCCTATCTGCTGGGGGTGAAGAGAATTGCTTGCTTAATGAGATGATTAGAGGAATGGGGAATGAGCGGCCAAGACAACCGTTAGCACTCCCACCTTGGAGTTTTTCCCTTGCCTTACAGGTGTTGGGAGCTCATCCTTTTGAACCAATCAGAAGTATTGATTTGAAGCTTCTCACATGGAAGACGGTGTTCTTGGTGGTTGCTGCTGCTTCTGCTAGACGTAGGAGTGAGATTCATGCCTTGTCAGCAGAGCATGACCGCTTTGTAATTACTGGAGCAGGTCTGCATTTATTGCCTAGACAGAATTTTATGTTTAAAAACCAATAATTAAAGATTCCAAGTAAGCCTATCATTTTACCTAGTCTAATCCGACATGAATGATCCTTCCTCAGCGGAATGGTGTCCATTTAGATCTCTTACGATGTATCATCTGTATAGAGATCAGATCCAAAATCATCATAGTTATGCTATAAGAAACCACATGGTAGGGCATCTAGGGACACCATTTTGAGGTGGATTGTCGAAACTATTAAATGTGCACATACAATTTCTACAGGTATTCAGATTGATAGGGCTAGGGCTCATGATGTCAGAGGGCTTGCAGCTTCTACAGCCTACAATGGTGTTTCACTGGAAGATGTAATTTCTGTTGCACAATGGCATTGTGAGTTCTCCTTTACTGATTATTATATGCATGATCTCTCAGGTACATCAAACCCACTTGCAATTGCTAACATGGCTAATCGGTCGTCCAGCTAAGGACACATCGCACCTCTGTCATCATTGGGCTGTCAGTTACACTGCATGTTTTGGTGATCTCACTGATAGATGTCCTGAGTTCTTGAGCTGTGACCATGGCTGCTTTGACTCTTCTAAGATGGTGAGTACTAGTATCGTAGTTTGTAACTCACTGTCTAATTTATATTGTCTCATTCCTCGAATCAAAACAATTGGTAAGTTATTTCCATATCGTTTTTGATTCCCGAATTCTGGAAAGTAGAAGCAGCTTTCTTACTATCTGAATATTCTTGACATGACTGAAGAATTTACACGGTTTAGATAGTAATTCTTTCCCTCTCTTTTTCGGACCCTTCTTTGGGGGTTAATTAGTTTCAGAAAGGGGGTGTGCGGTTGTTCAACCAGTGGGATCACCCAGGTCAAAACTTTGATCCAATTCTAGTATTCTCTAGTTATTGTCAGTCTGCTCCCTTGTGGAGTTAATTGAGTTAATGAGGGGGATTGAGAGGGAAATATTCTCTTGGGCCTGACCTCAACCCCTCCCACCAGTTTTATTTGACTGTCAAATTCTGGTGTTTATCATAGAGTGGTCTAGTAGGTAAGTATATTGAAGTAGAATTTATAATGCTTCCGCATTGGTTTCTACAAAATAGTATACTTACCTACTGGCCCACGACCCAGCCTCAACCACCCCTCGTGGTTGGTTCAGCTGCATGTTAGCTATTTTGCAAATATTTTGCAAATGGCTGGTGTGGACTCGGAGCCAGTGTAACTGGCATGGGAGTTTTCAGACACATCTAGGTACGGGTCCCTGACGTGTGTTATTTAAATTGGGATTTATTTGAAAGGGTAAACGTGTTAGGAAACATATGATAGAGTGGTCCAGTAGGTAAGTATACTATTTCGTAGAAACCAATGCGGAAGCATTATAAAGCATGTCAGTTTAACCCTTTAACCGTTGAATCTGTTCATTTGCAGGTCGAGATTTTTTTTTTAATTTACCACTGGAATGTCTGGTTCGTTTATCGAGCCAGTCATTCCAGTGGTAAATTAAAAAAAAAAGTTCTGTTTTGGTCTGCAAATTTGGACATTTATCAAGACCACTATTGAAGCCACTTTTGGCCGATAACCGAGCCAGTTATTTCAGTGGTCAATTTTCAAAAATAGTCTTCTTGGTCTGCAAATGGACATTTTCTATGAGAAAATTGAAATTTTCTTGAATAAATTTGAGGGTTAAAGGGTTAATATGTTGTACTAAAGATATAATTAAATATTGGATAATTTTAATCTTATAACAGTTGCTTCCATTGCATAATTTTGCTTGTGATTTTGTTTCAGGAATCTCCCATGATCCTCTTCTATAGAATTCAGGATCCAGATCACGGAGTCACATGACACAAGTTTGGACAATTTCCGCTTGTCAATCAATCAAGGCAGAAGGTGTTACAGAACAAGATACAGTAATGTGATGACAGATAGTCAAGCATGGCTCCAGTAGAAGGGCACTTAGCTTTCGGAGCCAAGTTGCCAAGCATCAATTGACAGTGAAAGGATAACACGATTCAAATTTTGTGCCATTTGAAATTAACTTTACAGATTTTGTTGCCATTATGCACATAAATGACAAAACATATGAATGAAAGTTCATATGAATGTAGAATAGGTTAATCTTGAGTCGATGAATCTACTTTTAGCTATGACCTGCCCATCTCTAGGTTAGCTCCTCCGTCTATGCTTTGCTCGAGTTGGGACCTATCAAACCCTGAACTCCCTGACCTCCCTGAATCTAAATTTCCTGAAAACTACACTATACAGGTAAGCAGTTTAGTATTTTGAAACTATGGCAGCAACAGCGCTCAGTCAAATTAGTTTCAAAATATTCAACAGCGTGTTTATTAAATCGTAAAGACATACAATTCGTACAAAAATGTTTAGTCCATCGTGACGAACTTAGCTATGTCATTCATGACATAATTGATTATGATGTCATCCTACACGTAACATAGTTGATTATGACATCATATAATTGACTGAGAAACTGGAATCTTCCATTCTCCGGTATGCTTGTTTAATCAAGTTTTCATTATTATCAGACTAACACTGCTACCACATTTCACCTCATGAGACTTTCCTATTCCAACAGACCTGTGTAGAGAGAACACTTGTATTTAGTACCATGTTTTCCTGCCCCATAAAGGTGATTGCTTCAATCAGTTTTGAATTTAATGAATTGAAAATATTGACTGATAGTTTTGAGGTGTGCGTAACTTTAGTATGGCATAAAAATAGACAAGAAACAAAGTAGATGGACATTTTCACACTGACTTCATGCCTATGCCCATTTCTATGGTCAACCCTTTAATGGTCAAGCCAGTGAGTCAATAACTGCTTCTCCAGCAGTTGTGCGCAATGTTGATTTGCAGTCCAAGAGAGGACAATTCTTTTTAATGTCCCACTGGAATGACTTGCTCGAGAGCACTCATTACAATGGCAATCTTCCAAAAAAAATTCTCTGCAAATGGAGATGTTCCAAGATCTTTGCAGAATCTAGAATTTGTGGGTAGCTTGACTATTAACCCTTTAACACTCATATCAGCCAGAAATTACTTCTGCAGTGGCCTTGAGAAATGTCAATTTGCAGACCAAGAGTAGACTATTTTAGAAAATTTTCCTCTGGAATGACTGGCTCGATAACCGAGCCAGTCATTCCAGGTGGTAAATTTTCAAAAATAGTCCTCTTGGTCTGCAAATGGACATTTTCTATGGGAGAATTTAAATTTTCTTGAACTAATTCGAGGGTTAAAGAGTTAATGATGAGTAGACCTATTATTAGTTTCTATTTTCTAGTTTCCAGTCAAGATAGTTTCAAAATATTGAACAGAATGTTTTTTACAATTGAACATTCATCAGAGACACAATTCATACACTGTCGTGATGGACGTTTTAATTTTTGTGACAGTACTGCGTCATTTTGATAATAATAAATAATAATAAGTACATTTATAAAGCGCTGAATCCATGACAATGCGTGCTCTAAGCGCTAGTGCGTAATAGCTATATCTACTGAGAATATGCTCGTTTGAAAAGGGTGGTTTTCAGTTGTGATTTGAAAATATCTAATGATGCTGAGTTTTTTAGACTAAGTGGTAGATTGTTCCACTCGGTGGGAGCTGCATAAGCGAAAGTTTTGTGGCCATATGTAGTAGAATTTACTTTTGGGACGTTTAGCAGCATCTGATTGACAGATCTGAGTGATCGACCAGGCGAATAGGGTTGTACTAGTTCAGTTAAGTATGCAGGGGCAGTACCGGAAACACATTGGTAAGTCAAGCATAAAATTTTGAAAGTGATTCTCTGCTCGATCGGGAGCCAATGCAAATTCTGTAAGACAGGGGTTATGTGATCATACTTTCGGCGGAGTGATATGATTCTAGCAGCGGTATTTTGTACAATTGTGATGTTAGCTAGCAAGTATCATATTTGATTATTGCATCAGATACTCTAACCCTTTCATTGACGAGTTCCCCCATATCGCATTTTCAAGGCAAACTTACAGGAAAATTATTGAATATTTTGAAATTAATTTGACTGGAAGTTGTTGCAATAAAGTTTTCCAGTCAAATTGTTTCCAAAATATTCAACAGAATAAGTTTTATATGGTAAAGAATTTATTTTTTCAGGGATTTGTCGGTGGAAGGGTTAAGTAACAGATCAGATCGCTGTATTGTGAAGTTAGTTGTGGAGTTTTCCCTGTGCAAAGGGGATGATGGTTCTTCATAGAGGTCTATATTGCAAGTGGGAATACCAAATAGCTCAGCATTGCAGCCTATTGCTTTCTTAGTTTTATAAGAAAGGTGTTATTAATAAAAAATTAGTCAATGAGTACATATATCCTCTTGTCTGTGCGTTTACCATCTCTCTCTCTCTCTCTCTCTCTCTCTCTCTCTCTCTCTCTCTCTCTCTCTCTCTCTCTCTCTCTCTCTCTCTCTCTCTCCCGCCTTTCTCTATATATCATACTCATGTACTTTCAGTTAAATTGGTTTCAAACTAATCACCAGGATATAGAATATGCATTTTGTGATTATATTGACCCTTTAATCGTAGAGAATTGAAATTAAAATTTTTGCTCCTAAATAAAGTTTTTCCAAGCCAAGAGAAAACTTTTTTTTTTTAATTTACCACTGGAATGAATGGCTCAGTTATGGAACCAGTCATTCCAGTGGTTACCACTGGAATGAGTGGTTCCATAACCGAGCCAGTCATTTCAGTGGTAAATTTTCAAAAGTAGTTTTCTCTTGACTAATGCACATTGACTATATAGCGCATTGGCACTCTTGAAAAAAGTCTGCTTGGACTACAAATGTACATTTCTGATGACCACTGCAAAGGTCAGCTTTATCGGGCTTGACCATTAAAGAGTTAAATATGTATAAAATCTACATTCCAGCTCATAAATAAATTAACATGTTTCCAAAACAAAAACATGATGTAAGAAATGTTCTGTTTAATATTTTGGACTTAATTCGATTGAAAAACATTGCTGCCTCAGTACGTTTTATTTTGTTTTGAAAACATGGTAAGTTATTTCTGAGGTGTACTGTATTACAATAGCGTGTGTCTGTCTATCCTGTTTAGTTCTCGCTATTTGTATCTATTACCGTGGAAATGCAATCACAGATGTCTTATGACCATTGGTATTAGTAATACATATTTAAGTAAGCACATACACACATGAATATAAACAGTCTCGTTTATATTTGCACTTTTAACTAGTATAAATATCTACAAACATTTCTAAAAAATAGAGGGGATATTGCAATCACGTCCATCCATACCTTCATCTGCCTGTCCATCTGTTTGTCCATCCAGCTATTTCCTCTGAAACCATTTGCTGGAATTCACTGAAATTTGGTATGTGAGTTAGCCATATGATTGTAGACTGCATGATAACATTTACAATAGCTTCTTCCCCCAGGGTGGGTGGAGGTGGGGCAGAAAGTCAAATTTGGCAGAATTCAACCAAATTTGGTAGGTATGTTATCCATATGATTGTGGATTGTGAGACAATGTTTACATTAGACTCTACCCCCAGAGTGGAGGTGGGTTAGGCTGGGGTGGACAAAATGTCAAAGTTGGCGAAAGTGTATGGATTTGCAATGGTGTACCATCGCCTGGTCATTTTTGATCCTCCAGTTCATCCATCGATCATATGACGTCATAATCAACTACGTGAAGTGTAAGATGACATCGTAATTAATTACATCATGAATGACGTACATCATGATTGACATAGATAAGTTCGTCACGAACGCATAATTAATGACAGACTAAGCATTGTTGTATGAATTGTTTGTCTTTACTATTTAATAAACATGCTGTTGAAACTAATTTGACTGGGCGTTGTTGCTGCCATAAGCAGCAACAGCACCCAGTCAAATTAGTTTCAAAATATTCAACAGCTTACCTGTATAGTTTTCTTTAATTTAATGATCATGGAGTTCAGGAATTTATCGATCCCAACACAGACCAAGTATGGGTGGAGCTTAGCTAAAGATGGGCAGTGCATAGCTAAAACTGGATTCCTCCATTGTTCTTGGTTTAGTTAAGTTAATTGTTTAGTTATCTGAGAAAGCTGCCTATGTGGCCATTATAGCACATTGGCACTTGTTTATTTACATGTAGCTATTGTGATCATGTTACAGAATATACAACAATAATATTCTTATTGCCACTCATATAGTGGCTTTGTTATTTATTCTTATACATTAATAATCTATCTTTAAAATAAAATATAAATTCAATAATCTAGTTCTCTTCAGTCATATATGTGTGTGCGTGCGTGTTTTCCACCATCATTTATATAGTAGCATGGCACAGGCTCTCCGTAGCGTCTATTACAGTGTAACTGACACATCACAAGACTTATTGACACAGTAAAGTTAACCCTTTCTTTCTCTGTAGTGGTTTTGATGAATGGCCATTCAGACGCTTTCCAAGAGAAGACTAAAATTTCCCACTCGAATGCCTGGCTCGGTAATCAAGCCAGTCATTCCAGTGATAAATCTTTAAAATAGTCTTCTCTTAGCCTGCAAATGGACATTCAATAAGTAAATATTTGGATTATTTGCAATTCTTTGCCATTAATGGGTTACGGACCTTGAAATTAAGTTTAGTCTGGAGCCTGTTCTGAAGGACATGCTGAAAAACAAGGCTCTCCAACAGGGCAATGGTTTAGGATTTCTATCTTTCGAACAAACACATTAAAAAGGCGCTTTAGAGTAGGCTTGCACAATTTTTGCTTTTAAACATCGTGATTGTGGGGTTTTTTTAAATCACGATTTTCAATTAAATCATATGTCCAAATTCCCAAAAGTATAAACCGGGGTAACGTGAAAAGTCACGAAAACTTGGACTTTGAATTTCAAGAAAAAATTGAAATGATAAAAATAGCACAAAAATAGAATGCAATTTCACGTGAAGAATTCTTACCGTCCTACGTCTATGCTTAATGTATACCTTATATCCATCATTGCGGGAGTGAAATTATTTCCTTTAACTAGCTGGTTTTCTCGATGATAAAGGTATTACCTCGCTATTGTGAATTTGCTTATCATAGGGCTTTGTGTTGTGATTAGTAAATATTCGATACCTGCATGTAATGGTACGGCGGGATATAAACACAATGAACACAGGCGTGAATCGATTATAATTGTACTCATGTACTGCTAAAATGTGACGGAAAAGTACACACTTCAAATTTTAAACAAACATGACATTTTTGACGATTTTCTGATTTTTTCCACAATTACATCGTAAAAATCTAGATTTTAAAAATAAATCGAATTTCACGATTAAATCGAAAAATCGCTCACGCCTACTTTAGACCAGAGCATCCTTGCGATATACATGTAACATAATGTATGTCATTGCCTCCCATGTAATTGTGTCATATAAATGAGAAAAAATTTATCCAATGCCCTCATCAATGATATATTTTTCAATCTTGCCGCCGTGAGGTCAGAAGTGTCTATTTTGGAAACAATGTTGCTGAAAGCTGTTGCGTTTTAGCTTTTGACCCCAGAATTGGCATAGGCCTTCGGGATCACCTGTGGAAGCTTCCACCCACATTTGGAGAAGATACCTCCAGTAGAAGCAGCGTTATCAAAAAATGTCTATTTTGAAAACGATGATGCTGAAAGCTATTACGTTTTAGGCTTCCACCCAAGTTTGGAGAAGGTTCTTTCAGTAGGACAAACCTAATTAAACCAGAAATGTGGTTGCAATGCAACCATGACGCTCGACTGTACGACTGCAATGAACTATGAAGCTTGACTTCAAACATAAAATAAATATAGGCCTTATCAAGAAAAGGCCCAAGGGCCTGTAGTGCTAACCTGTACCATTGGGATTTGAACCATTTGCATTTAAATACCGGTAGACATATGATGTATAATTTTTGAAAAAATCCAAGATGGCTGCCAAAGAAATTTACCAAAATTCTTGTTTAATAGTTTGAAGGCTATCGCCAGCGAATCATTCCACCCAAGTTTTGTTGAACTTGGCCCACTAATTAAGGGGTAGCGTTTTAAATGGTTCTGGAAAGTTGAAAAAATCTAAATGGGCACGAAAAAATTTAGCAACAAAAATTCTGAATAGAACTTCTAGCGCCTACCACTAGAATCCTTCCGGCCAAATTTGTATAAAATCCACCAAGTAATTATGGAGAAGATGCATTTTGACAATTTGCTGTAAATTTTTCATAAAATTTATGGTTTTCAACAAATTGACCGATTTAAATTCTGAATTGATTTTCTGGAGCCTACCGTGATAGGGTCTGTCTTGCCATCTTGGGTTGAAATCTTTCAGGCAGTTAATGATGAGTAGAGTTTCGACAATTCACCAAAAAACTTGACCAATCAAATTCTGTATATATGTTCTGAAGCATATCCCCGTAAAGTCCTTCCAGCCAAAGTAAGTTGAAATCTGCCAAGCGGTTAATGAGGAGTCACGTTTTAATAATTTCCGGTTAATTTTTCTTAAAATCTATGGTTTTCACCAAAAAACTTGACTAGTCAAAATTCTGTATACAAGTCCTAAAGCACATCCCCATAAGGTCCTTCCAGACAAAGTAAGTTGAAATCTGCCAAGCGGTTAATGAGGAGTAGTGTATTGACAATTTCTGGTAAATTTATCAAAAAAACATAAAACTTGACCAATCATAATTCTGTATGCAAATTCTGAAGCCTACACCCATAGGGTCCATCCAACCAAATATCTGCCAAGGGGTTAATGTGGAGAGCATTTTTAAACAGAGGTTGACGGATAGATGGCGTATAACAGACGGTCGCCATGCATATCAGTGACCTTGACTGTTGGTCTTTTGACCAAAACATCATTGTCATTAAAAGGAGGCATGTGTCCAAGTTTGGGTCCTGTATGATTAACCAAACCTGAGATATAAACAGAAATGTCAAGCTAAACGGAAAATGTTAATGTTGAAAGAAATAAGGTTTTTACCAAGGTCACAGTGACGTTTGACCTTTTAACCTCAACGTAATTGTATGATGTCAGGTTCATTATAAGGAGGCATGTGCCCAAGTTTGGCTCCAGTATGATTAACCAAACCTGAGGTATAAACAGAAAGGTTGAGCTAAACGGAAAATGTTAATGTTGAAAAGAGCAAGGTCTTTACCGAGGTCACAGTGACTTTGACATTTTGATCCCAAGTTCATCGTGAGATTCGTATCATTATAAGGAAGATTGTGCCCAAGTTTGGGTCCAGTATGATTAACCAAACCTGGAATATAAACAGAAAAGTTGAGTTAAATGCAAATTGGATGACGACACAGCCTCCGCCGACATGCACCACTGCCACCAGACGACATGCAGGGTATCACAATAGCTCCTTTTAATTTGTAACGTCGAGCTAAAAATTACTATTTTGGAAACAGTGTTGCTGAAGGCTGTTGCTGTTATATAGTGGAATTTTAACCCAATATTGGCATACGTCTTTGGGACACCACAGGCAAGCTTCCGTCAAATTTTGGAGAGAAGATCCCTCCAGGAGAACCAGTTACTAAAAAAATTTCTTAAGAACAGCATGAACAACAACCAGCACTCCTTGCTCGCATTAGCCCTGCCATCTAACGATGGGGATAAACAATTATTTTCATGAGTCACCTCCAAAAATGTTTCCCGAAACAGAAAGGCCCTCCAACACAGTAGTGTCCAAAAGTAAATGCTTTTTCCACTGCATTGTGCTAAAGGTCATGCTATTTGTATACCAAGCCAGTTATCGAGTTGCAATTTGTCTCCTAAAGTATACATACATATCATATCATATAATAGGCATTATACACCAAATAAATGAGCCATCACAATCCATGAGGATGGGCACCACCACCACGTACCCACCCTACCAGCCCCCACCTTGACCTCGGCCATGTTCAGGACAGGCCCAAACGCCCGCTTAGAAAACGGATTCTCCTTGACATACCTAGCAAAATGGAGAATGCATAATGAGAATTGACGACATTGTTGCGGCAAGGACTGATCAACCCTGCCATGTATGCAGAGGGGTTGACAACTCTTCGATCTGTCCCCACCCCAACCCCCCCCCCCTCTTCGAGACAGCCTAGTCTGGCCCCTCCCAATGAGAAACCGAAACCACCTCCATAAGTAAAGTCCACATTGGCTGAGAAGCATGAAAAACAGTGTTAGTGAGATGCTTATCCCGGCACAATGTAAGAAGCGAGAGCTGTCTAAGAGGCCCACATCAGCTCCATGCAGGTAGCCAACATTAGCTGAAAAGCATGCACCAAAAAGTACACCGGTATGGGTAGGGCGGGGTGGGGTGGTGTTGTGATTCTAAATGGCTAATTACTGATGTACTGACTGTCTCAATAAATCGTGTAAATAAATTGGCACTAAATATATCATCTCCAAGTTTGCTTTATATGACCTATGCAAATGTATCCCTCAGTTCATTTACCTAAAATGTTCCATCTGTCGTTTTTAGTAACTAGAAAGCAGAAAAAAAAAAGAATATGTGGCAATGTGTCGTTGATCAAATAAATCACTACTAAACTGATTTAATTTGCCTAATCTTAATTTCAATGCAACCATACAGGAACGCTGTTGTCTATTTTGAAAATAATATGAATGGAAACTGTCACTGGCATAGACTTCCTGACAGATTAATAAATTAATAAAAAAATATCCAACATATTTATCTTTTACACTAAATATACACTAAAAGTCAAACCTAACTACGTCTTATTACGAGCCTACCTCTCTCCACATGCACAAGACCAGATTCCTACTGAACCAGCCTATCCATGTGGGTATATCCATCCTGGACCTATCAACTTCTAGTACAACTAGCTGAAGCCACAGTATGGCGACTGGTGCGAGCTCCTGTAGATGGACACAGATAGCCTCCTGCTGTGGGTCCAGATAGAGGACATCTACACCGATATGGCTGCCGGAAGTGACCTCTCTGACAAAAGCCACTGCCCGATAGCAATCAGTCCTTCTTCGCTTTTGCCCACTGTGTCTTGTCCTCAGGCGAAATCCTTAGCTTCCTCAGGCCCATTCTTGACTTGAGTGTACTGAGTCCTGCTTTCTTGAGGTCACCTCATAGCACGCTTAGCAGATTTGTGCGATGACGTCCTCTCCTGGCCTTGTATTTGCTGGCTCCAAGTAGAGCGAATTCCAAGGCTCTCTGTGCTGGTGTCTCTCCTGGCATCCTTAGCACATGGACAATCATTGTTGGGCAGCTTTTACAGACAGCGGCGATGTATTACACATCTTGTATAGTGCATCGTTGGAAATTATGCTGTCTGGCCATCGGTGTCCAGTGATGGTGTGTAGGTGTTTGCGGTGGCAGACATCGAGTTTGTCTAGAGCTGCCTTTGGAGCTGCCCAGCTGTTACAGTTATACAGCATCAAGAATGCGCAGGTTGCATTGTATAATCGTAGCCTCTTTATCAAGGGTAGTTTTGATCTACGAATCCATAGCTTCCAGAAGGACTGGAAAGCTATGTTCCCCATGACGCAGCATGCAGAAATGTCAGCAGTACTGTAAAGCAGTGAGGACAGGATTTTACTTTTCCTCCATGGTTCGCTGCCACGAAGTGGGTCGTCATTTTCTTTAGTTTCATGCTTCCTAGCTGATAGGTATATGTGGGTGAACTCTGTTTTGGATTCATTCATAAAGAGATTCTCAATTTTTAGTTTGCTTGCAGCCATTGGGAGAAGTTCGTCGAGGGTTTTCTTTTCCTCGTCTATGAAGTCCACATCATCAGCATATTCCATCTCTAGCGGCATGTCCAGTATTGACACTGCGGTTGGGGTGGTGGGGTGGTATTGTGGAACGCTCCTGCACAGATTTCAATGTGGCAGCAAGGTAGCTGGTGAAAAGCACCGAAGATAGACCATCTCCCTGTGGGGAGCCGATTGATGTCTCGTAGCTCATTTTCATTGCAACTGACCTGGCGTAGTACATCTAGGATCTTTTAGCATTTTATTGTGTTGAAGCCCCGTGACATGTCAATGCCCATTTTGTTGAAGTCCCAGTGTTTGGACATAACTGCCGACACAAGCATGCTTTCAGCCCATACAATGTCTGCACAGCTGCGTCTACGTTTGAAGCCTCTTTGACATGATCCGGTGAAGTAATCGATCTTGTCTCGGATGCGGCATAGAGTAACATTGGATAGGATTTTCCGTATGCTGTTGAGGAGAAAAATGGGGTGCACATTGGCTGGGGGCCCCGGTGGTTTCTTGGGCCTGGGTAGTGCGATACGGGTCCCTTGGCATACAGCATCGATGGGAAGGTGGTGCATAAAAGCTGAATTGATTAGGTGCGTGATCGGGTTTGAGATAATGTCACTTGCATATTTGAATAGTTCATTGCCCATGCCATCAGATCCAGATGCACGTCCATTTGTCAGTGCCTTCTCAACTTCTGCTGTTTTAATTGGTGTTAATAATGGCCTGGAGTCTCCTGAGAATGGGTGCAAGGGCTCATCATCGTTGTCAGTGAACTGTTCCTTGAACCATTCTCGGATCGCCTCGGCTTTTCCCTGGTCATTCCCGATAGAATAATATTGCGCTCCCGGCATAGTTTGGTGCGGTCTTCAATTTGGCCACTTTGATAGATGCGCAGCCGTAATGCTTTCTGCTCTGCTGACAGTTTTACTACTAGAGGGTTGTCAGTATACCTAGTTTGGTTGTTTTTAAGAACACCTATGGTGCTGGTAGTGGATGATTCCATAGATTTCAGTATTTTGGTTAGGGCTTAGTTTGGATCGGAGCTGACATCGATGTTAGCTATCTGCTCCCCGATGGGTTTTTTGTATGACATTTGAGTGTCATTGTCGCTGATGAGCTTGGGTAGGTTGTAGGTGATTCTACCCTCTTGCCTGGTATGGTGTTTATATATTAGGTAGAGATCGTTCATCTGAAGGCGTCTAACGACTAGCTTATGGTCGAGAATTGAGGTCAGTGCCTCCATGCGAACGAGCATTCCGGAGTAAGGGTTTTGCTTCTGTCTTGCACAATATGAAGTCTAATAGGTTGAAGACAGCTGTTGTAGCCTTAGAACCTTTTGGGGCTTTGCGATCAGTAATGTGTCCAGTCCATGTCCGGTGATGGCATGGGTGTTTGAAAGCCGTATTTGTGACAAATAGACCATTGGAACTAAGGAATGCCACCAGTGCATCCCCATTGCTGTTGTGTATGCTCTCTCCATAGGATCCCATGCATAAGTCAAGTCCTGAACTTTTGTCCACAATTCCGAGTTTACCCAGCTTGGAGTTGAAATCTCCACACAAGAACAGTTGCCATCTAGCTGGGATTGTAATGGCGGAGCTCAGTTCTGCATAGAAGGAATCTAATATTGCTGGATTCTCTTTGGCTTTTTCGGTAGTTGGGCCGTATGAATTGACAATTCGATACTTAGTGGTGATGTGTTTTCGTGTAGGTATAGCCAGGTTGATGAATGCAACACGATCACTGACGTATCCAAAACTAATGACATGATCCAATACCCTTGGTCCGATTATGAAGCCTACGCCCAGTATGTGGCCTGTTTTTGCTCCATGAGCACTAGCTTATGGCCTATCTGTAGTTTCTGCTCTGAGTGTTTAGCTACTTTAGTCTCTTGAATGCATGCAATATCGATGTTATAGTGTTCACAGTCTGCATCTAAGGTTTGCCTCTTTGATGTTGCATTCAGACCACGTACATTCCACATCGCTATGGTAAGTTCCTGGGAGGATTGCGTCGTCAGAGGATGTTAAGCACAGTTTCTTGTTTGAAGAAGGGTATACATAATCAGAGTTGCCTCTGTATGCGGATGTCAGTCCACAATCCTTGATGGCTTAGTTTCACAATAAAGTAGGTACCTATGGAGGAGACTGGCGTGAAGGTGTCATCTTCCCCACTCCCCATGAGCAGTACTGCAGCCTTATACCTGTTTGCTACATCAACAAGGGTTAGGGCGTACTTCTAGGGCTTGCTTCCCACACGATCATTCAGAAGGAATAGCACATCTGCCTGGTGCGCTCTGTTCAGAACAGGTCCATCAAAGTGCACAGCCCAAATGTGGTGGGTCGAGGACCACATATCTGGAACATTATATGCCTGTCAAGCCACTGGCTGACAGTCTTCATGGTGAAGTTATGACACTTGAGGTGTGCGGATGCTAGTAGCTGGTAAAGCTCACAGTAATAACAACTGGGCCACTAATAGGGGGCCTTAAGAGAGGCAGTAGCAACTGTGGATGAACACTTGTATTTGATCACTCACGTCCACGCCTTTCATCTCACTCACCACCTGGGCAAACTAGACAGATGAACAGATGGCTGTCATTCATTCAACTGCCACTGAACACCTCTTCGAACACCTGGACACACTGCCATCTACCCTATGCTGGCTCACCAGAAAAGGGCGGCTTATTGACAAATCCCTGAATGCTAAGAACCTCGACAAGGTCATACAACTTTGCCATCCTATAAAATATGTCTTAAATGATGTGAGTGCCATGACAATGTATGGGAGTCACAGGCCGCTGGCTCCAAAGAATGAGTCTATACCTGAGGCAATAGTCTCAGAAATCCCCAACTCCATGGAGAGTGTTGGCAATCTCGCCAGCCTTCATCATGAACTGCACCATCAGAGCGCTGACTGCTGCCAGCGGATCAAAAGAGTTATTTATGTAGGTGCAATAGATCCCATTTGCTCGGCAGATTAGCATATGGGAATCTGGCTCTATTGCCGCCATCATAGTCCTCGACATTGTGGACATTATAGTCAGGATCCTCGTTTTAGTCCTCATCATCGACATCATTGACTGGATCCTCGAAAGTTTCAGGTTCATGCAACTAAAGAGGCAAAGAGGTTGCAAACATGCAAAGAGGTTTAAATCAAACTATTAGAAAGGATGGCATCTGCGATAATGCTTGGATCATCGCATTCGATGAACTGGGGACAGCTTCGCTGACCGCAAGGCACCACAGGTGGAATGTAAATGTCAATAAAAAGCCAATGGAGAAGCTGACGGGTGAGCGGATGGAGTACACCAAGGCACTTGAGTATATATGCCAATTGAGGGGTGGGGTGGCACATAGACGGCAACAACGTGCAGAGCAAAAGATGCCAGAGGTGAGTGTAGTACTACTTGGAGCTGAGGCTGTGGTAGATAGAATAGTGGGAGTTATGCTCTCCACTTCTCAGTAAGCTTCAAGCTGAATACCGCCATTGTGTGAGAAGCAGACCTTGTAATATCCAAAGTACATCACTATTACACCCACTGAGTGTGGTTCAGCTATATAGTTTCAGACATGGAAGCTAAGCTGGTTGCCATAATTAGGTGGAATGTCTCTACTACGGAGGTGGATACTGACCTTCGAGAAACTTGTGTCCACTGGTCAGGTGTAGAAGCACATACAACTTCGTTTGCTGTGAGTAGAGATAGACATCCTCCTGATTGACCACAAGCTTGAAGAAATCTAGCTCAACCACTTCCTGGACCACTCCTCCCTTCTGCACCAGGACTGCGACAGCAACACAGTATGGGACACTTCGTTGCAATGTCACCTCTAGTCACTGTCTGGATGTGACTTGGATAAGCTGGTCCTCTTGCTCTAAATATAGAACCCACTGATTAGAGCCCGCTCGCTTTAACTCGTCATTATTATCATGTCAAATGTGAAGTTCAGGAGTGTTGTGACATCTGAGCTATGCTAGGTGTAAAACCGAAGGAACCGCTGGATTCATGTATGAGTTCTCGATGAGGTAGAAGAGGGGGACAGTCACAGGCATCTCCGTGCGTGGCTGTAGACTGAATTCTGTGAAGCCTTCATTAATCTGCAGAGCAAAATACCCTTTTCCCTTTGTATAGAAACTAGGTCCACGAGCCAGTGGAGCCAAGCCTCGGTATTCATCGTTCATATACGTGGTGTCCAGGGTCAAGTTACTCTGCATGACATGGTGTGTGGGAGCTTCACATCCTTTGCTGCTGTGCTTTCGAGCTTGAACTTCAACATCATACCCCTGATCCCATAGATCTGATCCATGATTGTGAAGTCGATGTACTTCCTAGCAGGCAGTCCTTCCATTGATCAGTGTGGTGCTAGTTCAACGGCCCATCTGGGTGTTCTTCATACGGCTGCATACTTAAGTAGCTATATAGAAGAGGATTAAATGTGCCAGGTTTGGTAAAGTTGCACAGCAAATTGTATTTGGACAGGACAGAGTGACCCCATAGTCAACCATGTCATAACCTGAATGGTGCTGGTCAAGTAGGCAGGCGTAAAGGTACAGCCTATTACTCAGGTATGAGGACTACTTCATGATATCAACGTCCTCCACACCAAGGCATCTCAGCCTCTACCATACCACAGAGAGATACTGTCCTCAATAGCGTGGTCGGTCAAGGAGCTGCTGACAAGAATTCTGTACAAGAAGTTTAACAGTACTCAGAAGCCAAACACTGGATCTCCCCAATGTCGTTGGTGCACACATTAAAAGTCCTGTTAGTCTACCTCTTCAGAAGGACAGTGTCCAGGCCAAGGATCTGCCGTCAGTCAGGAAATGGTTGAGTGTATTCAACATACACACTGGTGGGGGGGGGGGGGAGCACCACATACTGGATAGCCTACTGTCCAGGGTGACAGACCACTTCAAAAAGAAAATCAGAGCTGCAGTAAAAGAGGGTCATTGTACTGGTCAAGGTGCACATAGAGAGGCGGCTGCTGACCACATATTCAATGAGAAAGGGCGGAAGAGGATGGAGCAAGTAGTAGGGTCGGAGTCAAAATGAAACCACCTCCCTCAACTGGAAGCCGTTCGGTGACCCGTGGCCCCCACCGCCGTCTCAATCCCTGGGGCATAGGGTTGTTGAGATATGTGGTTGGTGTATGCCTCTAGATGGAGATGGAAGCTATGCCCCCAGGGATTGAGAGGGCGGTGGGGTCCACGGATCGCTGAACAGCTGCCGGTTGAGGGAGGTAGTATCATTTTGACTCCGACGCTACTACTAGTCAAAATGATACCACCGCCCTCAATTGGCAGCTGTTCAGCGATCCGTGGCCCCCACCGCCCTCTCAATCCCTGGGGCATAGGAATTTGAGACAGGTGATCGTGGTTGGTGTATGACTCTAGATGGAGATGGGACTGTGTATGCTCAGACAAACACGTAGTCTCTGCCAGAGTCGCATCAGCATGATGGAACCACCCATAGTGTCTTCCATCTACCTTGACAATGCTCACCTGGTAGGAAGCTAAAGTGCTTAGCATTTGCACCACGGCAGACTCTAGCATGTTCACATGTTACGCAGAGAATCTGGTGCTGAGCAGGTGTCCCCAGCAGACAACCACGTCCTACCCTCTCCACACCATAGAAGTGGCAGACAGACTCGATCTCTTCATGTGGGTGAAAGCGGTCGTAAATGTTTCTCCGCAAGGGTCGACCCAAGGATTGTACTGGGGGTCATCCCGGAAGTGGGCCCAGTTGGGATCCAATATCATGGCAGTTTCAGCGCCCTGTGCCACTGCTGTAGACGCCAGCACGAGCAGTATGATGAGAATCATGGCTATGCATGAAGAGTTAAACTGTACAGAGTGAACCCCCCGAGAAATATCTGTGCCAGATCGAGCCCTGTTCCATCCGGATCGATAGTGATCTTCATCCCCTCAGGGGCAGGGGCTAGCTGCTTCACTCTGCCGCTGCCTAAGAAACGTAGCTCTAGGACTATATGAGTCATTTGCGGGCTAGTGAGTCCAACTCGCTGAAGCAGTTTAACAGCACCCTTGACTTTGGAGACATGTGACACACCATCTATCCATAGGATGACCTAGGAGGTTAACAGCTTCTTCTGGTCCATCGAATGGACGACACAGCAGGAGCTTTCCACTTGTAACCTAGATCAGGTGCCCCACCCTCGTCAGGGAGACACCTTCACCTATGTAGTTGAGGAAGGATGATCCCCGATTGTAGAGCTTTCGAACTGTCTCATCCCTTTTCACAACCGTGGAAAGGGGAGTAACCTCCATGTCAATGACTGCGGGAGGCCTATATAGTGGCAATCATATTTGCCAGTCACCACCAGGTCCAGCGCGGTACCACACTTCATTCTTCTCAAACATGAACTGCAGGTTTTTTGCCATGGTCAATAGCAGACCATCATGTGTCATTGGCAGGGCATTGCTCGAATAGGCTTTGACCAGATGAAAGCTGAGGTCGTCATTTAGGGTTTTGATGTCTGCCACCTCTGTATCCGAGACCTCAATGAAAGGCTCGAGGATGTACTTCCTCTTCGAGAAATTGTACCGAAACATGATCTTGTGGCCATCTATGTTGCGACCCAGGTGCTCCATTGACACATCCTTGAGGTCTGTGAGCAGCTCCACCCCATCACCACAAATGGGGTGGAGGGAGAATGCCTTTGAGTTTGCTTCGTACTGTAGGGCGAATGACTTGCCATCGCTCTCTTCTACCTTGGCAGCATTGACTGTGTACACATCTGCCAGGTCAGCAAGACCAGTCGAGTGAGCAAATATGGGTTCCATAGCATGCTATAGGAGGAGTTTAAACAGGAGATATAACCATGCCGATTGTCCAACTGCTGCTCTCCAGTACAGGTGAGAACGTAATCTCACCCTCTCTAGAGGGGAGACGGGTGGTACAGTACCATGTAGAATGGGTCCTCTTCGAGGTGCCCCAGTGGGGCACAACATACATACACACCAATGTGCTACATCAGCCTCCGGGCAGTGCACACAGAAGATCACTGGTAGAAATTGGTCCGGACGTGATAGAGTATCTCCCAGGTGCCAACAGCAACCTACGGAAAGCTTTCAGTCCTAGCCTGTTCACACCTGTAATTCACCTATTTGACAGCCCCTCCTATAACATATATGCCAGCACGGATGGGATATGGGACGCCCATTTAGAGTTTACACTCTTATTACTCATTGACCTGACGACAACATGATATCACACCAGGAATATCTGACCTTTGCCAAGATGATGAACCCGATAGAGGGTTGCCCAAAGGCCTTAAACGCAGATGCTCGCACAGCAACAAATCTGTCAACAAGAAGGAGAGCGACTACAGCGGGAGAGCTGGTATCAACAGGCTGCCAGCAAGGCAAGGAGGCGAAGGAACAGTGAAGGTTCCCGATACTGGCAGGCCCTCCGGGAGGAGAGTAAGCGGGACGCAGGAGTCTTGACAGATGACGATGAGCCAGATGTCTTCACATACGACGATGAGCCAGATGTCTTCACATATGACGACGAGCCGGGTGTCTTCACAGATGAGGATGAGCCAGATGTCATACAGTGGGAAGAGGAGATGGCACAGAAGTGTAAGACCAAGAAAGCCATCCAGCGGCGGACCTACTATCTTGGTCATAAGGTGAAGTTCCAGATGTCACATCTCAGAAAGCTACTGGCACCCGACATAGGGCTGGATGACCACTTTCTAAGAGACGTCTGTCTGACACTAAAAAGCTGGCATGGTTCACCAGGCACTCCAAAATGAACCCTTCCATGACTCATGAGCAGGTTCTGCAGGTGATGCAGGTTTAATCTCCAGGTATACTATGGCAAAATCAGAGTGCCGGTTTAATCTCCAGGTATACTATGGCAAAATCAGAGTGGCGGAAGCAACCAGAACTATACCCCTCCCTGACTGCTGATGAGGGTGGCACAGTACACGGCTGGCGACTCCAGCAGATAGATGCCATCAGGCAGAATCTCGTTCATGATGCAGAAAAGTACAGCAGAATGTGCAGGCGATATAAGACAGCTTACACCGTCCTCGCGCATACAACCACTGCTGCGGGTGTGATTGGAGCCAGTGCTGGTGTGGCAGCTGTGGCCACTCTCGCTACAGGGGTGGGTGCCATCGTCGCCCTCCCGCTGGGTGGCGTGACACTAGCTGCCACTGCCTTGGCCACTTGCTTGGTGGTGGGGCAGCAGCAGATCACAAGGAGGCTGGAGAAGCATGCTAAGTACGTGACACTGGCACAGAATATGCTACAGACTATCGACGAGTCTGTCAGCAAAGCTCTCGAGGATGGACAGGTCACTGATGAAGAGTACCACCATTTATTGAAGGTCCAAGCCCTGTACCATACGGAGAAACCCAGTGTGACAGCAATACCTCAAAGGCTCCAGCGGGCGAGTTGATATGGAGGAGCTAAAAAACGAGATGTTACAGCGAGGTCGCCTCGCTGGTCTCTGGAATCGAGACAACTACAAATAGTGTGCTGCCTCTACGGTAGCTTTAAGAACACCAGTATAGATGGCCTTCCCACTGAACCTCATGACAGTCATCAGGAGCCAACCACCCCTCCTTGGTACACCCTTGACTGGCCTGAGAGGTCTGTTGTCTGATATACCAGAGCTAACACCATTCTTCATCACAGTGGATGGACGGTCCCGAACCAGCTTCTCCGTCAACCCATGACCGCTGACCATCACCATCAAGGATGCGAAGCAAGCTCATACTTGGATGGCTGCTCCAAGCCTCTCATGCTGGAATCAGCAGCTGAACTTTGCCGTGTAGTGTGCCACAGCAGGATGTGGAGTAAGTTCCACCCTGCTTCACTCCTATTCTGGTACTCCAGAAGCTGTCTCAGATTCCACATGTACTTCACGGTGCGACGAATCCTCAATGAGCAGGGTGCAAGCCTCCCTGATACAAAGGACTTCGACCCACAGCTCAACAGTCATAGTGTCTCATCGGCCAGCAGACTACAGAGATAGTTCAGCGCTCACCCAGACTATTGGTGGCATTGTGGTGACAACAGCAGTCTAGCGGTTATGTATGGTGACCTGAGATGTGACTACTCAGGATTCCCCTATCGAACACCCAGACGAGTAGGCCATCAGAAGACAGTGACATTCTCATTCAATCCAGACTCTGACCCTGGAGCGTTGGTGCAAAATATGCACTTCACTGGCTTGTGGCAGGACTATCCAGATGTGTGGAAGTACTTTGTCCCACACACCACCTCAGGCCTCATACCAGCAGGGATCATTCGGATCAACCAGTCCCTGGAAGCACTGTGCTACTGCCTCATTACAGCACAGACCAAGCTGCATCATTCCATAGATGGTGTCAGCGGAGCCAGGTCATGTTCATCAGTCTCGTTGGGGATATGATCATCATGGCAGACCCCAGTAGTCTTATTGCTAAGTTCCAGCAGGGGTTGCAGAAGGCCCGGCGCAAACTTGACTTTGCTATTTCACCACACCTACGGTTGCTTTCGAGCAACATGATCGTGAACATCGAGGACCTCCAAGTCAGGGGCTACAACAACATGATAGGCAAGGGGAGTTCCCCCGGTGTCCACTTCGGCTTCAACACTGATATCAACGCACCTACGCATAGTACGGGCATGGCAGCACATACAATCATTCCGATCCTGACACTGCAGCCAGTCGACACGATGCTTCCCATGGCAGCCCCACATAAAGGTGTTCCGACCCCGACACTGCAGCCAGTCGACACGACACCACTTCCCGTGGCAGCTCTACATGTGGTGACAGGCCTAGCTGTCCTGGCACTCGGGATCAGCCTACCCGCCGCTGGCAAATCAGCTATAAGACTATCCTGACTCTCTACAGCACCTGTGGGGACCACGGTGAGACACTTAACCAGCTTGGCATGCCCTACAGCCCCTACACACGCTGTCAACATGCACATCCAAGGGCTGGATGGTTCTGCAGTTCATCCTTTTTCCAGCTTGTAGTATCGCAGAGCCTTGTTCAGCTCTGAGTCAGGTGAGGCCATGGCGGTCTGCAACTGCTGGAACACATCTGACAGATACTCCCGATCCTTGTAGAAACCTTTAGCTCACAGGACCTGCTCGACGACACTCCCACCCACGATAAGGTATTCGAGGAAGCAGATCTGTCCCTTACCAAATCCCAGATAGAGCTTCACAGCTGTCAGCTCCTCTGTCAGCTCAGCACCGGAGAGCTGAGCGAGCTCATCTGGTGTCTTCTTCTTGTAGTTCTTCAACTCCATCTGGAAGACATCATAGTACTTCTCACATAGCGTGAGTCCGAACATGTTTAAGATGTCTCAATAGAGAGATGAATATTCCTGAGTACCAACCTGGACACGTGGCAGATGCAGACTGGGAAGATCTTATTAGCTCTCTCGACAGGGGACGCAGACGTTTAACTGTGGTGTATACTCAATGCTTAAACAATTATGTCAACGGTACAGATCGTGAAGCAACTGCCAGAGAGCCAGGCGAGTCTTCAGAAGGTGGAGAACCTGCTGCGAACCAAGACACAGAAGTTACTGACCAAAGCAAAACCTCTGGCAGTCCATGTCGCCAGTAACGTGGTGGCGAATGTGGCCATGGTGAAGATGACAGGTGGAAATGAGGTTCTTCCTGCCGCCACTGCGGCTGTCCTCGCTACAGTGATGAGTGGGGTGGCTGAGCACTGTCTCTGAATAACTCACCCCATCCCAAAGATCGCCATCAGTGGTGCCTCCTACACTGCCGCCGCCAAGATCATGGGTGAACATGTTACACTAATGGAGGGCACAGTTCTAGGGCTAGCAATGAGTGCAATGGCTGAGATCATCATCGCCTATGTTTAAAACCCCTGAATAGTGAGAGATGGATCACGAGACCCCTGCAGCATATGAGGCATGGCGTGCCAGAGGGCGGTGTGTAGCCCATAGTTGAGCACATGGACTGAGGATTGTCAATGCCCGGGAATGGTGGACCGCCCACAAGGTGTGCCCCTGCAGAGAGGGCCAGTACCCTGAGCACTGCTACTTATTCCCTTGGCGGACTGCGTGGTCCGCCTATGCCCAACTATTTCACTGGGGGTATGACTAGTAGGTTTAAGCTGTCTGTATATAGCACTATGCCTCTGCCACTCACAGACCTAGAAAGCAAAGAGCTAGGCGATCTTGCTCACTTGGGCGAGGAACGCCTCGGTTCAGAGGACACTGTTGCCCCTATATCCTTCCTAGACTTCGACGATGAGGATGGCTTCGACGATGAGGAGGGCTCCGATGATGAGGCTGGAGTCATCAAGGTTATTGCTGAGGCCTTTGCTGAGGAACGCCTCGGTTCAGAGGACACTGTTGCCCCTATCTCCTTCCTCGACTTCGACTATGAGGATGGCTTCGACGATGAGGCTGGAGTCATCAAGGTTATTGCTGAGGCCTTTGTTGGGGCCTTTGCTGAGGCTGTCCTCACTACAGTGGTGAGTGGAGTGGCCGAGCACTGTCTCGGAATAACTCACCACATCCCAAAGATCGCCATCAGTGGTGCCTCCTACATTGCCGCCGCCAAGATCATGGTTGAACCTATTACACTAGTTGAGGCCGCGGTTCTAGGGCTAGTAGGAGGTTTAAGCCATCTGTATATAGCACTATGACTCTGTCCCTCACAGACCTAGAAAGCAAAGAGCTAGGCGATCTTGCTCACTTGGGTGAGGCACACCTCGGTTCAGAGGACACTGTTGCCCCTATCTCCTTCCTAGACTTCGATGAGAAGGGAGACCCGCGGGAGATCCGAGATACCATCCCAGCCTGAGATCTCATCGGGAACACTGATATGGTAGGACAATCGGCCATTAACAAGGCCAAGACTGTATACAAGGGGATGAGCATCAAGGAGAGGGCGACGATGCTCGGTATGCTCGGAGCCATCAAGGTTATGGCTGAGTCCTATGCACAGGACCTGGTTAAGGATCTCCTAAAATCGCAGAGCTCATTCCAACATGATGGAGAGAATCTCAAGATAGGCACCATCGGCCTGAGCAATATCACTGTCGATGGCAAAAAAGGTAATACCACCAGCCTCCAGCTACCAGGGGTGAAGAACTCAGGGTTCTTTGGTTTGCCATTTACGACCACAGAATAGTCATGGCTTCCCATGCATGTATCATACAGATGCTGGATGTACTAGACACTGGGGGTGCTGACACAGGCCCTCTATGCTATCTTCTCAGCTGCTGCTGGGATTTCATGCTTGACACCTCCATCGCATCCTTCGTATCCGCCGGAGGTGCAAGATTCCCTGCTCTGCAGGTAAAAGAGCTGGTGCAGGAAGTACTGCCGTTTAGTCTCCCAGATATAGATGAAGCTACCGCCGACAAAGTGCTAACCATCCTCCACACACATGTCTGTACCATTCGACAGTAGGCCGGCCGATGCTGGCCAGGTGGTGCTGATCAATGCCCCGCCAGGACATGGGAAAACATCTTGCTGCAGGCTCTCCTGGCCGATCATCTACACCTTCAATACATCCTACTGGTGTCTGACTCCGCCGCTGAGGCAGTTGACAGTAATGATCAATGGTACAATGGCCCAATCACCAAGACGCAGAACCTGCAAGCACTGATGTAGAAGCTGCTGGCAGCCCGACTGACAGAACCACTTGTTCTAGTTATTGATGACCCTGCAATGGATCAGAAGGCAGTCACCTACCTCAGCAACATCACCAGGCGCATCCGGCACACAAAGATAACTGTCGTCATCCTCTTTCAGAAGTACACCCGTGAGATCTCACCGGACATCCGCCACAATGACCGGTTGCTATACTTCAGCTCCAAGTGTGGACGTGCCCTGCTCGAGACCATATACGACAGCCTAACACTCAAGAAGACCAAAGGGGACTTTATCACAGGTGTACAGAGGGCAGCTGATCTGTAGCGCTTCATCTTCAGCAACAAGGAGACAGGTGAGCTGTCACACTTCAAGCCACCTTCGGAAAAGGTGCAGACCTTCACCTACAGGCTGAATCCAGCCAGGAAACTAGCCTGCTCTACGTGTCATCGCTGACAGACTGTCAGTTGCCACAACTTTTTTTTCCTTCATCAGAAGGCTGAGGAACTTCGTCCGCGGTCTCCGCTACTTAGTCAGATGTTTGAGGACCTTCGTCAGAAGTTTGAGGAACTTCGTCAGAAGCTTGAGGAACCTCGTCAGGTTCGTCAGAAGCCTGTCACTTAAACTGTCACTTAAGCTGTTGCTGAAACTCTATCCACTGAGGGTCAGATTCTAGGGCTCTCTTCTTCTGGAACTTCTCACGGAAGATCCACTTTATCCATGCATGACTAGCATCGTGCTTGCGAGTGGATTTGATGAGGTAGTCCTGGTAGTTATCTGGGAATTTCAGAAATGCTGGCAGATTACTGGCCAATCTCCTGCGCCCTCTTTCGTTGAAGATGTGCTCAACAGCCTCCTTGCGGCCAACAGTGAGCCCCTCCTGAGTACCTTCTGCATGACCGGTGGTGTGGCTCTCCACTACAGCGGCACTGACCTCCTCCCTGAAGTAGTTATTTGCTCCAGACTGGAGGCTATCCAGTATATCTCGCTCTTCCTGGCTATAGAGACTAAATACGGCAGCCCACTTCCCGATCGTTAGTAGATCTTTGGGTTCGACCCTCGCCCTTTGGAGAGCTAGAATAACAGGACTGTTGGGTTGGGCCACAGGTAGGTTGAGTGCCCTGCCCTGGGTGCCGTCAAACCTCCGGTAGAGTATCCGAGTCAGGAGTTCTTTTGTACTATGAGCTGGCGCTCCTTCCTCTATTGTGGCCAGTATCTCCGCATCAGACGGAGGTGTGACCTTGGCTCACCCGTGGATAATGTTGATGTCACGAAGCAGTCCCTGGACCCTGTCACAGTGGGACAGTGCACACCGTGGCTGTCATGACAGCTTGTCTTGCTGCCTATAGACAATCTTCAGGAGAACTTTGTCGAACATGGCAGCCATTTAAAAAACCTCTATATACCCAGACCTTAAAAATGCTGCAGTATGTGCAACATCCAGATGGGGCCATTGAACCCATGACATCGCACTGCACTGATCCTCGGAAGGACCCCCCCCCCCTGACGGTCATTCGATCCAGTATACACGATGAGAACCTGTTGTCCGCTGCTGGGAAGTACATCGACTTTGCAATCTCGGCACAGATCCACAAGATCAAGAGCATGACGCTCGAGTTCAAGCTTCAGAGCACAACAGAACGGATGGTAGAGCTTCCGCAGGTTCTGAACAGGTGGGAGATCATGCAAAGCAACCGAGGCCTAGGTCCGCTGGCCTGTGGACCAACCTTCTATGCGAAGGGAAAGGGGTACTACACTGGGGGGTGCAATGATGGGTTCACGGAATTCACACTACAGGTAGGTGTCGAGACGCCCGTGGCAGTTCCACTCTTAACCCTCCTCGAGAACACACACGTGAATCCGGCTGCCATGCAGGATAGGCTGTTCCTCCAGGTGTACACTGAGCGGCTCGCAGATGTGACGATGAATGCTCCAAGACCTCATGTCTCGCATGACGCGAATGACCAGGAGCTGAAGCAAATTGGTTCCAAACAGCGGATCGTGCATGTGGAGCGAGAACACCAGCAGGTCCAAGCCACAGCTGACCAATGGGTAGAGCTGACATTGCATCATGGGGTATCGGACTGTGTCGCTGTTGCGGTCCTGGTTCAGAAGGGAAGAGTCATCCAGCAGGTGGATACGCTAGACGACTTCAAGCTTGTGGTTGCTGGGACCAATGCTCTTGGTGAGGTACACGAGCTGGCTGATTGCCAATTCTACAGACAGAGAACTAAGTCATATGCGCTTCTGCGACTAACCAGTGGAAGTGACGACCTTGAGTCAGCACTCGAGGGCCGTCACCACCTCGGGGGCAGGGACATCCCACCTAATCAGGGCAACCGGCTCAGCTTCAACATCGGAAACCTCATAGCTGGGACTCGCTCATTAGGTGTGATGGTACTTTACTTTGGCTATGCTAAGGTATGCGTGTCGAACACATCAGGTATTCAGCTTGAGCGTGCGTAGAGCATGACTCCTGTTGTCACAGCTGCAGCTGCCACCACTACTATAGGCTCTGCTGTCTTCTGACATGTCGATGCTTCATAGTCGAACGTTGGCTCAGATATTTTTACAGCTTCGTATTACACATTGAGACTCTCATCTGCTTCTTTGATGCTCTGGTTGGCCTGACATCGGAGTTGTCGTTGGCGTGCCTCCTTCTGGTGCATATTCCCGAGTGCTTTGCTGTACTCAAACTTCTCCTTAGACAGCTTCTCCATTGCCTGGTTATGATGCCCACACTCGACCTCTGCCTCCTTCTTGTCGGCGAAGTTGAGCCCCAGTTCGCTAAGGTAAACATGACCACATTCAAGATTGCGGATGTCATGCTTATAGACTACAGTTTAAAGCTACTATATAGCTGTCCCCCCAGCGATGGATCTCCAGAGCGATGTATGCTATAGACTACAGTTTAAAGCTACTATATAGCTGTCCCCCCAGCGACGGATCTCCAGAGCTATGCTATGTTGCAAGGGCCACAACTTCATATTGGAGACAGTTAGCCAGTGGCTCAGCTGCCAGCCGATGTGGCAGATATACAGACCTCGTCCATGGCACATCAGGCATGCCCATTTTGATGAAACTGTCCCGAACAGAGTTCACCAGGCAGATGTTCTATTCTTTCCACATGACTCGGTTGGTCATAAGACCTACAAGTATGCCCTCACCATACCATCGTCGATGTCGCCAGCAGGTACACGGCTGCAGTACCCTTCACAGACAAGTCAGCTGGCCAGGTGGCCCAGGCATTCCAGGGTGTATTCAAGGCTTCGGAAAATCCCCTCCAGTAGCCGGAATTGTTGCAGGTTGATGAGGGTAAGGAGTTCAGAGGTGAGACTGCAGCCCTCATGCGGAAACACTGTGTGGCAGTTAGGCGAGGTGAGGTGAGGTAGGGTATCACCGTGCCCAGGCTATCATTGAGCAGTGGAACCGGGCACTGGAAGAGAGACTGTTCCCACACCAATACACCCAGGAAATGGCTTCACCGAGTGAACGTTCTAGAGTATGGGTGAGAGGGATGCCTGCTGTGGTGGAGAGATCCAATGCCGAGGTTACTAGGCTAATCGGGAAGAAGCCGGTAGAGGATATCAGTCACTCTGCTGTTGCCAGTCACAGCTCTAGAGGAGCAAACAAGGGAGAGGAGTGCCTACCGCCTGATGCTCTGGTTCTGTACCTGTATGAGCCTGGTGAGCTGGAAGGTGGTCGACGGTGTGCAACAGATCCTAACTGGTCTATAGATGTTCACAGGCTTGACAGGTATGTGGAGGCGGAGGGGCGGCCTACACTGTAATACCTGGCACGCCATCACGGAGTGCCTAGGCGACCATGATAACATGATACTCGATGGGCTCGGTATGGACCCCATCTGGCAGCACATGGTGCTTATCATAGTAAGCGGAGAGTCCGAGTTTTTGCTGCTCATACGTCACCATACCATGGTTGCGCATGCGTAGGTCTCGGTTTTTTGCTCTGTCAACCCCGCCATGTAGGACGCAGTAGAACCTCTGCCAAGAGACCTCATTCTGCCACTTTGACATTCCCTTACTTGCAGCTGTGCTCTCCACGTAGTAGCATTTGGAGCAGAGAGCGATGCCATGAGCACCTTCGAACTCGAGCTTGAACAGTCCCGGAGTCCGTCCAGACCATTTGTCCCAAGCTAGCCAGTCCGACTTATGGGCCTGGTACTCTGCTCGCATCTCAGGGCGAATGACATCGTCGAGGTTGGAGCCTGCTATAGCGATATACGCGGAGTCAGTGTCCATCTGCAGGTACTCAAAGCTGTCACGAGTTACATAGCAATCGAGGAAGTCGTAGTAGAACTCCAGCATTCACAGCTTCGTAAACTCATAAACGCCTATCCCCACCTGGAAGGGCCTTCGAATAGTGATTCTCGGCTTGCGACTCTGGAGCTCGTATGACTCACTGATCTCCTCGAGATCTTCGACCCATGCACTACGCAGGGCCTTGTCTACCATGCATTCATCCTTCGTGAAGCTGGTGTTGCTATGGTGTTCTAGGGCCTCGTTGAGTTTCTCGTCGGCACTGTTGCCGAGGAGTTTGAAGAGATCTGCCATGAGCGGTTTGCTCTTATCTACATCTCCCGAGTGGCGGGCCTCCGTAACATTCTCCACGAACCACTCGAATGGGCGCTTGGCCTCACAGTCTATGGTGTGGTATACAGCAGTGATCTCCAGGCCATGGGCTATATACCACTTGAGTGTCGGTGCATACAGCAGCCGCTTCTTTCCAGAGAGGGCACCGACCAGCTTCTGGGTGGTGGGATGCTTCCTCCCTGTTCGCCCTAGATATGTCAGCATCTCAGAAGAGATTGCCTCTACCGGGATCTCGCGGTTATAGAAGAGAGGAGGCATTTCCTGTAACTTTGTCCACAGAGCCATGGGGACCTCTATATCCACTTCAGCAAACCCATATCAGCTGTCTGCAAGAAGAGCCTCCTTAAAGCTAGCTACACTACTGGCACCGGACCAATGGCACACTGTCTCCTTACCACATGGCATCTCTTTGGCCATCGTTGACAGGTACAGAGCATTTGCGTCGTAGCCGAGTAGACATTGGCAGCCATGCTCACTCTGGCGGATTCGAGTCACACCGGCCTCATGGTATCTGGTGAACACGATGCTGGGGCCTCCACAACAGCACCCTTCAGCATCTCGTAGGCTTCCTTGCCTGGTGAATAGAGGCTAACATCCGGCATGTGCTGAGCGGTTCCATGTAGGAGGTACTGCAGTGATACACTCGTCTTTGAGGATGTCTATCTCTCATTCTGTGTAGAACTCCCGCATCTGCTCTAGGGCTTCAATGAATGGACTGACGTCCAGGTTGTTGTAGTATCACAGCCAGTCGGGGAAGGCCCACATTCCATGCTCGCTGAATGTCTGGTTACACTGTTCCCAATCTGATTGCGTCAAGAGGTAGCCACCCTTGAGCTTAGATGTCCATTCTGAGTAGTCAGGAAGCCCTGGATAGTTGAGCTTCTCATGTGTGTCAAACCATTCATACGGGAACCAGCTCTTCTGCTGTGTACACACGTAAGCTTTGACCCATACCTCGTATGAGACTCCTGGGCCGAGGTAGCTCAGCACATCCAGAAACCGTAGCTCAGGTGTTATGAGGAACATGGTCTGACTAGCCTTCTTGGCGGCTTTCACTGTACCTTTACTGTCAGTCAGCTCATCGACAAAGTACTTCTTGATGAGGTTCAGGTCATACCGCCCAGAGTTGAACCCCAGTACAGGCACTTGGTCACACCACTCGTTGATCAGTCGCTGCTGTCGCTTTTGGGGCTCTTTGGGGTCAGAATTGCAGAGGTGAGTGGGCTCATTCATGGCACCATCTAAGGAGCACCCAACTGACATAGAGATAGGTATGTGAGTACTCTCGATCGTGAGAGTCTCCGTAAGATGAGTCTTGATACCATCTAGGAGTGCTTCGAAGTCGTAAACCATGAAGTGTGGGTATGGGACAGTCCAACTCGTTTAGGGACGTTTGGACAGCGTTTTATACAGCACTCCCACTGTACCACAAGCGTGCATCCAGATGCTCTCAGCTTCACCTCTCTCAGGACTGTCTTGCGGTATCTTTGTTCGGCATCCTCACCTCGCTGGTGCTGTGGACACCCGGGACAGTAACAGCCATGGAACTGGTAAACGGTGTTGGTGGTCGGATCATAACCATCTACGGAAGCACCTTCGATCCAACACTCGCCACCGTGGCACCTCAACCTTCTTGCCAGGACACACAATTGTTGTTTTGGCACCTGCACAGTGATCAGCGTGGTGTTGAAGATTGCATGCCTTTGTAAGCCTCTGCTGACAGTGACTGTAGACTAGTGTATGTGCCAGCTTGGAGATGTTCTTGATGTAGAAGGTGTGGTGGTCCCACACTCCGATGGTCATGGTGTCACGGTAGTGAGCCGCTTGCCTGATCAAGTGCCAGGTGCCCTCTTCAGTTGGTTCATACACGCGAATCCTGATCTTGGCGAAGAACTCTACCTTGTCCAGCTGATCCAGTGAGGTCTTGCGGACATCAGGTACTGTCACTGTCTTGCCGTAGAACTGTGTGGCAAGCTCTCATGTAGGAGCTGTACTTCTATCAGCTCACACTCCTCGGTGGACTGCTAGACATCTCCAGAGACACATGTTGTCCCTGTAGGTGTCGAGGGCAGTCATACTCTTCTTCTGTCGTAGCCAGTCTGGGAGGGGGGCCTGTCCCATGCAGAGGTTGGCGGTCGATGACAGCCCTGACCTCAACGTTGATTGATCGAATGAAAGCCCACTTGGTGTTGGGTCGATCGATAGTGTCTGTGTCGAGGCGGGCTTGCTCTCTTGCTGCCACCCAGTCCTGAGCTGCGCCTATCGTATTCAGCCACAGGCTCCCTGGAACATTCTTGTGGAAGAGCATCACCCTACTGTCTTCGATGGATGCGATAGCTATGGGTGTAGCGGAGGTAGAAGGCGTTCTGGACAGTCTGCTGGATCTTTTGCATGATCTGGCCTGTGAGGTGTCCTTCTAGACCTCTGAAGAATGTCCAGCATACTGACCAGCGTCCTCTATCCTCTGTCTCCCTTTCACCGAGACACTGGTCGAGAATGTGTTCGCCTTCTCGCCTCATGCTCCGGGCTAAGGGCTCAGACATCGTCGCTCTCATCACTCGCTTAGTGATCCTGCTTAGGGGAGGTAAGCACTCCAGTGGATGGTCCGCCATCTGCCTCGCTACAGTCTTGGCTCGCAAGCGAGCAGTCACCTCTTCGTCCAACTGATGAAGCTCACGGATCTGCTGCACTTTCTTGTGGGGATTCCAAGGATCATCTTTGGTAAGCACTGGAAACCTTCCCATCTCCATTGCTCGGGAGAGTCGCTTCTGCCACTCCTCGGCACGGGCCTGTCCGATCACCTGGAGCAGGTCGGCTTTCTTGGCCTTAGAGGCTACTCTAAGGCCGAATTGCTTTGCAATAGCGCAAAGCTGCGCAACAGTAATCAAGGTGTATGTCACTGTGGAGGCCTGCCTCTAAATGGGCATTGACCCTATTATGTGTGGTGATCACAAGGCGATCAGTACCTGGAAAAATCTGTGGGTGGTCCATCGTGTCGATGTGATACCGACGGAGACTATGTGTTTGTGTGAGATGTGGTCGAGCTGATGTGATACATGGGAGTAGTGCGCGCATTGAGAGGTTGGTGGGTGAGGGATCACTGCATTTCTTGTTCCCACTCTTGTTCCAACTCGATAGCAGCATCCACATCACGTTTCTAAATAATTCATATACTTGAAGAGTTTGTCCATTGCTATCACAGTCATCGGATAACATCCGCAACACATAAGGCATGTTAGAATAAATGACGAGCGGAATGTTGGGATCCCTGAGCATCTCCATTTCTCAAGATTTCGATCTGCATAGTTGCCCATATCACGCAATGGCCCGGGTACTTTTTCTCGTCGCGCCGCACAGCCTACATCATGCATGCTTGACCATAACTCTTTAGGCCAGCCCATTGTGTATAATATTGTTTGTAGATGAGCGTTTACACATAATTGAGTACACGTAATGTATGGTTGTGCGTTCACATGTAATTTATGATCGCCGGTATACCATTATGGATGCTGTGTCTAATTAGGTGTTAACGCATAGCAGCTACTATTCTTGACTTTGGCCCAGTCGAGGGTCTGTGGTCTGCAATCATGGGTTTTATGTGGTCAGTCAATGACAGTGCGAGTTGGTCTTGACATAATGTCTTACGGGTAAAGAGTAATTGTAGACATGTTTACCTTTTGCTAATAGCACATAACGAGATTTGAACCTGTGATTTTACCATTTGATAACAACACATAGCGAAACTTGAACCTGTGATTTTAAAAGTGTATAATACAACGCATTAACTATCATGTAGGCGGTAATAAATATAGCTGATAAGTTATGTGTGTTGCTGTGTTGCTGTGCTATCAAGCTCGGCTCACTCTAGATCTTGACATCACTTCGAGATAACGCGTAACAGCGATTTCACAACTTACGCTCAGAGATAAAGTTACTAGGAGTCGAGATCTTAACGGTGTCACGGTAGGTCTATCAATAGAGCCACAGAGTCATCAAATTGCATAGCGGTCCCAGGCTGCAGACTGGGGTTCAAATCCGCTCAAAGGATTAGGTAAGGCTAGGGCCGGGGTAGGCTCACCACGACACCCCCCCCCCCAGCCCCCAGTGCAGGGTCAAAGCACCACCAGGCGGCTAGAATAGCAACAGGGTAAGATAGGTAGGATAGGTAGGATAGGAACAAAGGATAGGTAGGATAGGTTAAAAAAAAAAAACCTCCTCAGGATACCAGTCAGAATAGAGAGGCCGGCCACTGGCCGGTATCCTGAGGAGGTTCTCCCAGACATGTGGGGTCCGCACGGGAGTTTTATATTCACCACGGCCTTTCATGTCCAGTAGAACACCATCTAGAGGCATACACCAACCACGATCACCTGTCTCAAATTCCTATTCCCCAGGGATTGAGAGGGCGGTGGGGGCAAAGGATCGCCGAATGGCTGCCAATTGAGGGCGGTGGTATCATTTTGCCTAGTAGTAGGGTCGGTGTCAAAATGATACTACCTCCCTCAACTGGCAGCCGTTTGGCGATCCGTGGTGGGGGCCATGGATCACGAAACAGCTGCCAGTTGAGGGAGGTGGTATCATTTTGACACCGACCCTACTACTACTACTACTACTACTACTACTACTACTACTACTACTACTACTACTACTACTACTACTACTACTACTACTGGAATGGCAACAGGGTAAGATAGGTAGGATAGGTAGGATAGGTACAAAAGAGATAGGTGGAATAGGTAGGATAGGAACAAAAGATAGGTAGGATAGGTAAAAAACAACAACAAACAAACCACAGATAGAAAAACCTCCTCAGGATACCGGTCAGAATAGAGAGAGGCCGGCCACTGGCCGGTATCCTGAGGAGGTTCTTCCGGAGTTTTATATTCACCATAGCCTTCCATGTCCGGGAGAACACCATCTAGAGGCATACACCAACCACGATCACCTGTCTCAAATTCCTATGCCCCAGGGATTGAGAGGGTGGTGGAGGCCACCGATCGTCGAATGGCTACCAATTGAGGGCGGTGGTATCATTTTGCCCAGTAGTAGGGTCGGAGTCAAAATGATACTACCTCCCTCAACTGGCAGCCTTTCGGCGATCCGTGGTGGCCCTCACCGCCCTATCAATCCATGAGGGCATAGCTCCCATCTCCATCTAGAGGCATACACCAACCACATGTCTCAACAACCCTATGCCCCAGAGATTGAGAGGGCGGTGGGGGCCATGTATCGCCAAACGGCTGCCAGTTGAGGGAGGTAGTATCATTTTGACTCCGACCCTACTACTGAGCACAATCTGGCTGCCTTTCATACATCCCCTGGCAACTACCAGGGCTACCCCTCAAAAAGGTAAGGGTCACAAGTCAGATGCTAGAAAAGCATGGTCAAAGTGGATCTTTAGTGAACAGTTCCAGAAGAAGAGGGTCATGGAGTCTGATCATCAATAGATCGAGTTTCGAGAGGAGTGTGTCAGAATGACAGTGGCCGAAGTTCCTCAAGTTCCTGACAACATTCCTGGAGTAGTGGTGACCATGGACGAAGCTCCTCAAGTAGCTCCTGAAGAATAATATGTCCACATGACCTTATCACGTATCACACTTGATCTAACAGAGGTCGCAGCAAGATATTTATTACATTCTCGATGGAGCAATGATCAACACCACCTGCATTGAATCGTCCAGTCAATGGTAAAGGATAAAGACATGCTTTTCAGAAGATGGAAACACTTGTTCAGCTGTTGCCTCATCTATAGATGGGAGATTAAATGGGATCACATCCTGGATGAGCTCTCTTGCTGTGTGGAGTGTTGTACCACCAGCCGAGATGAATCACGAGATAGAGGCATCAAGAATGAAATCCCAACAACAACTGAGAAGGTAGCACAGAGGGCCTGTGTCAGCACCAAATGTGTCTAGGATGTCGAGTATTCTTGCGATACAAGCACATGCAGCCATTACCTGTGGAGACTATTATCAAGTAACATTGGATAGGATTTTCCGTATGCTGTTGAGGAGCACAATGGGCCGCAGACTGGCATAAAATCATAAAAGTTGAATTGATTAGGTGCGTGGTTGGTTTTGAGATAATGTCACTTACATATTTGAATAATTCATTGCTCATGCCATCAGGTCCAGATGCACGCCCCTTTTTCAGGGCTTTACGTGCCTTCTCAACTTCTGCTGTTTTAATTGTTGTTAGTAATGGCCTGTGATCTCCTGAGAACGGGTGCAAGGGCTCATCATCTTGATCAGTGACCTGTTCCTTGAACCATTATCGAATCGCCTTGACTTTGCTCTGGTCAGTCCCGATAAAGGGCCTTCAGAGTTGTGTACAGTGAGTGGTGGTGTGTAGTCAGTAACTCTCAGAGCTCGGTCTGCCCGGAACACTTTGTGACAGTCATCCATGGCAGTGATTTCATCTGCTAGGGAGTATGCTTGTTAAATAGCAAGATCTTTTAATCATTCCCTAATGAAGTGCAGAATGTTATTGTAGTTTGGTGCAGTCTTCACTTTGGCCACTTTGATAGATGCACAGCCGTAACGCTTTCTGCTCTGCTGACAGTTTTACTACTAGAGGGTCGCCAGTATACCTAGTTTGCTTGTTTTTAAGAACACCCATGGTGCTGGTAGCTTAGTATTTTGGTTAGGGCTTCTTTTGTATCAGAGCTGACCTCGATGTTAGCTTTCTGCTCCCTGAGGGCCTTTTTGTATGACATTTGAGTGCCAGTGCCACTGATGAGCTTGGGCAGGTTGTAGCTGACTCTACCCTCTTGATTGGTATGGCGTTTATACATTAGGTAGAGATCGTTCATCTGAAGGCGTGTAATGACTGGCCTGTGGTCAGAATTGAGGTCGCCTCCATAGGAACGAGCAATCCAAAGTAGGCGTTTTGCTTCTGTCTTGCATAGTATGACGTCTATTTGGTTTCATACAGCCTGTTGTAGCCTTAGAACCTTTTGGGGCTTTGCAATCAGCAATGTGTATGGTCCATGTTGTCTGGTGATGGCATTGGTGTTTTAAAGCTGTATTTGTGGCACATAGGCCATTGGAACTAATGAATGCCACCAGTGCATCTCCATTGCTGTTGTGTGAGACCTCTCCATGCGATCCCATGCATAAGTAAATCCCTGAACTTTTGTCCGCAATTCCGAATTTACTCAGCTTGGAGTTGAAATCTCCACACACGAACGTTTGCCATCTAGCTGGTATTGTAATGGCGGAGCTCAGTTCTGCATAGGACTCTAATATTGCTGGATTCGCTTTGGCTTTTCCGGTAATTGGGCCATATGCGTTGACTATGCGACACTTAGTGGTGGTGTGTTTTTGCATAGGTATGGTCAGGTCGATGAATGCAATGCGATCACTGACATATCCAAAACTAATAACATGGGCCAAGACCCTTGGTCCAATTATGAAGCCTAAACCCTGCTATGTGGCCTGTTTTTGCTCCATGAGTACTAGCTTATGACCTGTCTGTAGTCGCTGTGCTGAGTGTTTGGCTACCTTGGTCTCTTGAATGCATGTAATATCGATGTTATAGTGTTCACAGTGTGCACCTAACGTTTGCATCTTTGATGTTGCACTCAGACCATGTACATTCCACGTAGCTATGGTAAGCTCCTGGGAAGATCACGTCGTCCGAGAACGTCAAGCACAGTTTCTTGTTTGAAGAAGGTTAGACATAATCAGAGTTGCTTCTGTATGCGGATGTCAGCCCGCAATCCTTGATGACTTAGTTTCCCAACAACGTTTGTACTTAGACCGGCTTGGGGTGTCATCTTGCTCCCACACAATCTTAATGGCTATATCCTCTGTTTAGACTCTTGTTATACAATGGAGCCGATATTTGCTCAATCAACGGCTCCCGCTGATCTAATAGATGTATTCAAAGTTGATATCGCTAAGTTGAAGGAGAACAATGGCAAGCTGTTCGCACTGCAGTATGGGTCAGATGTGAAGACATTCCCCATCCAGCTCATCGGTGATGATGGAGTTGAGCTTCTAACCGATCTGAAGGATGTTAGCCAGGAATATCTGGCTCGAGACAAGGATGGCCATAATATTGTTTTCTGCTATGATGTCCAGAAGAAGAAAGTTATCCTTGCGCCACTGATTGACGTAACAGAGGGCAAGGTGGTGGATGTTAACACCTTGGATGCTGACCACAGGTTTCATGTCGTAGAACTTACTGTGCTCCACAGTCCGACAATGTCACATATGATGTCGCAGATAATCATTGTCCTGCCGATAGAGGCATGTTACAAGCATCCAAAGAAAAGACATCTGTAGTTACTCGAGGGAGTCGGACTCACTAGCTCGCAGACCACTCAACTAGTGTTAGAGCTACCAATCCTTGGTGGCAGGTAGGATGAAACAACTGATGCCCTCCCTCGATAGTATGAAGATCAATGTCGATGATGGGACAGGAGTACTGAGCTCACACATATATCTCGACGGGTTCACCTTGTTTAGTTTAACCCGCCACATATAGACACCCAGGATGTTGTTTTTACTTATGACATTGCTGACAGCCATGGTGGTTGTCCTCCAGGGCACAGACTGCCATGATAATGAATGCCAAGTGGCCAGACTTCCGAGATGTATCCCAGTACGATCCCAACTGTGAACACAAATTTACGACCGTTTTCACCCCTGTGAAGATGTTGAGTCTCTCTGCCACTACTATGGTATGAAGAGAGTGGGCCGGGTTTCACCCTCTCGACATCAGGGCCTATGTGTAACATGTAAACATGATCAAGTCTGTCATGAAGCAGATGGTAGACACTAGCATTCTACCGGGTGAGCATTGCTGAGATACCTGACAAGGACTATGGGTAATCCAATCATGTCGATGTGACACTGGCAAGGACTACACGCTTGTCTGATTTGGGAGCAGACCTATCAACTCTGTCTCAATGAATGTGTGGTTGTGAGCCACCCAGTGAGGGATCACTATCAATACGACCCAGTTTTCTTCACAGCGGTCTGATTTAAGCCTATCAAAATGTGTGGTTAATTACCGGTATACACCTATTTATGGTGGGATCAGGCTCATTGTGTTGATACTTAGACATCATGGCCTGGCCAGAGAGAAGCACACCAGGGAACATCAAAACAGGAAGCAGAGAGAGAGGGAGAGAGGGAAGAATCTCCCGCAGACACGATCCAGGCCAAGACCTGTGGCAACAAGAGCTGCGCTGGCAGTGGAGCGGGCCCAGATGGGTGGCTCTGGATGTCGGCATGACTTCCCCCCGGAGCTGGCCCACAATTGAAAAAATTGATATATAAGGAAACCAATTTGAAACTCTTCCAAGGCAGCCACACGACCCACTCATCCGTGAACCAGCAATGGCGAGTACAGAGATGCTAGCACCTGCATTCCCACCAACATGGGTCTGTCCCAGCCCGTCTCTCACGGTCCGGCCCCAACCCAGTATCCACACACAAACATGGTGACCCCTTCCCTCATGACATGCAGCAGCGAGCCTACCACATCTCCATGCAAGCCAATGTCACCGTATCCAAGACATGCTCCCGCAGATGATGACAAAGAGGACCTTCTACCAGTAGGTTTGGTAGCAGATGCTTCTTTTACCCATTTGCCAGCATCATGGAGGTTTTCTGTGTTGGTGATAGTTCTAGCAGCCAGCTGTACCAATTCGGTCCGAATCTTCTTGTCTGGGAGCCTTACCTTTCTCTCTAGAATGGGGACCACATCAGGCTCACTGTGTGGACAAGGGCTGCAGAGCATCTGCAGTCCTAGCGCACGGAAATCAGGAAGTATGGTGCAGATTGTCTCACTGTATTGTCCGAATAGCTTTGCAGTCTTGCCCACATAGTCCTTTGGACATCCATGCACAGTATTTCGATGGTAAGAGGTACTGGTGCACGATCTTACCCTTCTGCTTGGGTCACAGGTTTGCAGATGCTGCGAAGCCCTGATTACAGAGTGCTGTACATGTGCCTGGAGATGTGTTCTTGACTCCTGTGTGAGATATAGCTACCGATGGGATATACTTTGCTATTGGATTTGTCTCGCTGAATGGGCTGCCTATCTTATCACCTATGTGCGCCTCTAGAGGGGAATTCTTGCCGCCAATTGTTTGGTAGATGCCCTTGCCAGGGTGCAGAGATAGACCTAGTAGCCGGGACTTTCTGGCAAATTTGTCTACTATTTCCTGGTGTTTGGCCTTGGACAATGCGGACACTATGGCCATGTCATCTGCTTAGGCTAACGTGGTTTCTTTCAGCAATGGATCGTAGCAATGTCTATGCAGGGATTGAAAATGAGAGGGGGGAGGCTACAAACTTGGTAAGGCCGATTTCTGCGGGATTGTATCAGTGTATTGACACTGACCACAGATTTCCCAGAGATGCCTACATAGAATCAGCTTATGTAGCAGATGAATTTGTCTAGGAGGGCTAGATCACGAAGCTTCATTTTACAACCACATCAAGGATAGAGGGGAAGGCATTAAAAAAGTTGTAAATTAAAAAGTTGTAACAAGAGGCCCAAGGGCCTGTATCCTTCACCTGGAACATAGCTATTTCAACTAGAAAGGTCATCCCCTATAAGTAGAACCCTAAGGTTAAGCCAGAACTGCAACAAGAACAAGGATGTGTCCTAGCACATGTGGTTAAAATTGGTCCAGTGGTTCTGGAGAAGACATTATAAATTTCCTATTGCTTTAGTATGAGTTTTCGGCAGGAAATGATACAAGATGGCCACCAAACCATTTACCGGATAGTTTTGAAAGTGGAAATTTGGAAATCAGCTTACACAAAAAACTATGTAAGACCAATTTCTGCTTCAGAATGTGTCAAATAAAAAATCCAATATAGTCGTCAAAAATGCTACATTTTGATTGATCCATGGCAGTCATGGTTTTTTTTGCAGTACTAACTTCCCTTGAACAAACATTAGTGGCCCTTATCACATCTCCCAAATTACAGCCTGATCCATTCAATGGTTCTGGGGGTAATTTTTGCAAAACTAGGTCATCCAAGATAGACACTGAAGCTTTTGACCAATCAAGTTCCCTCGAACAAACCTGTCAACTATTGTCTTAGATGATCATTCATGTGTTTGGACTCAATCCCCAAGCGGTTTGGGCGATTATTAAAGCAGGTTCTAAAATTGGACAAATCCAAGATGGCCTCCGGCCAAATTGGCCGATCGGCTTCGTTTGAACAAACTTAGATCCTAAGGATGCTTGCTTCCAAATATAATTGAAATCGGTCCAGTGGTTCTTGTGAAGTCGTTTAAAGAAAAAGTTGATGGACGGACGGTCGCTACTGCCAGGTGAGCTAAAAAGGAAACTGGAAACCAAATGGTCAATTGGGCGGGCGGCCGGCCATTTTGAATTATTTTCCCACTAAAATATCTAGCGGGAAGCACAGAATTTATTTCTAAGCTGGCCATATTAGATTTTGTATCCTGAGCACAATTACGCATTTTCCTTAGATTTTCATAACAAGAGGACCAAGGGCCTGTGACGCTCACCTGGACCATTGGCATTTGAACCATTTGCATTTCAAATAAACATGGATAATTTTCAGTAAATCCAAAATGACCAAAATAATTAATCAATCAAGATTCTTGTTTAATATGTTCAAGCCTACCGTCATAGGATCTTCCACCCAAATTTTGTTGAAATCGGGCCAATGATTAATGCGTACCGTTTTCAAATTGTTCCGGTTAATTTTCAGACAATCAAAGATGGCTGCCAAAACATTGGCCTATCAAAATTCTGAATAAAAATTCTAGAGGCTACCACTATTGGATTCTTCCAGCCAAATTTGGTTGGAATTTCCCAAGTAGTTAATAAGTAGCATTTTGAATGAATTCCCATTTTTCAGAAAATCCAAGATGGCCATCCAAGAAACATAAAACAGTCAAAATTCTGTATACAAGTTCTGAAGTGTACCAGCCTCGGGTCTTTCCAGCTGAGTTTGGCTGAAATAGGCCTAGTGGTTAATGAGCAATAGCCGTTTAACTGATTTCCTAAAATTTTGGCTAAATCCAAGATGGCAGCAACTGCCCCTCCCCCACCAAAAATTGACCAATCAAAATTTTGTATACAAGTTCTAAAACCTAGCACCCTAGGGTCCTTTCAGCCAAGTCTGATCGAAATACTCATGCAGTTAATGAGTAGTGTTTTAAATGATTGGCCACTATTTTTTGCAAAATTGAAGATGGGCGCAGAAGAAAATTGACTAATCAAAATTCTGTATACAACTTCTGAAACACAACTCTAGGGTCCTACCAACCAAGTTTTCTTGAAATTGTCCAATTGGTTAATGAGCAGCCTTTTAGCTAATTTGCAGACATTTTCAGAAAAATTCTCATTAGAAGTGTTGAAGCATACTATCACTAGCTTATTGCACCCAAGTTTCGTTGAAACTGCCCTGTTGATATTGGAGTAGCCTACGTTCTAAAGGATTTCTGGATAATTTTTGGAAAATGCAAGATGGCAGCCCAAAAAATTGGCCAATCACAATTTTGAATAGAAGTTCTGGAGCCTCCACCCCATAGGTTCCTTCCAGCCAAATTAGGTTGAAATCTGCTCAGTGGTTAATTAGTAGTGGTTTAAAACAAAAGTTGATGGACGACGGATGGACGGAAGGCTGCTATGGCATAAGCTCAAGGGCCAGGTCAGATGGACGGAAGGTTGCTATGGCATAAGCTCAAGGGCCAGGTCAGATGGACGGAAGGCTGCTATGGCATAAGCTCAAGGGCCAGGTCAGATGGACGGAAGGCTGCTATGGCATAAGCTCAAGGGCCAGGTGAGATGGACGGAAGGTTGCTATGGCATAAGCTCAAGGGCCAGGTGAGATCAAAATTGAACTATGAAATATTCAGCGTTCACAATCTGAACAACACAACATTAGAGATGAGATTAAGATCTCGTTAAAGCTGATCTGTCGTGCTAAGAGAAACTCTGTTCATTGCCTACCAATAACACAAGAGGCCCGAATATATCACTCACCTGGTACATAGGCATTTCAACAAGAAAGGCCATTGCCTATAAGTAGAACCCTAAGGTTCTGGCCAGAATTGCAACAAAACGTCTGTCACGCTCAACCTGGCTTGATTAGCATTTGAACCATATCCATTTAAATAGACATGATAGATAGTTTTCGGAGAGTCCAAGATAGCCACGAAAATAAATTTCTAATCAAAATTCATGTTTGATTTGTTGAAGACTGTCGCCATAGTGTTGTTTCACCCAAGTTTCGTTGAATCAAGCCATATATTAAGGAAGAGCGTTTTAATGGATTTTTGGACAATCCAAGATAGTCACCAGAAAAATTGAACAATTAAAATTGTGTATAAAGCTTCTGAAGCCTACCACTATAGGGTCCTTCCAGCCAAGTCTGGTTGAAATACCACAATCAGTCAATGAGTAGTGCATTAAACAATTTCCCGCCATTTACCAGAAAAAGATTGCTGGCAAAATATTGGCTAAGCAAAATGCTGTATACATGTTCTGAAACCTACCACCATAGGGTCCGTCCAGCCAAGTCTGGCTGAAATTTCCCTATCAGTTATTGAGTAGCGTTTTAAATGATTTCCCATTTTTTTGGAGAATTTAAAATGGCCACAAAAACAAATTGACCAATCAAAATTCTGTATACACGTTCCGATGCATAGCCCCATAGGGATCTTCCTGCGAAATTAAGTTGAAATCTGCCAAGCGGTTAATGAGTAGTAGCCTTTTTAAACAAAAGTTGACGGACGGATGGTCGCCATGGCATAAGATCACTTGACCATTAACAAACATGCATACTACCAGCCACCCATTGCTTTATATGGGATTTTTTTTGGGCAGGAAAATGGCCGCCAACCCGTTTATCTGACAGTTTCGAAAGTGGAATATTTGAAATCACCATACCGAAAAATTAAACAAGACATCAGTGTTACACTGACAAGATACTGGCTAAAGTCTTGGCATTTTGCATTTCCATTTGCAAATCTAGCTTTGTATTAAGATCACGATGACCTTGACCTCTGAATGCCTGCGCTGCGCCTCCTGGTTGATATAACTATACGATGATGCTTATTTCCAATAATTTGTCCAATTCTGAAATAAAGGCCAGATGTGCTAAGCAGAACCAAACTGTTAAATCTACATTTTATACAAATGTTACAATGACCTAGACTTCAATATTATTGTACTTAACTTCATATAGCTAAACATGTGACCAAGTTAAATTCAAGTAGGGTGAACCAATCCTGAGATATAAGGCAATATGTTGAGCTACAGCAAAAACGTAACCGAAAATAATTTTATATTTTATATAACTTGACCTTTGACCTCAACAACATTGTGCTGCATCTGGTCGATATACGTAACCAAATTGTGTCCAAGTTTAGTGACAATAAGCTGAACCAATCCTTAGACATAAAACAATGTTGAGCAAAACTAAAAACTTAAAACGAACCAATAGAGTACTTGTGGCCTTTACCGTTGAACTCAATATCATTGTGTTCCATCCATTTGATATATGTAATCATGTGGCCAAGTTTCGTGCCAATGGGCTGAAGCAATGGCAAGATATAAGTCCCTATGTTCAGCTAAACACAAATCTTAAGCGTATAAAATAGTTATATACCAAGTGTACGGTGACCTTGAACTTTGACCTCAACATTATTGTGCTCAATACCCTCGATTTAAGGAGGCATGTGTTCAAGCTTAGTCCCAAACTCCAAATAGGGTGAAGCCATGTTGAGATAGAAGACAATATGTTGAGCTAAAACAAAAACTAACTGTAACAGTAGGTTTTTCTACCAAGGTGACAGCCTTCTTTGGCCCCTGATACCATTTTGCTCCACCCCTTGATATAAGGAAGCATGTGACCAAGTTTAGTCCCCTTTGGTTTAACAAATCCTGAGATACAAGATGATATGTTGAGCTAAACCAAAAACCGTAATTTTTACACGTCAGTGACCTTGAAATTTTGCCTCAACATCATTTCACTCCATCCACCTGATATAATGAAGCTTGCGTACAAATTTAGTCCCATTCGGGTGAACCGATCCCGAGATATAACCGTATCCAAGATTGGATGCCGACAAACAAACAAACACAGATAGACAGCATAACGGAACACATCGATACATTGGCAGAAATTAAAATTTTCGCCAATAACAACCGGTTACCAAATAAAAAATTTCAAGATGGCCGCCAAAATCTGATTGAACGATGGCAGCCCTATTTTCGACGTATTGATTTCCCTTGAGCAGACTTACTGGCCCTTAATTAGTCCCTAATTCGATCTCACAAATTTTGGCCAGGTACGTTCAGCGGTTCTTGTTAAGTCATTTTATCACAAACTAGGTCACCTAAGATGGCCACCAAAGCATTTTGCCAATCAGGTCTCCTTGAACAAACTTGGTTCTGCCATTTCCCAATATGATGTATATACAAGGAATTTGTGCATTCTAAATTGATTCACTCAGTACATATGGCTCGCAGTCAGCCGGTTGGTGTTGACAAGAGCTCTTGCCAGCTAAGCAATACACAGGCAACAGCTCTTAATAACGCTGCACTGTGTAGTGCTTACCTGTCAAATGATTGCTACACACCTGCAGGCTAAATGATTATTCCAGGCATGAGAATGGTCTAAAGAAAAGAGAAAACGTCAGTGAAAACAGAGGAATGTTACCTACACTACGAAAAATACATCTATTTTGGACCTTTCAGACACAATTGGCAACTTTTTATTTTTCAAAGATTTTTTTATAAAAGAGGAAATCAGTCGAAAAAGGGGAAAATTCCCATCCCTGTTACTCACTAAACCGAGTGAATTATTTCATAGTGGCTGAGAAGTGTTTTGCGAGTTTTTTAACAAATCAATGCACGGACTAATAATCAGTAGAATTATGGACGATTTCTCTCCTTCAATTCTGATATGTCTGGATACACAAAATAAAATAAAGACAGGAATTTAGGACAATAGGGACATTTATTAAAATATGCATATATAAGATTATAAACATAGATTGTTATTTAATTATTTTCGTAAAAGGTATTAAACTATTTTAACTATGCAGCTAAAGTTAATGATAATTTTATTATTTTTAAATATTTATTAAGTTTTCTTTAATGACATCATTCTAAAAGCTTTCTAAACTATATATAGTACAGCTCACAAATAAGTTAAAATGTTTCCAAAACAGAAACATGTTAATAAGAAATGTTCTTTTGAATATTTTGAATATAATTAGATTGGAGCAATGTCTTCCAATCCAATTATGTTCAAAACATTCAACAGCATGCTTTATTTTGTTTTGCAAACATGTTAAGTTATTTCTGAGCGGCACTGTATACAACAAGTGGCTGTATTGCGCATCTAGCCAAGTTTGAACTGCAATAATACTCAAATAAATCCTAGCAATGTCTACAGTAAACACAAAGAATTGGATATTGAATTACCATTGAATTTTTTCTTCTCCTAGACACCAGATGACCGTAAGATTTTTTGTTTAGTCTTAGTGCAAAGTACTTACCAAAATCAGAGACAGTTCTTTGTTATTGCACAGAATTAATTGGCCATATTGGATTTTGTATTCTGATCACAATTATGACGGTTTTTTCATACATACTGAGCTATGAAATACCTTCTGATGAATATTGTCAGAGTTGATAATCTGAAGGAAAGTGCTTATCTGTTTTAAAAAACCCATTTATGACCATTTCGTACAAAAATACTTCTGCAGCAGTCTTGAAGAATGCACATTTGTAGGCCAGGTAGAATATTTTTTAAATGTTACCACGGAAATGACTGATAAATGAGCCAGTCGTTTCAATGGCAGTTTTCAAAAATTTAAACCTACCAAATTAGAGTTATTCGGGACACCTGAGAAATGTCTATTTGCAGGCTAAGTGAAGAGTATTTTGAATATTTACCACTGGAATGAATGACTTGGTTACTAGGCGATCCATTTGTAAATTTCAGAAATAGTAATAGTCTTCATTTGGCTTGCAAATGAGCATTTCTCAAGACATAAAGGCTATTAACAAAGTGAAACGAGACATTGCTGTTGACTCAGCTATTGCAAAAGTTCACCTAGCTTGGTTAACCCTTCAATAGTCAAATTCGAATATCTTCCTATTGAATATCCATTTACAGGCCAAGAGAATACAATTTTTGAAAATTTATCACCAGAATGACTGGCTCTGGTATCGAGCCAGTCATTCCGGTAGTAAATGTTCAAAAATTGTATTTTCTTGGTCTGTAAATGGACATTCCACAAGACCATGACAGAGGCCGGTTTTGGTCGGTATGGCCATTAAATGGTTAATATGTCCACTTAGGGGATGCTAACATTTTAAATTATTCCTTTAACCTGGGTTATAATATTATTGTTAAAATTGTACTGTACTTCGCAAACACTAAACTACAATTTAATAAAGCTATTTAATGTGGCATAACATCAGACAACAACTAATATATTTATATAAGTCAACAGTTCATTCATGTAAAGCAAAGCAACGTTATGTGAAGACATTCATCCAGTCGAGGTAATATGTTCTAACTATTAGCTACAGCAATATGTATATTATATATGCCACCACAGAAATGCAGAACATGAGTTAGATTCTTGAGAACAAAGACGTGGTAATGATACAACGAAACATATCTATTACATTTGGGGGGTGGGGGCAAAGTATGTTGGTTTCTTAATCCTTCCACTGACAAATCCCTGAAAATTTATATTCTTTAAAAAATAAAAATAAATATTTTGAAATTAATTTGACTGGAAGCCGGTACTGCCTAAGGCAGTACCGGCTTCCAGTCAAATTAATTTCAAAATATCAAACATTTTTCCTGTAGTGGCGTCTTGAAAATGACATTTATCTGTGAAAGGGTTAACCTTTAATGGTCATGCAGGCCAAAAGCGACTTCCAGTCAAATTAATTTCAAAATATCAAACATTTTTCCTGTAGTGGCGTCTTGAAAATGATATATTTATCTGTGAAAGGGTTAACTTTTAATGGTCATGCAGGGCAAAAGCGATTTCTACTGTGCTATTGTGAAATGTATCCATTTGCACACCAAGAGAAGACTATTTTTGACACTTTTCCACTAGAATGACTGGCTCGAGCCAGTTATTTCAGTGGTAAATTTTCAAAAATCGGTCTGCAAATAGACAATCTATTAGAAAATCTACATTTTCTTGACCAAGTTTAACCATTAAGGGTGGTCTATCTGTCTTAAGGAACCACAATTTTGTGCCCACTAATGTCATTTCTATGACAATTTATTCATACTATGACACTGCTGCTCAAAGTTGTCATGGTCAAGATTGGACTACTTTTTAATATTTAGCACAGGAATGACTGGCTCAGGTATCGAGCCAGTAATTACAATGGTAAAATTTCAAAATTAGTCATCTCTTGCCCTCCCAATGGGCATTTCTTTAGACCACTACAAATGCCAGCTTTTGCCTACTCGAGCATAAGAATTAATAGTGAGATTTAATGCTGATCAATGTCATTTTGTTCCTTACTAAAACTATCATTTGTTAGTGAGAATAAGTTCAAAACTGTTTTATATTCTCACCAGTGTTGAGGAAAAAGACTGCGTTTGTCTGGCTTTTTAATTAAATTCCTGTTTGTACTCAAACCTAACTAAACTATTTTAAAAACTATAATTTAAACTGAATGAGATTTTTTATTAAGTTTCACATCCATGGAAGAATTCACAGTACCTCAATTTTTACGCATCTATACTAGAGTTGTTGAGCTATGACCAAACCTGTCTAAAATGCTCCCACATGGTTTTCCAAGTGGTGTTGTGTGGTGCTACTAGAAAAATTTAATATAAATTCCTGAAATTTGAAGCTTTGGTACAAAATCCTTATGCCGAAAGAAAAACCATTATAAAACACATTTCAAATATGAGGAAGCTATTCATTTCTTCAGAATGATAATAATGCGAGTTCTGGGATGGTAGTGTTAATTAAGCTAATTAATTGTATTTAATTCCAGGCAACAATTAATAAACATTAATTTCTAAATTTTATTATTAGGTTTCTAATATACATATTTTTTAATGTTCTTTTTTCAAATTTGATTGTTAAAGTGTTAAATGAATATTTTGTGTTAAATAAATCTAACTTAACAAAGTAGTCGCAAAGATAAAAATAATAATAATTTTTCAAAGGACCATTTGTTAATAATTAATTTTTAAAGGTGCTGAGGAACAAGCACACCTTTAATAAAGGAATCATATTCTTAACTTGGGTTAAAAGCCAATACCAATTTAACAAACTTGTTGATTACAAGTATATAAAAACATAGATAAAATATGGTTATTAATATAGTACTTTATACGTTACAAATCCATCCTGTTCTAATTCATTTAAAGCTGACCTGCTATGCTAAAAGAAGCAGTGTTTAACCACTACCAGTAACACAGTACTATCAATAAATTTCCATTTTTGGCAACTCAACAGAGTCCAATTATTGTTATTTTAACCCTTTAATTGTCAATCTGACTTAATTACTATCTCTGCAGTAATCTTGAGGAATGTCTATCTGCAGGTAAAGACAACAGTATTTTTGACAATTTAACCACTGGAATGGCTCGCTTGATAATCGAGCTTGCCATTCCAATGGTAAATTGTCAAAAATACTCTTCTCTTTCCCTGCAGATTGATATTCAATAAAGAAATATTTTGATTTTGACCAAATTTGACCCGTAAAGGGTTAAACACGAGCCAACTAATATTTCTTGTGCATTATAGACGTGTTCTCTCAGTACATAGAACTCTCAGAATCAGCCGGTAGGTTTTGGTTTGAGCGCTTGGCTTGGTAGCTAAGTAATACGCAAGAGACAACTCTGCATATCACTACGCTGTACAATGCTTATCTGTCAAGTGACCGCTTAACACACCTGCTGGATAACTGACTGATAACGCACCGCACTGAGGGAGTCCTTTTATAGTGGCTCAGAACTGTTACATAGGTCTTGTTTAATGAATCAATGACCGGAATTGTAACATGGTATGGAAAATGGAAATTTATTGATAGACCTATGTTATGGTAAGGTTAACTGTCTGCCTGCCAAATCTCTGCAGGCTACATCTTCCATGGTGCTTAACGCTGCAATATAGTTAATATTTTGAAAACAATTTGGCTGAAAGTTGATGGTGCATTCAGTCAGGTTGTTTTCAAAACATTCACTAGGTCCAGAGTTTTTGCCCATTGAAATTATTGCCTGGTGGCTTGCAGCCGTCAGACAGCTAATCCTACCAATTAGGATAGTTAACCAATGCTTAACCCAAGAAGGGTTAAGCAGAGGTTATTTTAGCATGACCGTTCAGCCTTAATCAAGGCTTCACTTGTAAACCCTACTCATCCAGAAACCAGAGACTGGAAAGAAAAATTAGAACAACTAACGTTATACCTGACTCAATATTGTAGTGTGTTCTATTTGAATTAATCAACAGATCACTTCTCGGCTATACAATATACATATACACAAATGCAGCAAGCCAGCGTAACGAATTACTGGGATAACCACCTGTACACTCATGTCACCAGTATCATTGCTTTGTACAAATTTAGAATATTCATTTGCTAAATACAATTTTATGTACAAAATAAATAATTATAAAATATGGTAATAACACACGATAACAGCAATATGACAACAAACAAATGACCGTAAAACGTCAGGGGTGAATATGATAGGACAAATAAAGCAGTATGAATATTGGAAGAATTTCATAAAACTTATCTAATATCCTTGCTAAGTAATTATCCTGAACGAGATTAGAAGATAGAATTAACCTTTATAGTGCTCAATGTATCTTTTAACCCGTTAATGTCCATGACGGCCAAAACTTGTGTTTGTATTGGTCGTGAGGAATGGCCATTTGCAGGACCAGAGAAGTATTTTTGAAAATTTACTACTGGAATGACTGATCACATTTGCTTCAGAAAATCTAAATTTTCTAATAAAAAATATCTATTTGCAGACCAAGAGGCTATTTTTGCAAATTTACCACTGGAATGACTGCCTACATAATTGAGCCAGTCATTCCAGTAATAAATTTGCAAAAATAATCTCTTGGAATGCATATTGACATTTTCCATGAGAACATTGAAGTTTTTAAACAACAAATTCAAGGGTTAAAGGGTTGAGATAATCCGTACAAACAATTGCTGAATATTATGTTGACTAAGTTGACTTGAGAGCTGTTTCTGCCTAGATAACTCTCACTAGCAACTGAATGAAAATGATACAAGTAGCCTTTTGATGTAAACATAAATTTCAGGGTAAATTTTATGAAATCCTTACGCGTGTAATTTCATGTGCGTGAGTGCGTGCTTGTACATGTGTATGAGTGTGACAATGACCAAGCAGACAACAGACACATGTATATGAATAAATAATATTGCTGTACTGAAGCTATGAGGATATACTGGTTATACACATTTCGCTGCCTTTAGTTGTATATACATGTATCAGAGATTAATTCTGAACTTCTATTAGAATCAACCATTCATTTAACTAGACTATGAATGAGAACTGTAAAGATATATTGTGTGATTAGAGAATTTTCATTCAATAAGCATTTTATTTGCTTGGTGGACAGGCCACAGCAATTCAATGCTGACAATTTAGCAAGAAAACAGTTAACCCTTTCAACACTACATATATTTTGCTTTAACCCTTTGACCGATGAATTCCATGTATCTCAATCTCAGGGAAGACAAAGGAAATCTGTTTTGAATATTTTGAAATTAATATGACTGGAAGGCTTCCAGTCATTAATTAAAAAATATTCAACAGAATATGCTATTATATATAAATACATTGCAAATAATTTACTTTTTCCGGCATTTGTCACTGAAAGGGTTAAATGATAGAATATTAACCCTGGTTAAAATGAGTTGAGAAAATTTTTAATTTTATTACTAAACGTCAATTTTCAAGCTTAACATGCCTAAATCAATTTTTTTAAATTACCACTGGAATGACTGGTGAGCCAGTCTTTTGAGGTAAATTAAAAAAATCCTGGCATCATTTCTCATGCAAAAAACGAGCGCAGAGGCCATTTATGGCTTTAGGGTTAAAATTAACTGCTAAATTTGATGAATTTGATAGAGTACTGCTGTTAGGACTATTTTCTGCCAATGTTGCTAGTGTAAGGACATTAAAATCAACCAGTATAACAAAATATCAATCATATTAAAATGAAAGTTAAAATTTAGTCCGATTGCATGCTCATGTGTCTATAAATGTATATGTTTCATAAGATTACAACTGTGTATGTGCGTGCGTGTGTGCGCCAACATATGTATACCTGAAAAATATACATGAATAATGCAATATATAATAAATATATTAATATTAAAGCACTATGATAGGACCAGTGTATGCGCATGTGTACGTGCGTGCGTGCATGGGCGCGTGTGTGAATGAATGTGTGTTTCTTTGTAATATGCATGTATATAGATAGTTATCTTTTTTTCACATTTGCATATCTGATGATCAAACATATACACGTAACTCATATCCATCATAAAATTTTGCTAAAACAAATATAATATCTGTATGTAAATAATATGTCACTTTCTATATATACTTTGTAATGAGATCTGAGACAAATGGACTTTCAGTGTCAGCGGCTAATAATGGCGATTCATTAATACCAATAATCCACATTTACTTTTTCCACTCAGTAAATATTTATTTTTTTGGGCTAAAATCACCGTTGCAATAGTGAATGAAGGCTCAATATCACAGACACATTACTATGTAATGATTTAATATTGTGCCTAAAATTTTAATCCTAAACGCAGGCCAATTCGGCTCTTTTCACCGGCCCATGATCGGGATTTAGCACGGAACTTCCGCAAGTCTTCTCTATGTTCTTTATGAAGCATTGGCATATAATCTTGTGGGACACATACTTCCTGCAGAAATAAAATCAAACAATTTTATAGAAAACATGCAGAGCAAGAGGGGACTATTGTTGAACATTTACCGCCTAAATGAACAGTTCGATAAATGAGACAGTCATTCCAGTTATAAATTTTGTAAACAAATGTGGATGCAGTTTCTACAAGAAAATTTTAATTTTGTTGAACAAATTTGAGGGTTAACCAACTGGACAAGTAGGTGACCCTCAGAATGCTGGTGCATTTTTAAAATGACATAGAGCTCACCAGACAGATGTTAGCAATACATCCCTTGGACTATGATGAAGGTTCTTTATTAAATTTCCTTTAAAGGTTAAATGTGACACATGAAAATCCAGTTGCCACTCAAAATAATGGGCGACAATTTAGCTAATACTGTTGAGAAAACCTAACAAAATTTGGCATGGCTCAATATTTTGAAACTCTGTTCAAGTTAAAATAAAAATGATTCGTTTTCTGTCACTATTTTCCTTGATGTTCCCAAAATGCAAGACTGCAATGAACTATGAAGCTTGATTTCAAACATAAATTTAGATGGCTTATCAATACCCTTCCCACCAAGAGGCCCAAGCACCTGTAACACTCACCTGGACCATTAGCATTTGAACCATTTACATTTAAATACTGGTAGACACTAGGGTCCTTTCAGCCAAATTAGGTTGAAATCCGCCAAGCGCTTATTGAGTAGTATTTTTAAACTAGTTGATGGATGGACAGACGCATTGCATCAATTACCTTGACCTTTGACCCCAAGATAATTGTGTGAGGCCGTGCCATTATAAGGAGGCATGTGCACAAGTTTGGGTCCAGTATGATTAACCAAACATCAGATATAAACAGAAAAGTTGAGCTAAATGCAAATTGGATGCCGACGCAGCCACCACCACCACCGCACGACGTGCAGGGTATCACAATAGATTGTTTGACTAGAAAGAACAGCGATACGTGATGCAGTGCAATACTGTATTGGGACCCATCGCAGAGGTTAATACTGCACTCCAAACAAGGAAATTACCGCTTGATCAAACAGACACACTGCCATTCTTTTTAACTGCCATCCAATAGCTATGTAAATTTCCCATAGAAATTACCCCCTCTTGTCCTTTTCCATTGAAGTGCTGAAGAGATATATCTGTTTCCATTGAAAATTTGGGGGTTAATTTGGAGAAAAATATTATTTTTTCATTAAATAACTTGGAAACTTCCAGACAAAAATTGGGCAATTTGCATTTTTAGCTTGCCTATACACATAGTCTATCTGAGTAATACCATGGAAAATCCCTGAACATATTTTTGTTTACACAATTTTCTCTGTTCACCTGCATTCTGAGGAGCACCATCATTTTGAGGAGCACCATCATTCTGAGGAGCACCATCATTCTGAGGAGCACCAGCATTTTGAGGAGCACCATCATTCTGAGGAGCACCAGCATTTTGAGGAGCACCATCATTCTGAGGAGCACCTACCTATCTACCTCTAGTCAAAATACTCAATTACTTCAAGTGGCACAACCACAGGGGATGAGTGTGAAACTTATCTTGACAAAAATGTTCTTGGATGGTCAGTGAACTGTGAAAAGGTAAGTTGACGTACTTTTGATAAACAAAAACCTTTACCCGAATATATTTGTTTAGTATGTGAACAGGCTTTGAAACCACAGCCCGGACACCACTTATGGAAGGATGGCCAAAGTGATGATTATACACGGCTGCTTACAGATACATTACAGCTCAGAAATAACTATAACTACATGTTTCCAACACAAAATGAAATGTACAGTTGAATATTTCAACATAATTGGATTGAAAGCCATTGCTGCCTAAGGCAGAAAACTTTGAGGATTACAGTCAAATATGCTGGACCCATGCTGTGATATAATTACAGGTTTTTGATAGCGTGGCCACTTCAAATTCATAACCCAATTGATATTGTCGAAAGGAACATGTCCGGCAAATTTGGTTGTAATCCATCAACAAGCGACGAAACATGCCAGAATGACAGATCGCTATTCCATACACTCACCAAGGCGAGGTAAGAATTAAGTTAGGATGGACTGACCAATATAGCAATATACCAAATATTGGTAATGCTTTGTTACAGGCCCCATTACAAGAGCATTGGTTTTCAATATCACAAAAAAGTTAAATATTGTAAGAATGAAAACATAAGTCTTTTCAAAACATTCACGACCATCTCACATACCTTGTGACTTTCATAGAAAGCTTTGTAACCACCATCTAGCAAGTACAACTCCGGGTAATGCAGTCTAGGGTAAAACTCAGTATTTTGGTCGCGATCTTTGTTACGTAAAAATCGGCATCTGTCATCATAGAACACACAAAAAAAGATAAGCACACAAAATTTAACATATTCAACATTACAGAGCAGTGGTCAGCAACACATTCATGTAAATATGGGACAACTCATAAATAAGCAATTATCTTCAAATTATTCAAAAGTAATGTTTTATTTTGTTTTGGAAACATGTTAAGTCATTTCTGGGCTGTACTGTCAGTGGTATTTTGCAATTAACCCATGAACCTTTACACACCAAAAATGCCAAATTCGCTAAGATATAAAGAATATTCTGTTGAATATTTTGAAACTAATTTGACTGGGAGTTGTTGCTGCAGTTCCAATCAAATTATTTTCAAAATATTCAACAGCTTTCATGCATGGTTGTCTTGAAATTGAAACACTGAAATTTCAAGGGTCTACGGGTCAATAGGAAGCATTACAAATTCTCATTCACATTATTTTCAAAATTGATGCTAATTAAGTCTTCCAGCTGCTTTAACATTTGTGTTCTCCTCTGAATCACAATTACGACATCATAAAGCTATCAATGACACCAAAATTGCGTTAAAAGTATAAGATTTCCATTGCCTTTAACCCTCAAATTTATTCAAGAAAATTAAAAAATATTTCATAAAAAATGTTGATTTGCAGACCAAGAATTTTTTTGAAAATTTATCACTGGAATGACTGGCTCATTTATCGAGCCAGTCATTCCAGTGATAAATTTTCAATAATAGGATTCTCTTGGTCTAGAAATGGACATTCATAAGACCACTGCCGAAGGCATTTTTTGCCATTTTGAGTGTTAAGGGTTAATAACTACGTAGTGAAGACAGTAGTTTTGTTCTTTCGCCTGACGCCTGATTACGATATCTGTAATCCAGAAAGTCTCGCATGCATCTTCATGGCCGACCTGGATGAAAAACTCCTATCAAATGCCACCCCCCCCCCCCCCCCCCCCTACCAGCCAGCCATATATGTATGCTACATAGACGACATATTCATGATCTGGGAACAAGGTCCAACTGCCCTCGGCGAATTCATCAAACACATGAATTCAGGCCATCCAAGCATAAAATTCACAATGGAAAGCTCCAGAGAACAGGTTTCCTTTCTGAACACTATGGTACAGAACAGAGATGAAGAACTGATCAAATTCAATCTCTTCACGAAATCCACAGATACACACGGTTACCTGCACTATACCTCCGCACATCCAGCAACATGTAAGGATGCCAGTCCCTATGGACAATTCCTCACACTCAGGAAGATATGCACGCACACCACAGACTATGATAAACATAGCCTCACACTGAAACAGCATTTCATGGCCAGAGGGTAGCCCTCTCCCATCCTGGCCACTTCAAAATTAAAGGCCAGGGGTAAAGAATGGGCAACCCTCCTCAAACCTCCAACAGCACACAGAGCAAACCCTTCAGACCCATATTCGTCTGCGAATTCTCATGCACGGGTACGCGTCTCAATAAAGTGATAAACAAATATTGGCCCATCCTTCAAGCAAGCCAACCAAAGATGCATTCCCAGAGAAACCACTGTTCGGTTATCGGAGGAATAAAACTATCAAGGATCACACAGTCCGGGCCAGACATCCAGACCCCGCTGATGCTGTACGCCCACACCGCAACCGCTTCATAGAATGCATTACCAAAAACTGCATTATCTGTAACAACATGGAGGAAAGAAGGTTCTTCAAAAGCTACCACACTGACTTATCCTATCGAAGCTAAATCATAGGCAACTGTCAGACACGCAACGTAGTCTACCTGCTAAATTGCAAACTATGCCACAAACAATATGTGGAAGAGACTGAGGCTGTTCAAAACAAGGATACAAGAACACCGTAGATCAATAACTAATCTCCACAAAAAAGAAAGTTACGACACACCTGTCTCACGTCACTTCAATAAACACAATCATACAAGAGCCCACATGAGTTACCGCATTATACAGGTACTCTCCTCCGACTCCACAGACCCAGAATCGACACCATGGAGGAGATCCAAAGAATACCATTGGCCCGTGGAACAAATAGGAATAAATCTAGCAGGGTGAGGACACACCTTGTCATGTGGGTCTCAGGTCCCAACCTGACATTCACATACGTTGTTATTATCCCTTGAGTGTTAAAGGGTTAAATGAAAATGCTATCCTTGCTTAGTCAATGTTCACTTGAAGAGACTATTCAGTTACAACTGAAATGCCTGGCTCGGTTATCTATGTTTGACCATTAATCCGTAAATGGTAAAGTCGGCCAAAACCGACCTCTACAGCGGTCTTGAAGAATGTCGATTTGCAGGCCAAGACTATTTTTGGAAATTTATCATTGGAATGCCTGGGTCAATGACCGCGCCAGTCATTCCAGTGATAACTTCTCAAAAAGGCTTCTCTTGGCCTGCAAATGGGCATTCACTAAGTAAATATGATTTTCTTGACCAATCTTGACCATTAAACAGTTTAATGATTAATCTAGTAAATTGAAACACCATTTACATGAGCATATATATATGCAGTGTGTCACTGGAAAACTTATGTCTACGTATACATCATTACTCAGGTTTGTAGGTGTCTGTATGTGTATGTTTCCAAGTTAGTGACCAGTTATTCCACAAGCTCTTGTTATTATCTACCACATATTACTGAATTTTATCATTGCATCAATCCCGTCCCCTCTGTTGAAAGATAACTGGTTTGATTTTGACAATAATGGTGCCTCAGGTAAATAACACTGTTTTCTGGAAAAACTTATTTTTCATTATCCATGTAATCATTAGGACATAAAATTATTACGAGCCCATGATTCTCTTCACTCCTAAAATAGTACTATTTCTAGGCAGTGTTTTACCAGCCCCGAGATTATCCTCTAGTGCATTACACACCGTGTGCATGTACATGTCTATATATCCAGACATAAGATATACTTACAGATTGGGTGCCCTTTCTGACGAGAATTCACAATGAAACACGATAATCGATCGCTTGCTAGTATCATCTGTTTCTTGTGGTGATGTTAAGAAATCCCGGATAATACATTCCTTTGTATACAGATTCAGTGCATTCTAAAAAGAAATGATAAATGTTTTCATGTAAATTGTATTACTGCATTCCGCCTGTTTGAAGCCCAGGCCTTTATTAGGACAAGATGTTCCATTTCCAAAGCAACATCTCTGAGAGAGAGGGGGGGGGGGCTTAAAATTGAACTTAATTTACCCATACAAAATCTGGCCCCCCTTATGACTGTTTAATGTATACCTCAAAAACATCATCGCGGAAGTGAGATTATTAAATTGGAGCGCCTAAATACTGTATACATATCCTTTAATAAAGATGGGCTATTACATAAAAATTAATCCTGAATTTGACATAAAATGTCGCGAAAAAGTATAACTCATGTGATATTAGGAATCTTCTACGGTTAAATCAAATTAAGATATATCAACGAGAACACGATTATGCACCTCCAATTACAAAAGGTTATTTAGAGCGAGTACTCGGATATAAATATCCTGAACTCGAAAATTGCTGTATATTATCATTGCATGATGGTGTAATTGGCACCCGCTTGAAATCTTATTGAGCATTGATAAGTCATTTCAGACAAGGGTCAGATCAATGCGATCTACAAATCACTGTCTCAAACTTGCGAGAAGACGGCTCCAATTACAAAAGAGCCAGCGGCACACCGACATAGAAAGCGATCTATCTTTAATTCTTGTGCTTCGAAGCAATTTTTGTCGCACGTCTTGGTTCTGTTTTTGGATCATTTTATGTTAGCTGGTTGGACATTGAAAAATTAATTTGCAGCCGCTTGGTTGGTACATAAGTTATAGAATTCTTCCAGCCCAATTTGGTTGAAATCGTTCAAGTTACTAAGAAGCGATTTGACAATTTCTGTTACGGTTTTCATATAAGATTTTCAACCAAAAAATTGAAGAATCAAACTTCTTGGAGCCGAGTACGATAGGATCATTTTACCAAAATTTGGTTACAATTTGGCCATTGGTTAAGGAGTAGCGCATTAAAGCAAACATTGATGGCCGGCTGGTCGCCACAGCATAAGCTCAATTGCCCCTCTGCCCAGGTGAGCTAATAAGGGTATCAAGACAGTCATTTCATTGATTTAAAGAGTGTCTTAACTTGGCCTGCAAATGGACATTTCTCAAGACTACTGCAGCAGCTGACTTTGGCCAGCTTGAGTGTTAAATAGTCAAAGGATGTTTATATTTCATACAGTACTCTCTTATGATTACTGGATTTCATGATAAATCACCTCAAAACCTAGAACATACTATATAGCTCATGTGCTTAATCCGTAACACTCTATTAAAAATCAGTAGGACTGCTGAACATGGAAACAATGTTGCTGTAAGCTGTTGTAATCTTAGACTTCTTTTCTCCAAATTCACAAACAACTGTTATCCAGAACTGATCTTCAAACAACGACATTTCCCTAACATTTACAGGTTAGCAAGTCACATGTTACTTGTGCCAAAGGCACCACGGCTGCGCCAACATGGGTACAGGTGGTGCTATGCCCCAGAAACCAGAAAATTAGATTTTTTGATGCTTTGTGGTGCACATTGAGACACAAATCAGAGGTAAAGAAATGTTGATTTTTCACATTTTTTAAAACCCCAACCCAAGTAATTCTGAGATACTATGCAACAGGACTCTTGAATTGTCATCAACATTTTTAAACATGGAATCAAATATTTTCAGAGTAAAATCATTACAGTGATCATTACAAAATTTCCTGATTTTCCCCTGAAATTTACAGAAAACACAAAATTGAATGACATTTCATTGCCCTGGGATGTTTCCTCCACCCATCAGAATACATACCTTTATATGCCCAGCTTCAAATTCATATGGGTATCTACAATCGACAACAGTGCATTTTGACACTTCATCATCATATTGATTCGATAGCAGATCATGCAGCTGGAAAATAAAACACATCAGTTATAAATATTGTAATTATTGTAAATAGAGTATAATATATTAGTAGTCGTAGTCATAGTCATAGTCGTCGTAGTAGTAGTAGTAGTAGTAGTAGTAGTAGTAGTAGTAGTAGTAGTAGTAGTAGTAGTAGTAGTAGTAGTACCAGCAGCAGTTTTGTTTAGTTTTTAATGCCCTGGCAACGTGATGACTTCAATTTCCATGCTAACCCCACCTACGGAGTGCATCCGTTAGTTTACTTTGTTGATCATCATTTCCCCGGTTGGGGATCTCAAACCACCATTTTGCAATTCCACATAGCATCAGCAGCCTAGACATCTTTCCGTTGGACCACCGCGCCAAGACAATAATTTGGGTATAGCTGACCAGCTTTCACGTCGGATATACTGATACACTGGTGAATTCATGAGACTATCTTTGGGATAATAGTAGTAGTATAAATCTTAGCAATAGTAGAAATCGTTGTAGTTGTGATTGCAAAGGACAGTGGTAGTCATTTTTATAGCTTTTGTCGTTGTTGCATGTCTTTGTGTACGTACTGTATCAGCTGATATAGACTTGAGATCTTGATGCTTTCCTTCCACCAACGGTAAACAGAATTTCTGAAAATAAGAGATGAAGGCATTATTGTTTATGTCAAAGGAAGACCACATAGAAAACACATGTACTATTTAAGCAGTCTTTTTAAATTCCAATAGCTTTCATGTGATAATGGATCTCCAGTTTGAAATCAATATTGCCGCAAGTTGTTCATGTCTAAAACAGCAACAGCTTCCAGAAGGATTGTTTCGAAAATAAATACCAGCGATCTTTCAACTGACTCAGTCTGATATGGTTTAATTTACCACTGGAATGAGCCAGTCATTACAGTGATTAATTATCTCCCTTGGTCTGCAAATGAAGATGTTATGAAAAAATTTGAAATTTTCTTGAACAAATTTGACGATTACAGAGTTAATAGGATTATGTAAGCAAAACTAAGCACTGATAATGGAGGGATCCGATCTGTCACTCAACTATCTGATGTCATAATCAATCATCACTTGATAGATGATGTCACAATCAAAATAACAAGTCTGTCATCAAGGTGGCAATAGTCTGCCATGAATGTGCATGAATTATCTTTGATTAATTTACAATTTAATAAACTAATTTGACTGAGAGGTAGGCAACAACAACCTTCAGTCCAATTAGTTTCAAAATATTCAACAATGTACCTGCATACTTACTTTTAAAATTAGATGCTGGGAATTCAGGTTTCAAATCGATTCCAACATGCGTAACAAGTGGAAGCCTAGGTCATGGCTAAAAATGGGTCTCCATTATTACTATTAAATAGTAGAATATCTTAATCCTTTAACGGTCAAGCCAGATAAATCTGGCCTCTGTAGTAGTATTGAGCAATGTCCATTTGTAAGCCAAGAGAAAATTTTTGAAAATTTACCACTGAAATGCCTGGCTCGATAACCGAGCCAGTCATTCCAGTGGTAAATTTTCAAAAATAGGCCTTCCCTTGTCCTGCAAATGGGCATTCAATAGGCAAATATTTTAATTTTCTTTATAAAACTTTACCATTAAAGGGTTATGGTATGAAGGATGAAACCATTGAGATGACGTGGAAGAACCTCACAATGCCACCCTGAATCCTGCATACATGTATGTGCAATGCTGACTAAACCCGTTTATAAGCATGAACCTATATATGTCTAATACAGAAATCCTGTTTCTTAATCAATCACGATGTCATACTCAACTACATGACATATAGGCTGATGTCATAATCAATTACGTCATGAATGACTCGATTTAGTCGGTCTTAAACGTCAGGTTGTACGAATAGTATGTCTTTACTATTTAAATAAGCAAGCTGTTGAATATTTTGAAACTAATTTGACTGCAGCCAGTGCATACTGTTGTTGCCTGTCAGCACCCACTCAAATTAGTTTCAAAATATTCAACAGCTTACCTGTGCATTTTTCTCGAAATTGAGATTCAGGGATCGATCGGTCCAAATACGGGAAAAACGTGGGTGGACCTTAGCTAGAGATGAGCGGAGAATAACTAAAACTGGATTTGCCCATTGCAGAATACTATACCATACCTTTGATCCATCACCAATGAGAGAACGATCCTCTGTAGCTGAAAAATGTTAAAATATAAAAGTTTTAAACTCTGAAAACTGAATATTCAAATTCCTACATTACATTCCCACATATGATTGATACCTGTTGGTAATTTTCGAAGCAATAATTATGCTTTAGTTTTTAATTTTCTAATAGATAATGCCCAGCTCCAGAACAAGATTATTTTTGCAAAGTTATGACTAGAATGACTGGCTCGGCTATCAAAGAAATCTCCATTATCTTTATTAACTAGGTAATTAAATTAAAACAATATCGCAACAACATTGACAAAATTACTGAATTCTTTCACTCATTATTTCTCAATCTAGAAGCAATATCCATAAAGTTATCGGGCAACATATATGTATGATGAACTAAGATATACTTCAGTTGCTCTGGTACATGTAGCGAATGAATGAAGAAAGAGTCCTCTGTATATAGGCTAAGACAACAACACTCACATCTGTTTAATGCACTCTTGATAAACGCCTCAGTTTCTGAGTGACATCGTTTTAGCTTTACAACACGGTGTGATTCCTGCAAACAAAAAACATCCGTTATCTTTCAAAGGACAAACTTTGAAAAAAATCAATCGTACATGCACGCAAATACACATACTCACTATACAGGCAAGCTGTTGAATATTTTGAAACTAATTTGACTGCGGGCTGTTGCTACCAATGGCAACAACAACTCCCAGTGAAATTAGTTTCAAAACATTCAACAGAATGTCTGCTAAATTTTTAATTTATCAGACATACATTCATACACTTTAGTGACAGACTGATTGTGATGTCAGTCAACATGTGACAGATTTGATTATGACGTCAGCTACTTGAGTGACAGATCGGATTCCTCCACATCATAAGTGCTTCATGTTTCATGACGTTAGGCAACAGTATGTTGACATCATCACCGTCGAAAAAGGTTCTCTGTCTCAAATTACGCTTCACAGATGAGATCAATTGACAATTGAGTTGCCAAAAAAATGTGACCTTGAAAAAGGTTTTTCACCCAAAGCACAATTAGCTTGACCTTTGGACCACAAGATCATCATCAATTTAACACTCACATTAGCCAAAAATGGCCTCTGCAGTGGTCTTCAGAAATGTCCATTTGCAGACCAAGAGAAGACCATTTTTGAAAATTGATCACTACAATGACTGGCTCGATAACTAAGCCAGTCATTCCAGTGAGAAATCTTCAAAAATAGTCTTCTCCTGGTCTGCAAATGGGCATTTTCTATGAGAAAATTAAAAAATGTAATGGTTAAATGGTTAAGGAAGCATATGTCCAAGGTTTGGTCCAGTATGAGCAACCAAACATGAGATATGAAATGCTATCTTGAGCTAAACACAATTTTTTTTAACAATTTCACAATGGCTCTTGACCTTTGACCCACAAGGTTATCATGTCATCTACTCTCCTAAGAAATCATGTGTAGAATTTTGGGTCTAGTATGATTAACTCCATGAGCTATGAACTGCTAAGTTGAGCGAAACACAAATTGGAAGACTTTACCCGCGACAAACGACATGGAGGGTTTCACAAGTTTGTTTTTCTTCACAAGGTCGAGCCAAAATTATAACTTCACTTAATATATAATACCTGTGGAGGACTAGATGTAGTACTATTAGACTCTGGGGAGATTTGAACTGAACATCGCCGTTTGAATATAGGTGTTGTCTCATCAATGTCTCGCTCGGGATCTGGTCGTTTCATTCGCCGCGTTCGCGATCTGATATCAAAAGATTGTGACCGGGAAATAATTTTGCAGTTGACACGTTTTATCTGAAGAACAAACAAATAAGCATAATTTATTATATGTACAGCAATGTTTAACCCTTAAAACTCAGGCCAGCCAAAAATGCCTTCTGTCATGATCTGCAAAATCCAAACTATAAATTTTCAAAACTAATCTCTTGGTCTGCAAATGGATCGTTCCGGTTTTAGCTATGCCCCGCCCATCACTAGCTAAGCTCCACCCACACCTCGCCGTGTTAGGATTGATCGATCTCCAAATGCCCTAGCTATAAATTTCCTGAAAACTATACAGGGAAGCTGTTGAATATTTTGTAACTAAGGCAGCAACAGCGCCCAGTCAAATTAGTTTCAAAATATTCAACAGAATATATAATAAATAGTAAAAGCAAACAATTTGTACAACAACGCATAGACCGTCTTCAAATATGCGTTCATGATGTACTTATCGACGTCATTCATTATGATGTCATTGTACACATCACGCAGTTCATTATGACGTCATATGATGGGTGGGTACTCTGGAAAGGTGAATTGACATTTTCTGAGAAAATGTTAAATTTCTTGAGCAAATTTGAGGGTTAACGGATTAATCTGCAGTGGTCTTGAGGAATATTAATGGAGGAGTTTTATCTATGCCCCGCCCATCTCTAGGCTGAGCTCCACTCATAAAGTATTTCAACATATTCAACAGCATGTTTATTAAATAGTAAAAACATACCATTCGTACAACAGCATCCAGTCAAATTAGTGCCAAAATATTCAACAGCGTACCTGTATAGCTAGAGATGGATGGGGCATAGCTAGGAAAGGTTCATTATATGACCATCAACCAATAAAGCACACCTTTATTAGTATACCATTCTGGTTTTTAGAATGCATGAATGCAGGAAGCTATTAAAAGGTTAAAGGTTGGTAAGAAATGTGTCATTATAGAGGTCACTTACACATGTCTCTTTCTTAGAGCTGGAATGGACAGGTCCTGAGAACAGACTGGTAAAACTGAATGGGAGAATACTGTCATTTATCTGAAAAACAAACAAATAATAGTACAAACATAACATACAGCTCATAAATAGGTCAATATGGTTTTTTTAAAACCCCAGAAATAATTTGTTAGTACAATTTTGAACACGATGTAAGAAATATTTTGAACATAATTAGATTGTTAGATTTCCAATACTATTATGTTCAAAATATGCAATAGTACATTTTACATTGTTTTGGAGATATTCTATTTCTTAACTGTACATTAGACATCATTTAAAACCTTATTAAACATTTCACGATCCGAGAACCAGTTATCCACATTTTATTCCCTTTATACATGTAAGGTGTTGACTGTTAGTTTTTAAATATTCAACAGCTTACATGTACCTGTATAGTTAGTCTAGGAATTGAAGTTTCAAATCGATTCCAACACATTAAAAAGTGAGCGGAGCTTAGCTAGAAATAGTCGGGGAATAACTAGAAATGGATACAAGCCAGTCATTCCAGTGATAAATTTTCAAAAATAGTCTTCTCTTGGCCTTCAAATGGACACTGGCCTGGTCTATAAATGGGTATTTTCTGAGAAAAATTTAATTTTATTTAACAAGTTTGAGGATTAAAGGGTTAATATCCGACTTACACAAAACCCTATTTCTGAGAATATGTCAGTTAATTTACCTCCTCTACTTCTTTATCTACTAAGTCAAGAAAGCCATCATCTTCATTATCACTGTCATTGTCTGAGCTGGTGAGGCGAGAGAATTTGAGCGGGCTTCCTGGATCCTCCTCACATTCTTCATCTTTGTGTTTCATGTCCTATAAATAAAACAAGATGCACTCTAGTACAGCACAGATCAGTAACTTCGCAAGCTGTGGCAGCTATCATTTTCAGCCCATGAAGGTAGCTTTCTTAACACTTTAACCCGTGAATTTGTTCAAGAAAATTTCCATTTGCAGACCAAGCGACTATTTTTGAAAATTTACCACTTGAATGACTGGCTCGATAACCGAGCCAGTCATTCAATTGGTAAATTTTCAAAAAAATAGTCTTCTCTGTCTGCAAATGGACATTTTTAAAGACCACTGCAGAAGCCGTTGTTGGCCGATATAAGTGTTAAAGGGTTAAAGTCCTCGTGTGCCAATAACGAGAGAAACTGTTGCATGAGATATAGAATACCTGTTGATTTCTGTGTAATTTACCCAGCATTCAATATCCTGACTCCATATTTGTTATGACTATTGAACACAATATTATTTGAGTCTAGTGTCTGTACAGATAGGGGAATTCTCAAACGAAAAGGCTCTGTCTGGACGTGCAACTGGTCATTTGTTAGTCAGCCTTGAGACGTAGGTCAGCACATATTTCAAAAAATATTCAGAGCAAGTGCATTCATTTCCCAGAGATAATACAAGAAAGTTTTTTGTAAATTTTGACAATAATGTGCGTGAAGGGGATTGCTGTCAAAGACACCCATCGCATTTCGTCAAAATAGCTAATAATAATAATAATACCACTTGCTATATATTTGATGCAAATTTGAATGAAAGTTATTGCTGCAACAACGTAAATACATGTATTTTAAAATAATCATCATAGCTTTCAGATGGACGGACAGAGAGATTGATGGATGGCGAAGTGTCATCACATAATACTTTGCTCTGAGGCATAAAAAGATAAACAAACATTTCAATTCATATATAAACCATTACCGGTTATATCTACAGTGATGTAATCGTTCTCGAAGAGACAAAATAGGAAATAGCTCAATGTGAAGTGCCAGCCCTTCTGGACTTATAAATCATCACAATCTCCTACACCTATTAACCCTTTAATTGGCAGTAGAGTCAAAAAGCTTATGCAATTGTCCTGAGGAATATCCATTACCAGGACAAGATGAATTTTTGGAAAATTTACCACTGGAATGACTGACTTGGTAACCAGAGATAAACTTTCAAAATTGGCCTGCAAATGGACATTCAACGCACAAATTTATATTTTCTTGACCATTCTTGACCATTAAAGGGAAGGAATATGAATACACTTTCTGCAATTCAACAAAAATTCAACAACTGATGAATCAACATAATTTGATATATTGACCTGTACGATTCTTCTTGAAAATCAGACCAACAAAATTATAGGATTGAAAAATGTATGATGGAATTAGAAACCGTGATACGACTTGCCATAATGAGCCAGATAAAGGAGTCAAATGACTGCATCTACTCATATGAGAAAACGTTTTTTTTAAATACATATTTCCACTTGTCCCAACATAAACTGTAGCATTATATCACCTGGCTGTTAATACTTACCAGTTGTGTCAAAACTTTAAATTTTCAAATTAAATTAAAAGATGAACTGGTGTTCATTTTTCAACAAATTTGGTGGGAGATGGTGCTGTTGTAAGGTTAAGAAACAGTTAGGGAAAGTTATTCCTTAGAATTTATGAATGCATACCAATCCACTGCTGACTGAGAAACTCCGGAATGACAGTGATGTTGCTTTCCCGCCATTGCTCTGTAATTTAACTGGTGAGTACTTGAGCGGAGAGCATGTGTCATCTCCGAACATCGCCCTGTGACGGCGTGGAGCTAGACCAACAGGTGCAGCAAAATGGAAATCACCATCCTGAAGTACAATGTTCATATGTATTATTTCAATAGACAGTTTGTTTTGCTTCTCTCCCTACTAACCCTGTAGAAAACTGGCCTACTTCTAAATCCTCTATTGCCATTTGCCGTCAAGAATTATTTCTAAATATATCTAGTCAATGGTCAAACGCGGTGCCTAATTGCACGTTAGAGTCATATAGAAATCTATTTAAATGTTTTAATGAAATGTTTCAGAAACAAAAATAATTTTGACAACATATTTGAGCAGTTGGCAGAAAATATCTTCTACCTACCTACCCCACTTAAAAAATCAGGGTTGGGAGAGGACAAACAAAGATTCTTTTAATGATGGCCTAAGGCAGCAATGTTTTCCAATCCAAATGTGTTCAAAATATTCAACAGAACATTTTTTTACTAACTATTATGTTTCTATTAGTTTCATATTTTCGAATTACTTAACATTAAATTACATCACGGAAATCGTGTAGTGATGTGACTGATGTCATTTCATGAATGATTGTTGTGGTATGATGTCATCGAGTGAATAGTACTTTGTTGTTGATGATTGAAAGCTCACAAAAGCTCATTCAGACACCACCATGTTAACTAGATGATGTAGATCACATGATTCATACCACCATTCCAAACGGCAGACATTCACGAAACTACATGTATGTTTGCCACAGGGATTGAGAGATTAGTCTACCAGCCAAATCTGAAGAGGCCTAATTAAGGAGTTAGCACAAGTCGTCTGGTAGAAAAGTGCCAATGATACCAGCTATTAGGGTGGTCTATGTGGGTTTTCATCAGGGTGGATGTAGGGTCTGAAAGTGGTGCAACAAATTTTTACAGGCCCGTTTCCATGGTAACCATGAGAAATTATCACAAATATATAAGTTTGTTCTAACGTGCATAACTTTCTTCACACGACAGCTAGAAACATGCTTCTGGTGTTGAATGAAAGGTATAATTCCCCTCTAATCGGTCCTGCCAGTTACTCACTTGTAGATTCACGTATTCCACAATTATGATGTCACAAACATGGAAAATAGACTTTTCCTAGTAATTCAACCGTTTTCCATTTTCCCTGTAATGTCTGGGTGTGTACTAGCTCTTCAGTAGTATGTATTTTAGTAGCAATACTATCTAGCTTATTGAAAACATACGTAGTACATGATATAGGCTCTGTAAAATAGTGATTAACCCGTAATTTCTATGATAACCCTTATCACGATTTTGAAAAATAACGAATGGTCTAGGGTAATTTTAGAATTTACAAGTAAAAGTAAATTATAAAATAATTTTTACATAAAACATCATTCAGCAATATCTAAATCAATTGTAACATTGCTTCAATTTAATTTGTCATTGCGCTCATCTATATTGTGCATGCATATAATATTACATAACACCTGGAGAATTCTAATAGATTTGATACATGTACTATTAGTCCTTTTAGTTAACCGAGTAAGATAACTTACCAGCCATGGACAACAGTCCACTCAAGTTATTGAAAGATGGATGGTTAGTGTAGATCTAAGCAAGTGTATCATCTGCCAAAAGGAAGTTGAACACAAACTGAGGCACAGCTCAATTCAAAGAATCAAATCATTTCTCGTTGCTTTGAAGATAAAGAATGATGCTGGAATATGCATTCAGTATGATGGATTGGAATCTATAATACAAGTCAAGGACAACAATGAACTTGAATTCATTGAAGCACAGCCAGATCTATTATGGCATAAGAATGGCTACTCATCATTTACATCAACAACAAATTTGATGGCTATGCAGTCCGCGATTGAACCCGGAGAAGAATTGGTGTCGACAAGTCAACGACATGCCCATGAATCATTTGACTTTAAAACACTGTTTGTTCTGTGGCCTGAAGTCTTACAGAAAAGATAAAAGTTTGGTCAATGTAGCGACTTTCAAATTCGGAGACTCTTGAAAGGAGGGCGAAAGAGAAAAATGATCCTGAGATAAAAAGGAGAATTGGAGGTGCCTTCAACAAATTGATAGCATTAGAAGCGCGATACCACAGATTGTCACAGTAAATATTTACAGCCGGGAAGTCAGGCTTTGGCAGTTAGTTCACCACATGATGCCGCATTCAACGAACTTATCTCTTTAATAGAACCTGAACTTGCAACAGGTAAAGCCTTTGATATGACCAGCTTGTTAAATCGGTATCGTGATCTGCTAAAACAATATATGTCAGAAGACGAAGCCAACCTCTACACCCGCCAAGGTCTTAAGCACAAGTTAGAAACAAAGTGCAGCGACATCGTGCAGATTGAAAATCTTGGGCAGCAAAATAAACCAGATTTAGTTTTGTAAAGGTCCATTGAAATAGAGGGTGTACTCAATAAGGTGGCAGAAATGAAAGAAATGATGACTGCCGCACATGTTGCTGCAGATATACTTGAAATGTGGTGAAACCTTTGCATCAGGTATTCTCTTCCACGCAGCATTAATATTGCGTAATTCAATAATGTCGCATGAAGGGATATGCCACCAAACTCTAAATCCACAGGATATCTCTGCAGAAAATGCAGAAAAGTTGTTGGATGATGAAGTGTACATGTTTCTCTATTGAGTCCTTTCACGGGGAAGGGAAGGGTCATTGGAAACCATTAATAAAGATGACGTAAACCAGGCTGCTGAAAGATTACATCAGCGTATTTTATCCATCGGCAAAGACTTAATCTATATTGAATCATCAGGCCGTCGTAGAACACCTGAGTGTTGGACTCGGAGTTAGTCTACATCAAATGACTCAATCAGAAGATATAGTAAAGCCAATAAATAGACAAGGTCACTGTATTGGCTACGATGAAGTCCGCAGAATCGATGCATGTTGGGCCAATCAGCAACTTGACAATTAATTGCATATCCCTGTAAACATGGTGGCTGGAAAGATTACAAGATCTGCAGGTGATAATTTCAATAGAGCTACAGAAACATGATGTTGTGAATATGGTACTCTAGCAGGCTGCTGGTGATGGTGTTGAACTGCAGAAGTTGGGAAGCATCAATAGCTCTAACATTAGACAGAAGTATTCAGAAAAAAGACCAAATCACTAAAATCCTACAGCGTCCAAATATTGGTGCGAAAAATCCCAACCCAATGCACCTATTGAAAAAGGTAAAACTTGACTGGTTCACTGTCTGTACATCAGAACATGAGCGAATGCGTGGCCTTGATCAGGATTTTATACCATTACGACAGACACCATCAAAATTATTTGGAGTCACGTTTGATCGAGAATCATTGCAAACAATGCCAGGATGGACAGTTTGTCATGCTATTGTGACAACTAATGTCAATGTTGTGAAGACCAATATTGGTTACTGTCCAATGATCCCTGCTTAAGCAGCCGAGTTCAACACTGTGTATACCATGATGAAATAGCTGCAGTCTGCATTTCGCTCAATCGGTCAGAATTGGACATACAGTGTATGATGAAGCTATATATTGCAAGGCTCAGATGATTAAGTGGAGAAACCCAGATGAATTTGACAGTGATCATATTGAAACGGGAGGCATGCACAGTGCATTGAATTTTATGGGTGACATAGGTTGTGTTTTGCAGGAAAGTGGTTTTGAGGACATTCTTGTGGAAGCACCACAGCATTTGAGGATCTCCAGCATGCACATGGCGAAGGCAGAGATGCGGCTAAAAAGGCACTAGAAGATTTCTCGCATTCTGTGAAAAATCTGCATTATCTAATGGACAAATTTGTGAAGAAAGATAAAAAATGTTCAAACACAGTTGTCTTCTGGGAAAATTATGTTTCAGATTTGTCACAACTGCTTTTGGATTACATTGCTGCAAAACGTGATGATAACAAGTCCTTGGAAATAGAAACATTTGGGGAGATGATTCAAATTGACTTTCAGTGCGGACATGTAAACTATGCGCACTGGGGTTGCGTTAACGTTGCTGAAGCAAGACTTCTGAGGGAGAAGCCGGAAGTGTATCAAGCTCTAGTCGAAGGCCAAGGTGCCGTTTACAGGACTGGGCGACCTTTCAGTGGAGTTTGGCATGACATGGCCATCGAACAATCTCTAAACAAAGACTGCGACAAGCACAGACAACTGTCTGCTAAAGATGAAGCGCTTGCAAAATACTATTTGACTGCTCATCTAAAAGCAGCAGTAACCGCTAACACAAAGCAACTTAGTGGGTTACATCAGACTGATAGTGATGACCTCCACAAAGAGGCTACAACGAGATGCATTGCTGCTGATGAAGCTGCAATCCAGAAAATCATCAGTGTTATTAATGAAAGAATGGTGAAACCTTTCATGATTGACATCGGCATTACCCCAGAGAATAGGCAGCCTCTTGTAAATATTGCCACATCACTTGTATGTTCACCTGAGGCAAGCGAGGCACTGTGCAATGTGCATGAAAATGGTCTAGAACAAATGAAGGAATTTGTAACTAATAGATTGATAACAGGTGAGACAGACTTTTATGATCCTATTAGTAAGCATAATCTTTGCACATTTACTACACTGAACAAAGGAGCTGTTACCAAAAAGAAACAGGTGATAAAGTCATTAAATATTGATCGCCAAATATTCAGCAAATTGGCAATTATTGGACAGTCGCGTGATGTGAACATAAAGAAATTGCTTCAGTATGAATTAGCGCCAGTTCCACTCTCGCTGTTCAATCGTGATGGCTCTCTTAGAAAGGCACAGAAAAGTAGTATACTCCCTTGGCTTGAGAAGGACCATGCCACTGTTGAACTTCCAGCATCTAGTGAGCCAACATTGGGTGTCATTGATCTCATGATGTTGCTAAGAATGGTTTGTACTAACACAGCCAAGTGGTGAGCTATCAGATCAGCTCTTGGACGCAGTCTTGAGTTTAAATTGTCAGTATATTGCTGTGGTTGGTGACAATTATACGAATGAGGAATCAATAAAATCAGGTGAACGGGTCCGCCGTGGTAATATCCAGATGCAGGAGATAAAGAATCCAACTGTTCTAACACCACTTCCAAAACAGCGGCTGACGATGTTGTCAAATGCAAAGAACAAGGCAAACCATGCCAACTTCCTTTCTCATCATTGGATCATTAAGTTGGAACATAGATTAAAAGCTGGTTGTGAGGTGTATCTTGCTGGTGGATTCCATGACATTAATCAAGTAGTGACGGTCGTGTTTGGTGGGCACGATGAAGTACCAGAGCTTGGGTCAGATCAGGAGGAAGCCGATTCTCAAATGTTTCTACATATTTCACATGTGAGATATAAATTAGGTGTCAACCTGGTACTTCTTTGGTGTCTTGACTCAGATGTTGCAGCCATGTGTCCACGACACTGCTGGGTACTTGACTTGAAAGAGCTGTATTTAAAGACAGGTGTACGACAAAGGAAGAGATTCATTCCAATGCATACCATAGCGACCCAAACTGGAAAAACTATGAGCTATATGCTACCAGCGATCCATGCAACCAGTGGATGCGATTCAACCTCGCCGTTCAGTGGGATAGGCAAACAAAAATGGCTGAATCTTATTGAAAAGCACCAAGAATTACACAGTGGGCTACAACATTTCGGAGACAGTTCTTCTGACATCAAACGGGAAACCGAGGATATCACGGTAACACTAGTGTGTCTACTGTATTGCGGAAAGAAACATGTATCACTTGATGTAGTTCGTTATGAATTATTTGCAAAAAACAATGCAAAAAATGAGAAATTACCACCAACAATGGATAGCTTCCGTTTGCATCTCAAATGAGCAAATTATCAGTCATTTATATGGAATCATGCAACAGTTCCGTACCTCAATGTATCACCTGTTGATAGTGGCTGGGTGCTCGATGAAGATGGGCACCTTGTGCCATGTATGATGCTGCTCCCTCCAGCACCTGAGGCAATACTCGCATTTACACAATCTATGTGCCGAGTGGATTGTTCAACAAGGAGATGCAGGTGTCGCAAAGATGATATTGTGTGTTCTGATGTATGTAAATGTTGTGCTGGCAGCTGTAGTAACCATGAATTGAATACAGATGACTCGTCCTCTGAATCAGATACAGATTAATGATATGGAACATGAACTGACCTACACATTGTCCTTGTATTCACAGAATGATTCATTCTGCGAAGAAATCGCATTTACCGAGGTTGGAGCGTCATCAAAATTCATGCTTACATTTAGGCCGACTTTTAGGGTATGACTACCAAAATGATGTATTAAATATTTTCCAAACCACACATCCCATTCAATGTACCAATTTGATAAGCCAGACATATTTTTTAATAAATGGGACAATATTGAGCTATCAGAATACGAACCAGCACAAATTTTTACAAAATGTTATGGTAAACGTGAAAATATGAGAAAAATTACAATTTTTTTGTTTGTGATGTCACAATTAAATGCAAATTATTCACAAAACAAGAATAATTGTTACCGCTAGCTAGATGACTATGATACCTTTAATTTAATACCAGAATTGTCTTTCTAACCACAAAAATAAGAAAGTTATGATAGTTAAAACGAAGTATATTTCTTTGTGGTAATTGATTATGGTTACCATCGAAACGGTTCTGCAAAAAATAATTGCACCACTTTCAGATCCTACATCCACCCTGGTGATGACCACTATAGATCCTCCTACCAGCTGGTACTACTGGCATTTTTCTACCAAACCACTTGTGCCATGGTGCCGAATTCAGATTTTGCTGGTAGACGAGACAGGCAATAATGAGTGAAAACCAATGAATGGACAGATGGATGCACAAATGGCCAGCTGGAAGCGAAAGCAAAATCATTTACATTTCGAAAAGTTTTTTCAAAGCGAGGGAGGGGATAATGAGACGCAAGAGGAACTTTAGTGTTTGTAAAACTAGAACATGAATCGGAGCTGATATCACGCTTTGCAACTGTGCAAGATACTAGTTGAGTGACGATTCACGCGATGATGTCATACTGTGAGTTTTATGAGGTGTCAAAATGTATGAATTTATACCAAATTTTAATAACCCTAGTTTGTCAACTTAATTTATAAAATATAATAAAATTTTGCATTTTTTTTATTGAAATCTAATTCTCATTTGTGTTATATTAACCCTTGAATAACCCTTGAATTTATTCCAGAAAATTGAGCCAGTCATTCCAATGATAAATTTTCAAAAATAGTCTCTTGGTCTGTAAATGAACATTTTCTATGAGAAAATTGACATTTTGTAAGACAAATTTAAGATTTAAAGCATATTACTTATAAAGACATGTGTATGATATGGAAGCTAGGCCAAAATCTATCAATAAACATGTGACATTTGAAATGAGGATCCGGTCTCCACATACCTTGTGACTATCTAAACTGATACCGCTATCTTGAGAACCTTCGTTTATCGATCCAATCTGATCGCAATCCAGGCTTTTCTCATCAGCTTCATCGTCACAAATATTGCTCGTGTCATCGATGAACATGTCGTTACATTTCAAAGAGAATTTCTCACATGGCGACAGTTCATCATTGCTATAACTACTATGATGCATTTCATCATCGTCCAGATCATCAGTAGGACTGAGGCAAAATGGCAGTTTCTGAAAATGATAATATATATGATTAAATGGATTAACATGTAATTTTGAGGCTGGAAAATTGTATGACATATTTGATTGGGAAAGCTTTATAGAGAAATTTTGGAAATAGTAATTAGCATTATTCGGACATATACAAATGTATGGATCAGAAATTAAATTTTTGTACCACGTTCAACATGATCTTTGACTACAAAATCAGTGTCTCCTCCCCACCGCCACCCACCCACCTCCAAACACAAGGCAAGCCAGCTTTAATTCCATAAACATTGGCCTATCCTGAGAGAGAGAGAGAGAGAGAGAGAGAGAGAGAGAGAGAGAGAGAGAGAGAGAGAGAGAGAGAGAGAGAGAGAGAGAGAGAGAGAGAGAGGTGTAAAAACAATCCGTGGAATTAAAGTAAATGTCTCGCCTCTCTTCCTCATCCCTGATAAGCATTAGATGTCAGTGACCATGTCCTTTGACTTTGTAACCGTTAGGCGGATTCCCAACACCATAGGCAACAATGTATGCAAGCTTAGTTTCCATAGGATTAACCAATCCAAAAATGTAATCCAAAGCAATTTGCTAATCTTAAATATTAACCCATTAACACTCAAACTGGTAAAAAATGGCTTCTGTAACTTGATCTTGAGAAATGTCCATTTGCAGAACAAGAAGACAATTTTGAAAATTTACAACTGGAATGACTGGCTCAATAACCGAGCCAGTCATCCTGTGGTAAAGTTTCAAAAATAGTCTTCTCTTAGTCTGCAAATTGACATTTTCTTTTAGAAAATTGAAATTTTCTTGAGCAAATTCAAGGCTTAAAAGGGTTACGGTTGACATCACCGGAAAAATGATACCTATTTACCAATTCTGCTTTGCAGGCGAGACAAGAATTTATCTCTGATCTTGGCGATATGGGGGGAGGAGGGGGGGGGGGGGCCTACTTACAGGCAGTGATGTCAATCTTCTAAACGGTAAACTTCTTCTCCTGTTAAGCAAAAATAAACATCTTTTTGTCATTTTAACAATCAACTAGAATGTACGAGATGCTGACCTTTCGGCTCGGCTTAGTGACCCCGGTGACCTAGAACCCAAGCAATCATACTGTCAAATATATGAAATCATGTGCTAAATCTGGTTATTTGATCTACTTGTATTCCCGATTTATGGCTAAAAATGTGTATTTCGCGATGTACTTAGTGATCCTGTAGCCTAGATATTTGAACGTATGACATGAAACTAAATTTTGCTTCTAGATGGCCAACAACACTATGAATGTATGTTACCGATTTGGTGATTACACTTTCTTGCATTGCCGAGTTATTGATGAAAATGTGTACTCCGCTATGCACTTAAGTGACTGTGGCCTAAAGTTTTTACCCTATGACCCCAAACTAAAATTTGTTCTAGTCACTCAGAATATGAAGTTGTGCCAAATTTGATGATTTTATCTCACAGGATTCCGGTGATATGCCTCAGATAAACAGACAGACAGACAATCACACAAACAGACAGATGGCACCAAACCATAATATTGACACATGGGCCTTCGGCAGCCTGAGTAGTTACAGGTAAATTAACTTTTTCAATACACACTAAAGACATATTTTCATTTGCAAGAGTAATTGTCTATATCAAAATCATTTTAGAATGATGTACACACAAATGGAGGAATCCAGTTTTTCAGTCAATCATATGACGTCATAATCAACTACGTCATACATGTATGTAGGCTGATGTCATAAACAATTACGTCATGAATGGCACAATTTAGTCCGTTTTAAATGCTTAATAATCCGTCAACTTGTACAAATTGTATGTCTATGATTTAATAAACAATCTGGTAAATATTTTGAAACTAATTTGACTGGGCTAATTAGTTTCAAGTTTTAAATCCATCACACAGTTAATGAGGAGTAGTATTTTAAAGCAAAAGTGGATGGATGACTGACTGACTGACTGACAGAGAGACAGATGTACAGTCGGCAAGCCATAAGTTCGCATGGCCTGTCATACCAGACGAGCTAATAACTGGCTCTGTTATCAACCTAGTTATTCTCATGGTAAATTTTCAAAATTAGTCTTCTCCTGGTCTGCAAATGGACATTTTTCAGGACCAATGCAGGCCTTTTACTCTAAACAGTTAATGGTGGTGATTGAAAGTACTAAAAGATGGATAACATGGTAATTTTAGCATCTCATTCTTTGACATTTCTCACAAGCTATTTTATATGGTTTTGACCATTACTACATCAATGGTCAACATTAGCAAAGAAAACATTGTTGCTTATTCAATGTTCATTTGCAAGCCAATTGAACACATTATTTATAACATGTACCAATCAGAGTAATTTCACTGAAAGTCATTACGCAATATTCAACAGAGTATTCCATTCATGGGTTGAAGAGATATAAGAAATCTATATTAAACTTGCTGCATTTGAATGTAAGAATTTATCAAAATTAATATTTTTAAAAATACGTGAAACTACTATAACACGTTGACAAAGTATCAATTATACAAATACTTTTGGCCAAATACGTGAAAATGTATTTAAATTATGTCAAATACAAATTTATACTTTTCTATCTGACCCCAGCCTTGTTTTAGGCTATAGCCACCTAATCTAGCTATGAATTTTCAAAAATATTCTTCTACTAATGGATATTTCTCAAGAGTCCAACTTAAGCACTAGTGTTAAAATTCTAATTCCGCTAAATCTTAACTAGTTAATAAAGCTTCCTGAATAAGATGACTCATCAGTCAAGCTATTAACAAAACGAGTGAAATGTTTTTACAATCAAATTAATCAAGATTAACCACAATCATCACTAAATGTACATTTATCCTTGTGGTTTCCTTGAATCTAAGTTAATTCTCGTCAACCCATTACTGGTTAAATTTTGTCAAGAAAATCTAAATATTTCCTTAATGAATGAGAAAGAGAAGAGTATTTTTTGCAAATTTACCACTGGAATGACTGGCTCGGTTATCGAGCCAGCCATTCCAGTGGTAAATTTGCAAAAATACTCTTCTCTTTACTTCAAGACTACTGCAGTGGGCGATTTTGGTCGGCTTGACCATTAGAGTTAATTAATATCATATAAATTGAAATAAATCCGAGCAATAGCTACCTTCCATAACTACCAGCCTGATGATCTATACTGATGCCGGATGCTTGGAACCGCGTCAAGCTGGAACAAAAAATATGGAAAAGTAAATAAACTAGAATTTTATTGATGCAGTGAATCACAAATGATACCTCTGTATTTCGCTAAACTCTGCCTTTTGCTGAATGCATGCGATTAATCTTCAAGTTGGATTAACCATGAAAAGTAGGTCACGCTGGCATACATTTGATATGACAAGTACAATGCATTCATATACATGACAGGTTACTGTCTGCAAACAAGGCAAATCAGTAAACTGATGAATGCACCCCCAAGGCATACTGACCAACTTTTACAAGCAACTTACCTTCAGAGTATAATGCATTGATACAGCAAGCTTTCTGTATGCCAAAAACTCTTGAAACTACAGCCCAGACAAATATTTTCTGTAATGTTCAGTGAACCGTGAAAAATAGGCCACATCAAAACTTTTTATGCACTGTACATCTTCAAAGTATAATGCCTCCATACACCAAGTTTATGTGTAGTTTTTGAAACAACAGCCCTGACAAAAATTGTGGTGATGTTCAGTGAACCATGAAAAGTGCTGACCTTTTCAAAAACTGCACCCCCCACCCCCCTTCAGTGTACAATGCGTCCATAGAACAAGCCAATAGGCAGCAACAGCACCCAGTTAAATTAGTCTCAAAATATTATATTTAACAGCTTACCTGTATAATTACCCTGAAATTCAGATTCTAGGAATTTAGGATTCAAAGTATATAAATTGATTCCAACACAAGTAAAGTGAATGGCGCTTCCAAGCTTGATAGGGGCAGGGCATAGTTAGAATTAAAGCCTATGGTAGCAACGGCTTCCAGTCAAATTAATTTCAAAATAGTCAACAGTATGGTGGCATTGAAAATGGGAATTCATCGATGAAATGATGAACACACAAGCTGGCCAAAAATGGCTTCAACAATGGTCTTAGGAAATGTCCATTTGCAGACCAAGAAGGCTATTGACATGCCTGGCTCAATAACCGAGTCAGTCATTCCATTGGTAAATTTTCAAAAATAGTCTTCCATTGGTTTCACTGCAAATGTACTTTTTCTATAAGAAGATTGAATTTTCTTTTTAGCAAATGTGAGTGTCAATGGGTTAAGGATTGGCACCTATTGTTGCCCAATGCAGCTTCTATATTCACATTATTTTAACCTTTAGTTTTATGGTCAAAAGGGCTTCTGCAGGTCTTGAGAATTTAAACTTCCTTTTTTAGACCAAGAGATTATCTTTGAAAATTTACCTGTGAAACGACTGACTTGATTAACCCGTTAACCCTCAAATTTGTTCAAAAAGATTTTAATTTTCTCATAGAAAATGTCTATTTGCAGACCAAGAGAAGACTATTTTTGAAGATTTACCACTGGAATGACTGGCTCGGTTATCGAGCCAGTCATTCCAGTGGTAAATTTTCAGTCTTCTCTTGGTCTGCAAATAGACATTTCTCAAGATGACTGCAGAATCCATTTTTGGCTGATATGACTGTTAAAGGGTTAATAACCGACGCAGTCATTTCAGTGGTAAATTTTCAAAAATTTGACCATTAAATGGGTAAACAAGCAAGGTTTCCTGATATTAGTATCTTGAAATTGAAAAACAGGCTTAATAGGGTTCATACTTTTCAACCTGAATTACAAGTAGTCAAGCGAACTACTGAATATTTCGAAGACAATTTGACTGAAAATTAAATAAAGACCACACTTTTCAGGATTTTCAGAATAATTATTTTCAAAATAACCAATATAGTTTTACATACATATACAGCTTTTACTACATGTATCCATCACAAATGACTTACAGAACAAAATGTGTTAAAACATCTTCCAATGTCAATGCACACAAACTTCCAAGTACAACAGTTTCCATGCCAACCTTGGCCATAACACTTACATAAATATATATGTACAATAGTGTATTCCCAAGTTTTCCAAGGAAGAAAATTCTAGCCATCTATCTATAGCTGAACAGGCTATTACAATGACAGCTTATAAAATGGTTTCATAATCAAGATATCTGTTAAGACCCTCCTGCTATTGTCACATTTGTACTGCAGGACACCCCCCTCTAAAGGCCCCAGGCTGCGGGTCAAGAGGAGTGAGACAACTGGACAATGGTCAGCAGAGGTCAATAGCCACTGGTGGTTGCAATTAAGAATGTACTCATGATTTCATCGGATCAGTCAATATACATGTATGTAGATTCACTATGTAATCAAATTGATGAGTTACCAGCATATTATAGTTTTATATTTAGCTGTATAGTCCTGCCTCGCATTAACCCTGCACCGCGAAATCCTTGAAAAAGTAAATTCTTTCTGATGCACAGCATATTCTGTTAAGTATTTTGAAGATAATGACTGGAAGAAGCTTCCAGTCATATTAATTTCAAATCTTTCCTGTATTAGTCTTGCAATTGTCATAAATTGAGAATTCATCGATGAAAGGGTTTACAGATTTTATCTAATTTTTATTATCATTTGCCATTAACCCTTTAAAGGTCAAGAGAATAGAAAGATTGTTTTGTGTATTGGAAGGCCAAGAAAACAATTTTTAAAAATTACCACTGGAATGACTGCCATGGTTATCGAGCCAGTAAGCTGAGTGTTACATTATGTTATTTCTTGGCCTGCAATTGAACATTCCTCAAACACACTGCAGATGGATGGACGCACGGACGGACACAGACAAAGGACAATAATAATGGCATCATTGTGATCAGCATCATCAGCAGTATCAGTAACTTTTAAAACTGATTTAAATGATCATAATGCATCCAAGCCCGCTTAACATTTTAAATTGAATAAGTCTCAAAATCTTTATAAACTTGATTTTTAAATCCCAATGGCCTTGATGAGAACAATTTATATTAACTCTTAAAACCCTGAAGTTAAAATTTTTAATTTTCAAATTAAATTAAATGTTTAACTAGTGTTAATTTTTCAACAAATTTGGTGGAAGATGTTGCTGTCTATCATTCACCAAAATTGTTGAAAAATGTACACCAAGTTTCATTTCTATTGGCACAGTAAAAGAATATTGACATCAGAGCGGTAATGGTTAAAGCCTGTGACAAGCTGGTCATTAAGGCATATAACCTGAAAGACCCAGGCTGTCTAGACCACCACTGCACCTGCCCATTAGTTATTTGTTTAAGCCCTATAGAGGAACAGGTGGAATTTAACAGGTGAATTTGAAGACCCCATTATGACCCCAAGATAAAAGCACTCTTGCATGGCCCACCTGTTAGCATCTGTTACAAGCTCATCATTGATGTAAAATACCGCCAATTTCAAATTTATTTAAATCATTTCATTGTACATGCTGTAGCCGCTGTGATCTATTTTAATACTATCCTAATGAGACTTCTGAAAACAATTTTGACTGACAGTTGTTGCTGTGTACGACAGCATAAACTTTCAGTCAAATTGTTTTCATATTTAATATAAATTAATTGCACAAATTAAAATTAGATTTCATAAAATGTAAGCTAACAGTGGTTAGATACTCCCACTCTGCAGTGTTTTATTACCTGGAATGGGGGACAAATTGCTGATGACGCTATTTAAAATTGTGAAAAATAGGCCAGGTAAATAATCTCACATTGACATGGTAACCAAGACTAAATTTTATGAAGAAAATTTCGATTTTCTTGTAGAAAATGTCAATTTGATGGTCAAGAAGACTTAAGAAAATCAACACTGGAATGACTGGCTTGGTTAGAGTGCCAGTCATTTCAGTAGTAAATTTTAGAAAATAGCCTTTTCATGGCCCGGAGGGGACATTTTTCAAGACCACCGCAGAAACCACTTTTGGCTGATTGTGCGTTTTAAAGAGTTAAATTAATATACATGTAAATATTTGCAGAACTATGAACGTGACCTGACAAGTCCGAGCGCACTTGAATGGGTACAATTTCAATATTACCCAAATTTAAATATTAGACATTTTACGGTAAACTTATTGATAAAATTCTCTACAGACTATATATACCGGCGTCAAAATTTCATAAAACCATCCTTTCATTGTCAAGCTAGCCAAAACGGGCGTCTGCTATGGTCTGGTGGAATGTCCATTTACAGGCCAAGAGAGTAAAATTTTTGAAAATTTACCACTGGAATGCCTGGCTCGATACCCGAGCCAGTCATTCCAGAGATAAATTAAAAAAAATTGTATTCTCTTGGCCTGCAAATGGACATTTGTTGATTGATGTTGGTTTTCAGAAATGTGGTCAAATGCTGTTATGACAGCAGTAGCTTCCATCAGCTCAGATTATGTACGTATCATTAATCTTCCTTCCCCGGGCTCTCGCAAACTTCCCCTCTCAGTTGCAACACTAAAAGGGTTAATTCCAAAATCTAGTTCACATGCAATCTTTTCACATCTGACACTTCTAAAGATACGTTTCACTAAACACAAGAAAGTTATCTATACAAATAAACAAACTCAAACCAGCCAATCCTATGACAGGTAAACATTTTTGGTACATTCTGATTGGTCAAGGTTTATCATAAGCTTACTAAAGGTTAGGATAACAATGAGCTGATATGCACAGGCCTTTGAACTAAATGATCTAGTTCTTACACACTGCACCTAAATTTCAAAGCAGGTAGACTGGGGAATATTTGGGTCCTAATTTCACTGTAAGGCAGCAATTTTGGACTTTGAAATACGTAACATAACATTTCTTCATAACGAATGTCATTTTGAGGGAATAGTGTCGCAATATGGCTAAAGACAAAAATGTTTTTAACAGAAACTACAACGATTGAAACTAACAAAAAAAAATTTAAGCAATTAAAATTTCTATATGATATACACATGCATAGTACCACACTATAGTCAAATTAATGGCAGAAACCAATTTCATTCAGATGACAAAATATTCAAAAAGTTTCATCTTTAGAGCCCTACAATATGCAGTCTAATAGGACTGATTTACAGTAACTATCTTTCGAGAACAGACAAGTTCAAAGGTATACAAAATACAGCTCATAAATAAGGGGACAAAAATAAAAACAGAAACAAGTTAGTTTAAGTACACTTTTGAACACATGGACATAATACAATAGGAAGACATTGCTGCTTAAGACAACAACAGCTTCCAGTCATATTAATTTGATCTTGAAGAATGTCCATTTGCAGACCAAGAAGACTATTTTTGAAAATTTACCAGTGGAATGATTGGCTCGATAACCGAGCCAGTCATTTCAGTTGTAAATTTTCAAAAATAGTCCTCTTGGATGGCAAATGGACAATCAATAAGCAAATACTATATATATCTTAACCAAATTTGACTATAAAGGGTTAATGTTAAAGCCGGGCAACAGCGGCCTCAACATATTGGGCCAGTCATTCCAGCGCTAGGTATTAAAAAATAGTCTTCTCTTCACACACAAGATTTTCTTGACCAATATCAACAAATATAGGTATTTTATGAGGGTGAGCATTTGACCAAAAGTCAGTTTGACCAAAACCTCATGCATCTGTCTTATACGCCTACAAGACATATAGGAACATTCCTCTGTCCAGGAAACCTTGACATTTTATGTCCTAAGGTGACATCTGCCATTATAAGAATGAAATATGTTTATGTATAATGCATGTGCGAGCAAGCATGAACATACTCACACGCAAGCACACCTACACACAAACATGATACATGTCCACATTCACCCACACACCTTCACCCATGTATGCAAACAACCTACTCATGTACATATATGGGATGGAAGGAGGAGTAGGTAGGGGTGTGTGGAATGACATTATGTACATAGTAAGAATATTTAAAACCAAATATTTGTTAACAATTACATCTCACAGCTCTTTCCCCTCTTGATCTCTGGTTAGTGTTTTCACTTTATGGCAAATTTTACCTGAAGCTTCAAAGAATTGTTTTGAATATATGGTATATGGTATTGAACGGCTAAATGTCATAAATAATAATGAAAAATTTCTTGCTATCGTCTAATACAATTATTTTCTGAATATTCAGCAAGTTTTCTAGATCATTCTAAGCACTCATGATGACAAGGGCTCAATCAATCTAGTCATGGCTACAGTAAAGCTCATAAAATAAGTTTTAAAATAGAAACATGTTATTTTGTAAAATTTTGAACAATGTAAGAAATGTACTGTTGAATATTTTGGATTTAATTTGATTGGAAGCCATTGCTGCCTTAGGCAGTAATGGCTTCCAATCAAACTAAGTTCAAAATATTCAACAGTACATTTCATTTTGTTTTGGAAACACTAACCTAATTCTGAGCTGTACTGTATGCATGACTAGATTTTTCTGGGTTGTACTGAATGTATTGGTATCTTGTTTCTGATACACGAATTGAAAATTCTTATGATTTAAACTTTTGTCAACCGAGTTGTCCATTTGCAGACCATAGGAGACTATTTTAAAAAACTTACCAATGGAATGACTGGCTAGATAAATTTAAAGTGTTAAACAAATCTAAGGATTAAATGGTTAGTTCTGAACCCAGATAAAATCTAGCATATTCAGCACAATGGGTGGAGAAACATGCAGGTGGGTGGAAAAGTGGATGTCTGGAATGATGTTAATGCTGTAGGCGGTCATGTGTAATTTATGGCCTTTTGTGCACATTCAAGCCAGAAAGTTTGAAAATTATAATTTTTATATTGCATTGCTTCAGAGGTTTAATATGTCTACCTCTATGTAATGAAGTGAAACAAATCTTAACATATGATTTCATTCCTTATAAATTATTATAATTTTATAATTACAAAGTTGTATTGTGGACTCCTGCCTCGAATTCAATTTTAGAACTTAAAATTGTTATTAATTTATACACAATGAAATCAACATACGCTAATGATTTTATTTCATTACATGTAATTTAAGCCTCTAAAAGTATACAATTTAAAATATTTGTTGGTGGCTTGATAATTGTCTTTTAAAAACATGGTGATTTTTAACACATTATGTATAGGAAATAGTTGTATTTAATTTATATCTAATCTTACAACAATTACAACCATGACCCTTTCAATTATCAAAGGTAGAATTTCTTTTTGAACAAACCACATTGAATATATCTAGCAAATTTTCAGGTTTTATCAAATGTTAATTTTAGAGCGATTTTAAATTGATGAGCTAATTTCTGTTCAATTTAAGCAGCTCATAGATATCAAAGGGTACCACTGACACTTATTTAAAGATTAGCCTGCTTAATTGTCTACTACAAAGAAAGTTTATGACAATGTAAACCAAATTGATGCCACATGGCAATTTATACAACTTGAAAAATTTGATCACTTAAAATCTGATTTGTATATTTATATTTAAAAAATAGTTTTGCTTAATGCAATTGGTGTATGATAATGACTCCTTATATTATATACAACATAAAATTATATAAGTACCAAGAAAGCTTTACATTTTAAGTCAAATTTGTTCAAAAATAAAAAATTTTCATAGAAAAATTTCTATCTGCAGACAAAGACTATTTTAGAAAATTTACTACTAGAAAGGCTGGCTCGATTATTTACAAAAATCATTTCCTGGTCTGCAAAAGGACATTTCTGAAGACCAGCATTAATGTTAAAGCGCTAACCATTTATCATTCAAGCCAGCCAAAACAGCTTCTGCGAGGATCCTGAGAAGTCTATTTTCAGAAACAGAAGACTATTTTGAAAATTGACCTCGGTTATCGAGTCAGTCATTCCAGTGATAAATTTTCAAAAATATGTCTTCTCTTGGTTTGCAAATAGACATTTTCTATAAGAAATGTTTTTTAACAAATTCAACGGTTAAAGGATTAAGGACTGTATGGCGCTTAACCCTTTCATGGTCCAGCAGGCCAAAATCAGCCTCAGGCAGTGCTCCAAGAGAGCATTTTTGAAAGTTTGGATAATCGAGCCAGTCATTCCAGTGGTAAATTTTCAAAAATAGTCTCTTCTTGGCCTCCAAATCTTTTAAGAGAAAATTGCAATTTTCTTGACTAAATTTTACCCTTTCTAATCCAGAAATTCCAGTATCATAATCTCCAGACAATCAATTATACACAAAACAGCTGCTGCAGTGGTCTGGGGGCGAAGAATACTATGTTATAAAACTTATCACATGATCTGATGAATATATTAAAATACATTTTTTGTTGCAAATTGGATAATTAGTCAAGTTTCCAAAAACATCCCGAGGTCTATTGTTCATAGCCTGGAGTATATTTTTTTTAACGTTTAATGCTCTGAATTAAAATTTTTGGCTATTGAATGTCCATCTGCGAGAAGATATTTAAACAAATTTACCAATGGAATTATTTTATCATTTATCGAGCCAGGCACTCCAGTGAAATATTTTCAAAATAATCTCCAGCCCTGCAAATGGCCATTCCCCTAGAGTTCAACGGCCAGTTTTGGCCGCGACAATTTAAAAGTTAATCTCCAAGAAACAACAAGATGGTATACATAGTGGCAAGCTTGCATATTTTTGTAATATTCACACCCAACTGTCTGCATAACTATGCAGTATCTATTATATTGTCTACCAATCAGAATTCACAATAATTACACTAGTGATACTGAATTTTGTCTACGTCCATGTATTATAACTCATTAACCCTCAAATTTGTTCAAGAATATTTCAATTTTCTCATTAAAAATTAAAAATTCTCATTTGCACAAGAAGCCTATTTTTGAAAATTTACCACTGGAATGACTGGCTCCTTTATCGAGCCAGTTATTCCAGTGGTAAATTTTTAAGAAAAGTCTTCTCTTGGTCTGCAAATGGACATTGCTCAAGACCACTGCAGAAACTGTTTTTGGCCGATATGTGTGTCAAAGGGTTACTAGAGCTTGGCTGTAGGGGAATGAAGGTATTTCATTTCATGTCTGCCTGGCTGCTTCTGCTCATTAAAGTGGCCCCTAAAAATTACAGATGCAAATCTTTCAGCAAACGATTCCAGTAAAATTAGTTTCAAAATATTCAGCAGTTTACCATACCACATTTATCTGTCAGCCTGCTGAGATTTTGCAGACTCTATTTTCCATGGGCTTTAACTCTGAATATGCCGAATATTTTGAAAGCCAACAACAACTTCCAGTTAAACTGTTTTCAAAAATATTCAGCAGGTGGGGAATTATTCCCCATTGAAATTATTGTTTGGTGGCTCGCAGCAGTCATCTGTAGTTAAATTGAGGTAATGGGTCACTGGGATTTCAGAGCTGAAGCTTAACCCATTCCTTTGACGCTCGAACCGGCCAAAAACAGCTACTGCAGTGATCTGGGAAAATGTGCATTTGAAGGCCAAGAAAACATTATTTTTGAAAATTTATCACTGGAATGAATGGCTCGGTTATCGAGCCAGTCATTCCTGTGATAAATTTTCAAAAATCATTCTCATAGCCTGCAAATGGACATTTTCTATGGAAAAAAACTGAAATTTGAATAAATTTGAGGGTTAAAAGCTTAATTGCATGTATGTCTATCTCTGTAACTACAGGTAATCTACCCAGTGCAAAAGAGGTGGCATCTTCATTCAGGTATTATTAATGATGAAATAGCATGGGATTAATTCTGCAGATAATCACATAATGGCTTGAATGCAGGTAATAAATGGCCAGTAAATAGCCATTATCCTGATAACACTGACCATAATAGGAAAGGGCTATTATGATGGATTATATATCAATGACAGGCATGCAATTTTATCATTCTCACCTAGCCAGTCAATCCATAATGCATGCATCTGATTCTTGGTGGACTGTGTGGGTGGGCTGGAGCGGTGGACTTAACCCTTTAAAGATCCAGCTGGGTAAAACCGACCTCTGCAGGCCAAGAGAAGACTATTTTTGAAAATTTGCCGCTGGATGCCTGACTCGATAACCGAACCAGTAATTCCATTGTTAAATTTTCAAAAATGGTCTTGGTCTGCAAATTGACATTCAGGAAGTAAATATTTTTATTTTCTGGACCAAATTTTACTCTTAAAGGGTTAAAATGCACTTACATGTACAACTCAATCTTCTTACACTTGTCCACTTTAGGATGGACAGCAAACACACTCTAGACACTATATTACTCAACATTTGAACTTATTTATTTCAGCTGAAAATTTCTGCTTGACATGTATGACAATTTAACAGCAGATGAGTCAAATTCTTTCCAAGAATTCTCAACAGCTACATTATATTCAAAGCTGTAAGATTAGCTAATGACACTTGCGTTAACCCTTTAATGGTCATGAACAAAATGGACAAAATAGGACCTTGTAGTGGTCCAGAGAAATGTACATTTGTAGAGGAAAAGAAGACTAGTTTTGGAATTTAAAATTTATCAGTCGAATGACTGGCTCGATAAAAATTTTAAAAAATACCCATTTGTAGACCAATTAGATTATTTATTAAATTTAACATTGAAATGAGCCAGTCATACCAGAAGTAAATTCCAAAATTTTTTGACCATTAGCCCTTTAACACTAAAATTGGCCAAAAACAGCTTCAGCAGTTCTTGAGAAATGTCCACTTGAAGACAAAGGAATACTTAATTTACCATTGGAATGACTGGCATGGTAACCGACCCAGTCATTCCAGTGATAGATTTTCAATAATAATAATAATCTTCTATTGGTCTGCAATTATGGCCATTTTCCATTAGAAATTATCTTGAAATGTGATGGTTAAATGGTTAGTGTGATGGGTGCTGTCTGTGCATGATGGTAGTGATCAGAGTTAGGACATATGTCAGCTTGAATGGCTAACACTAACCAGCCAGCCTCACAATCACTTGACCAGTACAGCCTGCCTGGCCAGGGCCTGGGAAGTAAGATAACATCAGACTGAACCATTGTGTAAAATGTTGCATAAAAAGCTGTCTGTTGATCTTGAGACAAGATACTTGAAAATAATATCTGGGATTTCAGCTCGAGGCAGATTTCTCTGGAAACATTTAAAAATAATAGAAGAAGCTGACATCATGACATCATCAAATGTGACAGTCAGGGTTGATATATCATGCAGATAGATGATTAGCTGTTAAGTGATCGACAATGGGACATGATCAATGGCTGAAAAGAATCAACGCCAGACTACAGCTCAGAAATACCATGGAGTTTTCTAAAAAACATAATTGGATTGGAACACATATTTCACTCCAAATGTTTTCAAAATATTCAACAGAACATTTCATACCTCATGTTCAAAATTCTACTAACGTGTTTCTGTTCTTGTTTGTTCAGGAAATTTTAACCCTCCATTTTTTCTCATAGAAATAGTAAATTTGCAGATCAAGATTTTGGAAAATTTTGCACTGGAATTGCTCAGTTATCGAGCGGTAATTTACCAGTGGTAAATTGTCAAAAATAGGCTTTAGGTCTGCAAAAGCCAATTTTGGTCAACTTGAGTGCTAAAGGGTTAACAGCCAAAGACTGCTTCGGAAGTTGTCTTGAAAATGTCCATTTGCAGACCAAGAAGACAATTTTTGAGAATTTACTACTGGAATGACTGACTCGATAACAGTCATTTACTAATTTACCACTGGAATGACTGGCGTGGTTATCGAGCCAATCATTCTAGTGATAATGTTTCAAAAATAGTCTTATTTTCGAGAACATGTTAACTAATAAGGTCTACTGTTGTAGATACAATATAAAGTCAGCCAGCAACAAGTTTCAATCAAATTGTTCTAAAAATAATTATAACAAAAGTAATTCAGGCACAATGAGTGAACTGGGAAAATCTGAAAACGCAGTGTCACTCAGATTTCGGAATGTTAAAGTAGGTTTGCTACAGCATACATAATTTAATGAGTTACAATTTGTACAAGTAAATTAAATTGTGTTAAATTAATTAGCTGGATATACGTTTAAAGATACTGTTAGAATTTGAATTGAATGTACATATCTTATTTAACCACAGGAATGAGACTAATATTATCGAGCCAGTCATTCCAGTTGTACATTTAAAAAAAATACTCTTCTCTTGGTCTGCAAATGGACATTTCTCAAGACCACTTCAGATGTCGTTTCTGGCTGATATGAATGTTAAAGGGTTAACAGGTTGCTCAAAGCTACATAATAATATTTAAGCATCCTAACACCAGATTATATAAATTTCTTTGATTAATATTCACATGAGAAAAATAATGTCTATAAATAATTCCCATATGATTAACACCTGTTTCATTCCCGCACAGGTGTTTAAGTCTTGTGCCCACTTTATGTTACCTACGGTGTGCTTGAAGAAAATGCTAAGACCCATGTAGATTGGTGTTTTACAAGCCCACCACCTAACTCTTTAGGAGGGCTTTTTCAGTACATGGTGACAGTCTAAGTCACACAGAACATCTGCAATTTCTGCTTCAGATTTGTGAGGTTTTTATAGAATGTATGTAGACATAGGTGTGTTTTCCCACCTGTGAGAGGTGTGTATACCTACTGGAAATGGCACCTGAATTGTTTAATCTCTTAACCCTTAAATGTCTCCATAACAATTTTAATTTTCTTAAAGAAAATGTCCATTTGCAGACCAACTGAAGAGTATTATTGAAAAATTATCTCTGGAATGACTGGCTCAATTATCGAGCCAGTCATTCCAGTGATAAATTTTCAAAAATACTCTTTCACTGGGTCCGCAATTGGACATTTCTCACGAGCACTGCACAAGCTATTTGGCTGACTTCAGTTTTATGAGTTAACCGTTTATTCTTTTAGCCCTCTACACGCCCCACAGCCCCTCCCCTCCCCCCCCCCCTACATTTCAATCACTGACCACACAGGAAAGAAGCTTCACAGATGCCTTACGATTAACCCTTTACTAGCCTAGCTGGCCAAAATTAACACCAATCTTTCCACATGCTTCTAAAACATGGTCAGATAGTTAACTATTTAATGGTCAGATTGATTAGGAAAATAAATTAAAAACTGCTCAGAGCATGTCCATTTGCTTGCCAAGACACATCTACTTTTGACATTCCACAAGGTCACTTTTGGCTGGCTTGACCATAAACAGGCTAACATACAACTTTACACCCCTTTCAACCCAACACACCAAATATGAATTCTTTATGAGGCAAGACATTCTATTGAATATATTTAACACTAATTTGACTGGAAGAAGTTGCCTCCTAAATTAAATTGAACAATTTTCAATTGAATTCAACATAAAATTTATCACAAATTAAAGAAATTATTGTACATGTATTCCCATCTTAGAGATAAACAAGTTAATTCCTTAACCCTTAGTACACTGATGTCACTATTCTATCGTTTACGGTGTCAATAGCATAGAAACTGGTGTACATTTTTCAACAATTTCGGTGGCGGATGTTGCTGTCTACGACAGCACCATCTTCCATCAAATTTGTTGAAAACTAAACACCAGTTGATCTTTTACTTTAAGTTGAAAATTTAAAAATTTTGACATCAGAGTGGTAAGGGTTAAAGTGTTTAACCCTTTAACACTCAAACCGGGTAAAAACAGCTGCTGCAGTGGTCTTGAGAAATGTCCATTTGCAGACCAAGACTACTTTTGAAAATTTACCACTCAATAATTGAGCCAGTTATTCCAGTGGTAAATTTTCAAAAATAATCTCTATGAAAAAATTTGGATTTTCTTTAAACAATTTGAGGGTTAAATGGTTAATGGTCAAGATTGGTCATTGCATGCGCACTAATAACACATTATACCTATGCACATAAAATTACATTTGGATGTAAAAAGATTCTTTGATACAAAGGGACTTTGAAATATTAACCCTTTTACAGACATCACTGAAAATTTAAATTCTTCACGATACAAAATGTATTCTATTAAATAATTTGAAATTAATTTGACTGGACCGCATTGCTGCAATGGCTTCCAGTCAAAAATATTTTCAAAATATTGAGTGATTTTCATGTATGTTTGCCATGAAAATGAAATATAGGGAATACATAGGTGAAAGAGTTAACGGTCTTTTCCAGCTGTGTGAGAACTGATGATTATCTATTTACTGGTCTTGAGGAATGTCCATTTGCAGAACAGTAAGACTATTTTTGAAAATTAATCATTAGAATGAGTGGCTCAATAGCCAGTCATTTCAGTGGTAAATTTGTTCTTGTCTGTATTAAATGGAGACTTACTATGCTAAAATTACACCTTTTTGTTACAAATATTGACCATTCAAGTGAGAGTATCTTGAGGTTTAAGTGCAAATTAATGGCTACCAAAATTAATTGAAAATACAAATCTTTTTAAGGGATATGAAAATAATTGCTGACAAAAATCCAATTTATTCAATAATAACGACGTACTGGCAGTTGGGTTACCCGAATAGAACTATCCTACACCACTAGGAAGATTCCCATCTGTTTCAATCCTGTGGCACCCAGTTGCAATTTATCCAATTTACCAGCAACCCTTTAACCCTCGAATTTGTTTGAAAAAAATTGACCTGAAGCCATTTTTGTGTTAAAGGGTTAACACTCATATCAGCCAAAAACGGCTTCTGCAATGGTCTTAAGAAATGTCCATTTGCAGACCAAGAAGACTATTTTAGAAAATTAACCACCGGAATGACTGGCTCGATAATCGAGCCAGTCATTCCAGTGGTAATTTTTCAAAAACAGTTCTCTTGGTCTGTAAATGAACATTTTCTTGAAAAAATTCGAGGGTTAAAGGGTTAATAGCTTTCTTTCAAATAAATTTCAAAATATCCAACAGACAACAGGTTTTAAAATAAACCAAATGTACAGCTGATGCAACAATAACTTCAGTTGCAATAGTTTTACTGTCTGACTGTTGCAAGGCACCAGACAATAATTTCAATTGGTAATGACTCTGTACCTGCTGAATATTTTGAAAACAATTTCACTACCGCCAACAACTTTCAGTCAAATTGTTTTTCAAAATATTCAGCATATCCAGAGTTAAACCGTACGGAAAATGTAGTCTGCAGAAATTTAGCAATTAATGCTTTTATTTGTATGGTTGCCATGGAATTAAGAAACTTCATCATTAATAGAGTTAAATTAACCAAGCCAGTCCAAGGTTAATGACTAATGTCCATTTTCAGGACGATAAAACTACTTTTGAAAATTAACCATTGGAATGACTGGCTCGATGATCAAGCCCGTTAATCCAATGGCAAATTCTGTTCTTCTGGAAATGTACTTTTTCAAATAAAAGTGAAATTTTCTGGAACCGAATTGATGACTAATGACCTTCGCTTTGCCACCCCTCATTAGATCATGCACAATTAAATGAATGAATGAATGAATGAATCTGAAAGAAAGGTGGTCAGCCCTGTGTGGAACCTTCAGTGTGAGCACAGGAGGTAGATGTGAAATTTGACATGGTGTTACGCTTCCTAGCTATATATAAGCTTACAATGTAAAACCCTGTAAATACATACAGCTAAATTGTTAAACCTATTCCAGGTGTCCTAAAGATATGCTAATCAAATGTGATGAAACACAGCCAGTGACGCCTCAACCCTTTAACCATCGAATTTAATCCAGAAAATTACATTTTCCTTCTGCAGGACAAGAGGACTATTTTTTAAAATTTACCACTGGAATGAATGAGTCTCAGTTATTGAGCCAGTCATTCCAGTGGTAAATTAAAAAAAATTATCTTATTTTTGTCTGTAAATGGACATTTCTCAAGACCACTGCAGAAGCGGTTTTTGGCTGATATGAGCGTTAAAGGGTTAATACACTTTTGAACATGATGTTAAGTATTGCTAATTAAGTACACCTAGAGGGTTAAGGGGAGGGATAGCGCTGAGTTGGGTGATTGCTTGGGGAATACCAACCTGCATTGTTGTAATCATGGGGGTGGGGTTAGTACTAGTAATAATATGCATTTCCTGGTTTACATAGACATATTGGCACTAAAGTGTTAGATCAGTGGTATAATGTATAATTTTCACCTGTCGATATCCTAATTACAGGTGGAATATTTCCTGCCAATTTCTCAGATACCTGCAGTTTAATTAGTTCACTTGATTGCTGTTTCATCACACTATTAGAGGCAATTAGGAAGTGGCAGACAGATGAGAAAACAGTTTGTACATAGATGTATTATTGTTACAATGGAAAATAGACAATTAATTTAACCCTTTAAATTCAACAGACCATTATGATTTATAACATTATAATAAGAAATAGGTTGTTTCTCCTAGAATTTGGCAGTCACCATATCGAGTTGGTAGTCTAGAATCAAATTTGTGAGGTAATTTCATCAAGCCTGCTGTAAATGTTTTAAAGTTCAAGCTAAGTTAAATTTGACAATTGTTGCTGCCTGACACAGCAACTACAGGTTTGCTGCAAAAACATCGCCAGAGCATTTTAAGTTGATAGGCCGCCAGAAGTTTGACATTTCTCCTTATTACGCATCACACTTTTTCTTTAATATATCGCAAGTTTTTTTTTCAAAATCACAAATTTTTAAAACAACTGGCATTAAATGAAGTAAATGTCTGAAGCCTGCTTTCAGTCATGTTTTCCAAAATAATAATCATTAGCCCACAGTTCTTTACAATGTAAAACCTACTCCGTTGAATATTTTGAAAATAATTTGACAGGACGGTTTCCAGTTAAATTAATTTCAAGATATTCAGCAGTTTTCCTGTATAGTTGCCTTGACAAAGATATGAGGAATTCATCGGTGAAAGGGTTAACCCGTTGACCCTTGAAATTCTAGTGTTGTAATTTCAAGGAAACTATACAGGTAAGCTTTTGAATATTTTGAAATCAATTTTACTGCGAGCCCAATTAATTTAGTTTCAAAATATTCACTAACATTGTTTTACATCCGAAAGAATAGGTTGTTTCTAGTGTATAAGAGACAGAGTTTAATCTTTAAACACTACACTGAATACAAAGTAAACTTGACCCCTTGACCTTCAATTGGTTACCCAGCACCAGAATTATATACTACAGTAATTATCTCCACAGGATATCCAACATTATCTAACACCCACAAGCAGGCTTGGTCAGCCAGTGAGAGCTTTCATCTACTCACACAACAAATTAAGACCTTATCTTTACCACAGATGACAGGATGCTGGCTGGAGCAAGAATTTCCCAAACTCCAGAGAGGATACAATTGGGTAACTAGGAAATCAGCTCTTACAAACTCTAGATTATTATCAAGAAATAACAAATGCAGGTCTTTAAGAGGTACACTAGAGACAACCAGTCCCACCCCGATAACATGTGCATACAACCACTCCCACCCCAAAGGCATGGCTTCTGGGGTCACAAGAATATGTTAAAATAAACCTTCAATGTCCAAATTTATTAAAGATAATAGCCAGTTGCAGTCAAATATTTTTTTCTTTACCACTGGCCTGGAAGGATATCTTTGCCTTGGTCTGCAGATGAAACTTCCTAAGGACCATTGTGGCTGCAGGTTTTGGCCTTCAGGAGCAAAATGTTAAAGGTGAAAGAATCATCACCTTGTGTCCAATTGAAAGGATAAAACTCAACTCCTGTCCAAAAGAACTAAAGGGCAACAATAGTGCAATGATCATCTTTGGGAAAGTATAACTTTCCTGTATTAACCCAAGCTTTGAAGAGAAAAGTCAAGAGTAGCTGCCTATTCAGGCCAACAGAAAAGATAACAATTGGGGGCCAGAACTAGGGCATAAATCTGGCGCTTAGCTTAGATACACATTCGCCCTCAGGACATTCAACTCTGCATAACCCAAAGACAGAGGAAACTCTATCTACTGAAAGCAGTCACCTGCTGCCAAATGAGCCAACCAACTCATGAGCTGTATCCATGTAATTCTAGTCAACAGCTGCTTTAGGCACTAGACAAAATATTCTCCTTTGTAATGCACATTTGCAGGTTAGAATATTTTTGACAATTTACCACTAGAATGACTGGTTTGCTTATCGACATTTCAGGGTTAAACTATAAAAACATTTTTTCAAGCCAACATTACAGGCTGTTTTATTGTTCAGCTTGAAGAACACAGGGTTACCCCCTTAGCACTCAAATTAGCCGAAAAACGGCTTCTGCAGTGGACTTGTTATGTCCATTTGCAGAACAAGACTTTTTGAAAATTTAGCACATTTCGATAAACGAGCCAGTCATTCCAGTGCTAAATTAAAAAAAATAGTCTTCTCTTGGTCTGCAAATGGACATTTTCTATGCAAAAATTGAAATTTTCTTGAACGAATTTGAGGGTAAAGGAGGTTAATCTTATGCTAAATTTCCAGGGCCAATAAAAGTCCATGTATACTATTAACCTTTAACACTACAGTCATTGTATAATGCTTAAACCTTCTAATTTGTCACAGAAAATGTACATTTGTAGACCAAGAAGGGTATTTTTGAAAATTTACGATTAGAATGACTGCCTCGGTTATCGAACCAGTCATTCCAATCGTAAATTAAAAAAAAATACTCTGTTGTTAAAGGGTTAATAAGAGATGAATAATGCAAAGTAAAATGAATCAGCTGTTGATTAAGAAATGTTTTAAAATGGCTGTCAATAACCTAGCAGCAGCTGCGAAAATATGCAGGCCATACTCAAACGCCAGATGCAGCATAAATATAGTGAAAATAAATTTTGTATTTGCCTAATTTGCCTAATTATTCCCATTTGCAAGTCACTGTATTACAATTTTGCTTTAATATGCATTAACCAAAATATAGTAAGTACTATGATAAACTTTACTATTAACTCACTGCTGCAAGAGCCACCAGACAATAATTTCTCAAAGAACTGCTGAATATTTTGAAAAAAATTTGACTGAAAGTTGTTGGTGTCTTAGCTACCAACAACTTTCAGACAAATTGTTTTCAAAATATTCACCATATCCATAATTAAAACGATAATATAACAATTGAATTGCTTTGAAAATAATTTTGCTGCAAGCTGTTGCCGTCTAAGATTATTTCCATAATGTCCACCAACTTTTCTTCACCTGACTGTTACCAGACAAACATGACCTTTACACCAATTGGTTTTGAGAAATTTCTATTTTTGACTGGCTCCACAACCCAGGATGTAAACTATAGATCAATAAAAGACCAGTTCTGGGCACACCTCCCCTGACACGGGCATTTTAGTACAACTACCATTTTTTAAATCCAAAAAATGTAATATGTTTCAAGAAATGAAGTGGATAAATTAGATAGATTTTTGTTGTAGACAATTCTGCTCACCCGCAACCCTTTCTTGACGAACCCGTCCTAAACTGGCCTATTCAGTGGCCTTGAGGAATGTCCATTTTCAGGTCAAGAGAAGAAATTTTTTGAAAATTTACCACTAGAATGACTGGCTCGATAACTGAGCCAGTCATTCCAGTGGCAAATTTTCAAAAATTGTCTTCTCTTGGCCTGAAGATGGACATTCAATAGGCAAATATTTTGATTCTTTTTATCAAATTTAGTCATTAAAGGGTTACTCAAAGGGATGTATTTCGGAAATTTAACCCGAATCCATACAAGGCAACTGAAGATACTGAGCAAAAAAGAAATGTGGATGCAAGGACATACGCACTGACAGGACTTGTTTCTTTAGTCCACGTCGACTAAGTCAGGGAACTAATTATAGGCAGCAATAGCAATATTAAATAGAATATTACTTACATAATATATAATATGTAAATATTTCTAGTAATATTTAAACCTTTTTAATGGTCAAATTTTCAAGAAAATAAAATTCGATTAAATGTGAATATCCAATCAAGCAAAAATAATTTACCAATTATTAATTCAGTCATTCCAGTGCGAGTGGCCAATTTTCAAAAATTTCATGGCCGGCAAATGAACGTTCCTCAACAACTCAGTTACTCTGGAGAGGTCAGTTTTGGTCGCCTTGACTCAATAAAGGGACTATATTTTTTGAAAGGTTAACAGTTGACTGGTCAAGCTGGCCAAAACCAGCTTCTGGAGTGGTCCTGGGAAAAGTCCATTTACAGGCAAAAAGAAGACTAGTTTTGAAAATTTATCACTAATAATCGAGCCAGTCATTCCAGTAATAAAATTGTCTAAAATAGTCCTCTCTTCACATGCAAATGGGCATTTTCTAAGAGAAACTTGAAATCCTCTTGACCAAATTTGACCATGAAAATGTTAGTCAAATTTTAGGTACATAAAACAAAAATTTTAATTTTGTGTAGTCTTAGTCCTGCTGCTCAGAGGTGTGTCTATGATGAGAGATTAATCAAGCTGGAGTCTGTTTGCAATGATGCTCCCCTCTGCAGGGGGTGAGACAGGAGAACACTCACTGTAATGGACAGTTCATTGCTTCACTGACCACCAAGTGACCATGCAGAGATGACTCATGTAATGGGATAGGGATACTGGACAGAGCAATGACTGGACAGACTCAAACACAACTCCAATGGCTGATTGATGGACATCAAGTTTGCATTTGAGGTGATGATTAGTGACTACTGGTGGTAAAGAAATAGAGTCTGACTGACCACTTGTGCTAGGGGATGGGTAATGTTTTATGAATGGGTTGGTCACTATTGATACTATTTTCACAAATACATTACAAACCACCATGGACAAAGAATAAACATGAACAAATTTCACATTGCAAAATTCAGAAACATTGAATTACAAAATTTCATTACCTTGTTCATACATTTTCTCTCTACGATTAGATAACATTTTGGACACATTATCTCACTTACAAGTTCCAATTAAATCGGTTTCAAAATATTCAAGAGCCTACCTGTATGGTTTAAGAACTCAGTGGGAAGGGGATAAAAAAAAGTCTGCCAGTACTCCCAAGATAAAGAGACTCCACCCTTTCATGGACAAAAACATGAACAAATTTATTTTTCATGATATATACATGTAAAATTATTGTTGGATATTTTGAAATTAATTTGACTGCCAGTCAAGTTAATTTTAAAATATCCAACAGTTTTCTTGTATGGTAGCTTTGGAAATGAGATATGGGTAAATCATCTGTGAAATGGTTAATGCTTGATACAAATTTAATGATGAGAGTAATTTAACACTGATTGTGGCCCTCGAGAATGGGGGGAGGGGGGGGGGGGGAGGGGCTATTGGTAAAGCTGTGTTTTTTTTATAGTTCATGGCTGTAATAGAGGAGAGGACTGTGCTAATAATGATGGTGATGATGACAAAGATGAAAATGCCTATAATGAATGATGGATCATTTTGAGGGTAAACAAAAATTTATAAAACAATAAAATTCAGTGCTTTTAAATTTCAATCAAATTCTGACATGTGCATTTAAAACTACCAAAAGTTCAGTATTGCCAGATTATGGTGTCAGTTCTTCAAGTGTAAATGTCCTGCTGGGTGAGACTGATGTCTGATAGATGGATGGCTGCAGTGTTCAGTTACACATTAGGCAATAGTAATCATTGCTTATTGCCAGCAGCTCTTCTGGATACCAACAATCAGGAAATTAACCATAGGTAGTAATGTAGAATTACCAGCTATTATAAAATAAGACTAGCTACTGTTCATTTTGACACAAGGGTTGCTGAAGACTGTTGCTGTTAGACAACTAACTTCTAGCAGCACTGTCCTCAAGATGTACCACTTGTACGTACAAATTATTTGTAAAATTTGTGTTTTGTTTTAGTAGGCAACTGGTTAAAAGATATCCGAAACGCTCATTGAAAATTATTAATTAATGCAGGCTTATTCATAGAAAATGTCCATTTGCAGTCATCCCAGTGATAAACTTTCAAAAATAATCCTTTGGTCTGATATGAGTGTTAAAGGATAAAATAATAGTCATTCAATATTCCAGGAAATCTGTAACCAATGCATTAAGCCAAAACTGTCTTTGCATTGGTCTTGGAAATGTATATTAATTTGCAGGCCAAGAGAAAACTAGTTTCGAAACTATCCTTGGAATGACTCGCTCGATATACAATTAAAATTCTCAAAATAGTCTTCTCTTGGCATGCAAATGTACATTCACTAAGCAAAAATTATAATTTTATAGACAAATCTTGACCATTAACAGAACTTCAAGCATGTGAGTGGACCTAAAATTCACCATATAGCTTTAAGTTTAATTAAACTGACAAACATGCAAAGATATACAGTGACCTTTGCCCCAAGGGTATAAACTAATCAAAGATGACAGCTTAATTACCCATAATTACCAAACACTGACCACTACACTGGTCACTTAGTCAGTCAGTAATAGAGACCAACTTTCACTATAAGCCAAGAGGCTATCCATGGGAGTCTTTTTCTGTGTTATGGTATTGGAGATGTGGGGGAGGGAAGGGGATAGAACACTTTAAACATTAGACTAGTTTGTGTAAGAGCAATCTTTTCCTAGAAAGGGCTAAGGGATACAGTAGGGGTGTTGGGGGTGGGAGGGCACTCCCTAAGGCCACTGAAAACATGATGTTGCCTCATGCTGTTGCTCACAGATGCAATGATAAACATTTAAATATTAACACTTTAGTGACAAGTTGGCCAAAACCATGAATGGGGACATTTAGGCTTGGCTCTGCCTCAGGGGGTGGGGAGGGGTCGAAAGGTTTAACATACAAAAATGTATTGTAATGCACCCCCACCAAAACAATTGGATGGAATTCAACAAAATTTGGTATGCAATTTACTCATATGATTGCTGAATTGTGCAAGAGCATATTTACATTTGGCTCCGTCCTCAAGGGGTGGGGGCAATGGGTCAAGAAAATGATTATAATGCAACCCCTCTAAAAACTATTGGATGGAATTCAACTAAATTAGGTATATGAATTATCCATATGGGTGCGGAGTGGATGAGGCCATTTACATTTGGCCTGAGGGTGGGGAGTGTCAAAAGGTCAAAGCTGCGAACATGGGTATTTATGATGACATATCATCGATAAACCATTAATCCTCTTATTAATTAAAATTTAAATTCTCTCATTGAAAATGCTCGTTTGAAGACCAAGAGATTATTTTTGAAAATCCATCACTGAAATGACTGGCTTGGTTATCGAGCCAGTCAATTCACTAGTAAATTTTTAAAAATCTCTTGGTCTGAATGTACATTTTTCAAGAACTGTACATGTATATTTTCGCCTGATTGAGTGTAAAAGCGTTGAACCATTCAGTTTCTATATGTAAATTGTTAGTAATATACTAACAGCTGCTCTATCACTCACATATTCCTCGTAAATGCGTAATCAGGATTTACGTAAATGATCACAGTATCCCAATGTAGGATGAAACGCTTCCTCAACCCCTCTTCTTATAATATCACTACACCCCCTGAAGTGCAATATTTCCAGAACTGATAACAGATGCTGCACAAACACCAACCCCCCCCCCCCCCCCAACACCTTGTACAGCTGACATACATATACTGTGGACAGATACATAAATTTCCAGCCTAACTCTTTAAATTGGCCAATTGCACAGATCAATAAGCAAGCTTCTTTATGATCATAGAAATATTTTGCCTGGCAGCTGTTGCTGGCTAGCTCTATAATGCAGCATCCTGATTCCAATCCAACTATTATTCCTTAATTATAAGAAGAGGGTATTGCGATCGTGTCTGTCTGTCCATCCGTCTGTCTGTCTGTCTGGAGATGCATCTCAAAAACTACAGATCCGGTTTGACTCCAATTTTATCACAATTAAGGGAATCGCAGTTCAAGGAGATTTCCAGACTTTGGCCATGATCTGTATTAAAGGTGGATCTGGATCAGATCAAATTCTGGTTGTGAATACCTTGGAAACTGCTGCCCCGATGTTGCTAAAATTTTAACACTGGAAAGGGTGTGACCAAGCACTAGAATTGCTCAACTTTGGGTGTGATCAGAAAACAATCTGGAAATTCAGAAAATATCTGGGCAATCCTAAAATATCTGGGTAATCCGGAAACACACGAAAACCTGTTAACCTGCAAAAAATGGGAGGGGAGGGCGAGGGCCTGCAATCTCTGATTGCTCTTATTTGGGCATTCCTTCCTTAAGACCACTGCAGGTCTGTTTTGTTGGTTAATAAATGGACTAAATAGTTAACCCTTTAATGGTCACGCCGGCCAAAACCGGCCCCTGATATTAGCCCAGTGGTCTTGAGGGATGTAAATTTTAAGGCAGAGACTATTTTTTGTTCGATAACCGCGCCAGTCGTTCCAGTGGTTAATTAAAAAAAATAGTCCTCTCTTGGCATGCAAATGGACATTCAATAAGCAAATATTTATGTTTTCTTGACCACATTTGACCATTAAAGTTCTAAGAAACCACCTGAATATAGTGAGAATGTTTGGTGATCCTAGGGTTAGGTTGCACTTGTAGACAATTTTGGGGCAAATATGGCCAAGCAAATCCAAATATTTGCTTACTCACAGTGAATGTTCATTTGCAGGTCAAGTAATTATTTTTTCTTGATTTAGCACTGAAATGACTATTAGTTATCAAGCCAGGAATTGCAGAGGTAACTTTCCGAAAAATTGTCTCTCTGCCTTCAAATTAACACTTTTCAAGCCCACTGGGGTAATATCAAATTCTGATTCTCTTACAAATTTATGTGACAGACACTGGAGGGAGCAGATGTGCCAGAATTACCAGCATTATTTGACAATTCAGCACCAGGAGCACTAATACATCATGAAGCCTGCTTTGCCAGGACAAAAGCCTTGGAGAACAATGGCATAAAAGCTGCTGGGGTGTGTGCATGCATGTGCAGGGCCTCTCGCTCACTGGTGCGATCAGGTGTGGATATAATGTGACAATAGCTTGCCTGCCAGCCTCATTGATGGACACATGCCTATACACGTGTGTGCATTAGAAATGTCCATATTCTAACAATAGAACATACTGATAACTTATGCGATTGCCAGATATTAAAGGGCTCATAATATTTCTACACAATATTTTCCTGAAAAGTAATTAAAAATTCCACAAAGTATTTATTATATTCAATGTTATAAATTTGAATTTTTCTAATGTATTAGAAGTAAAAATGTGAGTATTTTAAAAACAATGTCTCACATGGTACATATACAAAAACCGTATCATGGGTTTCAGACTGAACATGGTTAATAGGTCAAGATTGGCAAAGAAAATCCAATTATTTACTTAAAGCATTGAGAAGACGATTTCTGAAAATTTACAACTGGAATGACTGACCCAGTTATTGACAGCTATTTGTGCTAAAACTTCCAAAAGTTTTCTATTTATCAGTAATCATCATGACTGTCTTTGGCCAGGTCGACCATCAAAGGGTTACTCAATAGAAAATGTAAGGTGAATAATGTCTAGTTAAAACACAAGAAGCGCAAAAGTAGAATTGTCACCTTATGTCAACACTAGTTAAATGGAATTTCTGAATCATCTAAAATGTAAATTTCATTAAAATTTTACCACAATCTAGACTAACAAAAGATGAATTGAATACCTATAATGTACGTGCCTATCTTTTACATGTAAATACAGGTGATTGATCTAGTCCAGGAAATTTATTTAATAGTGTACGCTTCGAGTCAAACTAATTTCAGATTGTTAAACAGAAGTTATTTCTTACAAAGAATTTGTTGTATTTCTTCTATGAAAAGATAAGGTTTTCGCCATTTAACTCTTTACACTCATATCAGCCAAAAACGGCCTCTTCAGTGGTCTTGAGAAATGTCCATTTGCAGACCAAGAGAAGACTATTTTTGAAAATTTACCACTAGAATGACTGGCTCATTAACCGAGGCAGGCATTCCAGTGGGAAATTTTCAAAAATAGTCTTCTTGGTCTGCAAATGGAAATTTTCTATGAGAAAATTGAATTTTTCTTGAACAAATTCGAAGCTTAAAGGGTTAATGCTAAAAATTAGTCAAGAAAATCAAAATTTCTGATTAGTCAAGGTACATTTTTTATTTTTGAAAATTAACATTTGAATGACTGGCTCACAAGCCAGGTATTCCAGTGATAAATTGTCAAAAATAGTCTTCTCTTGGCCAGCAAATAGACATTCTTCAAAACCACAGCACAATTTGTTTGTGGCTATTCTATGGTTAATATTTGTTTGTTGAATTAGATTTTTTTACATAAAAGATAGTGTACAACTTTACTGAGATCTTAAAATGTAATTAATCTTATACTAGTGTTAATGGAAATCAGATAAAATACAAAGTCTGACAATTATCCTTCCTCTTGTCCAAGCTGGACAGCAAGCTGAACAAAGGGATGTATGCAGAGATAGTCATCTGCTATTACTCAGGATGAAAAACAGATAATCACTTGTCCAGACTGGTCAAGAAAAAAGATTTTTGCCTAGTGAATGTCCACCTGTATGCAAAGAAGAGTATTTTCAGAAAATTTATTACTGGAATGACTGGGTCAGTCATCGAGCCAGTCATTTGAGTGATAAAATTTCAAAGTCTTCTCAGATTGGATGTTTTATTACTGTTTCTTTTAAAGACACAAATTAAGCATTGACTTAATATTTACGGGAAACTAGGTCAAACTAGATCAAGTTTTTTGATGAGTGGCAGCTTCTGACCAAAATCACCGAGTTAGAAGTCAGTAACTCTAAAATGAAACATGATGCCAAAGCATTATTAATCTGCATCGATTCCAATCAAATTTTCCGATGACACATGTATGTATTTTGTATAATGCCCATAATATGATCATTTTGACTGGATTTGGTATAAATCGGTTATAAAATGACAGAAAGGGCTGACTGAATAATTTACTATTGATTCCTATGGTCAAATTCACCTTTAACCTATATTATCCAGGAGTAGAAATAACAAATTTCTTCTACATGCACACGGTGTATCGAACATTGGAATTTTACTCGCACAGAGGCCCTAGATCATGTTTCATGAGTTTTGAATCGAGCCCCAAAGGGATTTCCAAGAAGATTTTTAAAGACGGTTAAAAAACATCGCATGAAATGATATTCGCCGGCCGAATTGGCTGATGGGATTCATTTGGGGACAAAGCTTAATGGCCCTTAATGTTTAATCATATCTCCCAAATATCAGCCCGATCCATCTGGTGCTTCTGGAGAAGTCATTTTCGCGAAAATAGCTTATCCAATATGGCCATCGAAGCATTTAGCGAACGAAGTTCCCTTGAACAAGTTTGGTTCAGCTGTTGCCCTAGATGATGTTATATGAGTTTTGAATCGATCCCGCAAGCCGTTTCGGAGATTTCTAAAAGATGTTTCTAAAAATCGGCCACAATCCAAGAAGGCTGCCGGGCCAAATTGGCCGATCTTGAATCCATATGACCTAAGGATGTTTTTGACCAAATATACTTGAAATTGGCCCAGCGGTTCTCGAGATGCCATTTTAATTTTCCTATTGCTTTATGCTAGCTTTTGGTGGAAAAGATTCAAGATGGCCACCAAACCCTTCATCTGACAGTTTATAAAGTGGCAAATTTGAAATCAGAATACCAAAAACCTATATAAAACCAATTTCGCTTTCAAAATCAATCAAATAAAAAGGTCCAATATGACCGCCAAACGTGCTACATTTGATTGGCCCGCAGCTCCCATGTTTTTTTTACCTATCACATTCCCTTGAAGAAACGTTAATGGCCCTTAGGGCCTAATTATAGCTCCCAAATCTTGGCCCGATGTGTTCATCAGTTCTCGAGATGTCGCTTTCGTGAAAACTAGGTCATCCAAGATGGCCACCAAAACCATTTGGCTAATCAAGTTCATCCGAACAAACTTGGTTCAGCTCTTGCACTAAATGATCTTTCATGAGTTTTGAGTCGACCCTCCAATAACTTTTTACACATTTCTAAAAATCGGCCAAAATCCAAGATTCCCATCTGCCGGACAAATTGGCTGATCCTTTCTGGGTAAACAAGGTTGGATTTCTATGCACTAAGGATGGTTTGTGACAAATATAATTGAAATATGCCTGGTGGTTCTTGAGAAGTCATTTAAAGAAAAATTTGATGGCCGGATGGATGCCGGATGGCATAAGCCGATTTAGACATTCTGGCCAGGTGAGCAAATAATTTGAACCAATTTGAACATAACTTGAGTGGAACCATCCTATTGGGATAGGCTTCAACATATTAAACAAGAATTTTCATTGGTTAATTTTTTTGGGCAGCCATCTTGAATTAAAATTATCAGGAAATCCTTTGAAACCTATCACCTAGTGCGAAACCACTCGGCATATTTTAACCAAATTTGGTTGGGAGGATCTTACGGTATAAAACTCTACTCTTTCAGGCCCATGATTTAAAAGAAAGTGGAATGCTTATAGGGTGATGAACTTCAACACTTCTAACAAGAATTTGGATTGTTCTGATATGTTCTAGGTCCATATCATTAAAAATATTACTCCTAAAATGCTCGGCCACAATTTAAACTTTTTTTAGTTTATTTCTGGGCAGACCTGTTTTCACAATTTTTGATTAAAAAAAATCTGTAAGGCTCTACATGTCATGCATGTAGAATGAAGGAAATTTCAATTTCCCTTTCTCCGAGATCTAACAACACTCACCATTCTATTACTTCTGATACAGCTAGCCCTGATAGCTGGGCCCTAGGACCATAGACTTAGTAAGCTTTACCGACTCCTGGAACCGGGTACTCGGCTCCCAACTGCCGAATACCTGTTTGCCATGAAGCTCATATTGTTTGCATAGCCACCAAACAAGAGATACCCATGGCTTGCCTCCGTGGGGCTGGGAGGCTGGGTACGTAATAGAATGGTGAGTATTGTTAGATCTCGGAAAGGGAAATTGAAATTTCCTTCATTCTCATCCGATCAATACTCACCATTCTATTACTTCTGATATACACTAGATTTAATCAGTAATCTGGTGGGAAGGGGCAAGCCATCAATTGCTACTTTTGCCCCTTGGAGAAAGAGCTAGACTTAAACTTGATTAATGGAGACCTAAAAGGACCGTCAAGTTAACGGTACCAAATCATATTCACATCACTGGCCCCCCCCCCTTTTTTTCTCCTAAGAAAAAGGAGAGAACTCACGAACATGCATCCCGCCTGAAACACAAATATGCCAAAAGGGTTAACTGCTCTTTGCATATATTGGCCTGGGAATGAGCATGAATATATAAGATGAATGAACATGATATATAGACATAATACAAAAAACTCAATCTTGAATTACCGTATGATATTTGGATTCCAGACGTGAAGCCTCCAACCATTCACTTGTCCGGCCATCAGTGACACAATCTGGTTCACATCCTCTCGACCGACCATGTCTGCTTCTTAATTCTTTCTTACAAATGCCAAAAAAGGGAGAAGAGCAGTGTGGTCGTTTAACTATCGTTTCAAAACAGCTAAAGCGAGTGGATTGGCGGAGTCTGCAGGAAATGTCAATTTCCCTTTCTCCGAGATCTAGCAATACTCACCATTCTGTTACTTCTGATATACAGCTGGCCCTGACAGCGGCTCTAGGATTATAGACTTAGAAAGCTTTACCGACTCCTGGGAACCGGGTACTCGGCTCCCAACTGCCGAGTACCCGTTTACCATAGAGCTCATATTGTTTGCATAGCCACCAAACAAGAGAAAACTATGGCTTGCCTCCGTGGGGCTGGGAGGCTGGGTCCGTAACAGAATGGTGAGTATTGTTAGATCTCGGAGAAAGGGAAATTGACATTTCCTGCATTCTCCTTCGATCAATACTCACCATTCTGTTACTTCTGATATACACCAGATTTGATCAGTAACCTGGTGGGAAGGGGCAAGCCATAAATGCTAATTTTGCCCCTTGGAGAAAGATTTTAGACTTCAAACTTGACTAACGGAGACCTAAAAGGACCGTCAAGTTCACGGAACCGAATCACATTCGCGTCACAGTCCCCCCCCCCCCCTTTTTCCTCCTAAGAAAAGGGAGAGAACTAACGAACATGTATCTCGCCTGAAAACACAAATATGCCAAGAGGGTTAACTGCTCCCTGCATACTCTATTACTCCATGTATTAGCCTGGGAATGAGCATGAATATATAAGATGAATGAACATGATACATATCCATAATACAAAAAACTCTCACTATTGAATTACCTTATGATAATTGGACTTCAGACGTACCGCCTCCAACCATTCACCGGTTCGGCCATCAGTGACACAATCTGGTTGACATCCTCTCGCCTGACCATGCCTGCTTTAGGTTCTTTTCTTACCGAAGTGAGAAAAGGGTGAAAAGCAGTGTGGTCACTAACTATCGTTTCAAAACAGCTAAAGCGAGTGGATTGGCTGAGTCTGACACATCCCTCATATAGTAATCCGTGAATGAGGACTCACAGTGCCATTGTGCAACGACCATGATGTCCTATAACGGAACACCATTGTAAAGGGCGGTCGAGGCGGCTATTCCTCTGACATTGTCTGCCCTTACGCCTTGCACCTGGTGCCCAGTCGCCATCTCGTGAGTAGTCTGAATGCATTCGACCACCCAACGAGAGATAGTATCCATGGATGCGGCGCCATAAGACTTTTTATGGCAGATCCACAGATGTCTATCGTTCGACCGTAACGAGTCAGTCCGTTTCTTGTACTTAGTCAAAGCACGGACCGGGCACCAAACACTGGCATCACGATCAAACCTAGTTAACTTCGGTATAATGATCGGTTTGCCGGGATATCTCAAAGATTGGTTCTTTGACATAACCTCTGCTCTTGGCAGAAGACGCAGACCTTCTCCAGAAACAATAAATCGGTTCCTCTCTGCCGAAAGCGCATGGATCTCACTGCGCCTTCTAGCTGAGGAAGCTGCCAATAGAAAGACCGCCTTTAGAGTCAAATGCTTTAGACTAGCCGAACGCAACGGTTCGAAAGGGTGCTTGGCCAGTACATTAAGCACTAAAGATAGACTCCAGGCTGGAATGACTACCGGTTGTCTCGGTCGGAGATTGCTCATTCCCTTCAACATCACATTTAACTGGGCCACCTCTGGACTATCCCTGTTGGCTAGACAAGGGATAACTGATGCCAAAGCTGACTTGTATCCAGCAACTGTGACGGGAGCTAGTCCTCAAAAGAACAGCTCACAGAGAAAGTCTGCTATTTGCTGATAGTGGATTGAAAGGTATCAATACCCTTTTCTTCACACCAGTCTGCAAATCTGTTAACCTTGTTGTTATATGACTTGAAGGTTGACCTCCTTCTCGCAGCCGCGATGAAATCAGCAGCCCGTCGAGAAAAGCCTTCCGACGTGGAACGTTGTTTGATAACATCCACGCAGTCATTGAACATTTCGGGACGCTCGTGTAGGAAGCGTCCCTTGGCCTGGGAGATTATGTTCGGAATCTCGGGCAACTGCACAGGATTTTTCCACCAGCAGATCTAGAAGATCCGTGAACCACGCCCTGCTCGGCCAATACGGCGCTATTAGCAGGACCAGACACGGTTCCTCCCTGACCTTCACCAAAACCGTCGGTAGAAGAATGGTGGGTGGGTACGCGTAAGCGTGCATCCCTCTCCAGCTTATCGCCAGAGCGTCTGTATCGACGGCATTTGGATCTGTAATCGGCGAGACATATGTCATGATTTGAGCATTTTCCTTTGTGGCGAACAAGTCCACGTTGGGTTTGCCCCAATGCTCGAAGATCCGTCGCAGAACTGGAGGGTTGAGGGACCATTCTGTTGGCATGATTCTCTGTCTGCGAGACAAAGCATCCACCAGAATGTTCAATCGGCCAGGAATACGAGCTGCTTTCAAAACAACCGAGTAATTCCTTCACCATTGAATCAAGTGCCACACCCTGATACACAGAGTGGGCGACCTGGTCCCGCCTTGGCGATTTATATATGATACTACTGTCGAATCGACCGGCCGTATCAATATCACCCTGCCCCTGATCATCGGAAGGAACTCTTCCAACGCCAGTTCCACTGCCATCATTTCCAACAGATTGATATGCAGCTGACTCTCCGGGAGAGTCCATGTGCCCGAGACCTGGTTCTCCCAGGCAGGCACCCCACCCTTCCAGCGATGCATCCGTGTAGACGGACAGCTGGGGGCGGGGTAGGTGCAGCGAAAACCCCTAGTAGGAGATTCTGACGCTGTTTCCACCATAGAAGATGCGATATTATCGGCTCCAAAACTGGCAACAGTTTTGACAGGGGTTCTGTTCTCTGTTTCCACAGAGACATCAGATACAACTGGATAGGCCTTCGCATTAGAGCATCGTACGGGATAACCTGCTCCATGGAGACCATCATGCCCAGCATCTGAAGGAACCGCCTCGCCTTGAATGTGGTTTCCCACTCGAAAACTCTTGAGGATGGCTAACAGAGACACCACTCTGGGCTCTGACGGGTAAACCCTGCCCTCCTCAAGGTCGAATCGCATCCCCAAATAAACGAAACGTTGAGTGGGCATCAACTCGGATTTCTCCTCGTTGACTATGCAGCGTAGATCTGAAAGTAACTTCAGAGTCAGAGCAGTATCCACGTTCAACCTGGCTGCCGAGTCTGCCTTAAGCAGCCAGTCGTCTATGTAGGTGTGTAGCGCCACGTTCTCTTTTCTGAGAAACGCTGTCACCGCAAGGACCACTCTTGTGAAAACCCTCGGAGCTGTCGACAGGCCAAACGGGAGACTGTAAACTCCCATACTTGATTCTGAAACACAAATATCAGAAACCTGTGCCAACTCCGATTCATAGGAATGTGGAAATATGCATTTTTCAGATCGATCGATACACACCACATTCCTTTCCTCAATCCCGCATTACCGACCTCGGCGTTTCCATCTTGAACCGAGGCGTATGGATAAACCAATTTAATGGCCTGAGATTGAGTATGGGTCTCCATCCCCCTGTGCTCTTGGGGACAAGGAACATGTTTGAATAGAAGCCTGGAGTGTTTCGATTTGCTGGTTTTATTGCTCCCTTTAGAAGCAAACCCGACACTTCCTTTTGAACGGCTTCTAACTTGTCTGGCTCCCTTGGTACGGGTGTCCAGACAGGTGCCAAAGACAGATTTTGTGGTGGAAAGTCCCACCACTCCGGCATGTAACCCTGGGATAACCATCCCAGGACCAGACTGTCTGACGTCACACCTTGCCAGGCCTCGACGAAACGCATGAGCCTTCCACCCACCATAGACGCCTCGACGTCTAACGGGGTTGTCCGGCTCGCGGTCCGCTCCCCCCCCCCCCCCTTTCTTAACGAGAGAGAGAGAGAGAACCATTTCCGTCCTGGCTCGGCAGGTATAACTAGCACCGCTGTTCCTGCGGTCCAGGCGGATATGAAGGGAGCTTTCGTACCCTCAGGTACGATCCGCTCCCTTCTTTCCGCCCTTGGAGGACTTACCCTTACCCTTCCCGCGTCTAGGGCGATCCGGAGCAACATTGGGGAGGGTAGTGGCCTCCACAACCTTCCTGGCTTTCTTAGCCGGCGGCGGCTGAGAAAATCCAGACGAAGCAGAAGTCGCAGCAGGCTTAGCTTTCGCCTTGCCTTTCTGCTTCTTCTGCTTCTTCGAAGGTTGGCCAGCTAACGGCTTCCCTACAGCCCCTAGTGCGTGCGCTTGCCGCACTAGCTCCAGCTGTAGGTTTACCGCCAACCGATTCTGCGCAATGCTGGCAGTGTCCTCTAGGATGGCCCGCGCCTGGCCACCGAAGATGCTAGGCCCTGTCAGGGGTGTCCCAAGAAGACGCTCCCTGACTGCCGTAGCCGGACGCATATGGTCAAGAACCATTTGCCTCCTGGACTTTGTCACACGCACTTGCACCCTTGCCAGTGCGTCCATAGACAGCACCAAGCCGTCATTGACGCACGAAAGCGCCACAGGTGGCACAGGGTGGCCTGCCCCCGCTTCAGCCCACACCGACTGAAGAAGGCGATACGAATGGTTGACAGCACTCATAGCTGCCCTCACACCCTCATCGCACAGGGACAGGACTTCCTCCTGGTGTGCCTGGGACTTGTCCACAAGTGCCAGACCGGGGCCACCCGCTCCAGCACTCTGAACACCCAGAACCCATCGGTCATCCTCGGTGACCGACGGTACCACACCATATCTGTCGTATTCCCCCCGCGGAATACGACACCTTGCCCGCACCTCCCTGGAGGCCGCAGGGAGCTGGCCCTTGGTCGTGAGCTGCTTGCTATAAATAGCATCCAGCAACTCTATGAACCGTGGATCCAGTCCAACCGACTGGATCCGGGCTGCGGGCAAGATCCCCGTCCGAATCGATGCAACCGAAACCACAGATGGGTCAACCCTGGCTAGCCAAGCCAGGGCCTCCGACCAGTCTACTTCCGAGGAGGACACACCCGTGAACACGTCACCCGTTGACGTGTTCACGGGCCTGCCAGCCACGGCCTCCCGGCAAGGAGCCGCGGCTGACACGCCAGGCACTCCGGTACCAAACGGTTCCGCCGCCACCCCATGGGTAGGTCCGCCTGGAAAACCGTGCGGACCCGTAGCAGACGTGGAACCGTGGCCAGACACGGGAGCCAACGGCAACCCATGTCTGACCACCGGACCAGGCGAGATAGGCGAGTACCACGCCCGGCCCGGCACACCGGTCACCTGGCGTCAAACCAACCGCCACGGGACCGGTGCCTGGTACCAGATTGGCCTCAACCACGGGCGGAGCCGCTGCCCTGGCTTGCGCCAAGCCAGACAGATGGAGGACGGTTCCGTCCAGGACGGAATCGACCTCCATATTCTCCACCCGTGACCAGTCCAGAACCCTGTCCTAGGACAAGGTCTGTACCAGGCATGGGGAGAAACTGCCCCCCAACCTTCGGCAGCAGTGACGACACCAGCGTGAGCAGAACGCTATGCAGAAAACCCTGCATAGCCGGACCGAACCACGCCGGCGGTGCCATCTCCGCCACCTCCAGCTGGGGACGTGGAGCGCCCCCCACTGGCCGCTCCACGATTTACCTTCGCACCGCCTGACCCTGCGTCAGACCCAGCCACATCCTTCTGCCAAGGAACTTTAACATCATATCCGCGGACCACACTGCACACACATTACACCTACTATCAAGGTTACATGGAGTACACCTAAAACAGACATGGTCCTTAAACAGGACCCGTACGAATTTGTGGCACTCGTCACATGATGGCGGGGCTGGCTTGGCCTATAAATAAGCACAAACCTACAATAAGCAAGCGGAACGAGACACAGATGGAAGGCAGACAACTAATTTTCAAATAATTTGATCATAAATTAACTGTAACCCTCCCGCACCCCACCCCGCAACGTTACAGCAAAGATCGCATTGATTATGACGACAAGCACGATGCGGGCATAAATACACCCATAATTGATCCTCCAGGATGTATAAAGGAACCAGGAATCATATCGCATAGCATTCGGGGTATATTTACCAATCAATATAAATTATACACCTAACGAAAGCCGAAACGATATGTGAAGAAACAACAAAATGTAAACAAACTGCTGTAGCACACGGTAAAACCGCAGACCACACATCTAAATCAAGAATTTTGAAACCACAGATCATTGCAAACAGATCGTGATAACACGCAAAACTTGAAAAATCCAAAGTTTTCTGGTACCAATTAAAGTACGCAGCACGTAGAATCAGATGCGCGAATTAATGAAACATTTTCTTCACATAAACATCCGAGCATCACGGGTGTGACGTCACCCACTCGGATCCTACGGAGAACGACGTCAGCCGATATTCGTGTTAGAAATACCGTAGCAAACACCTATTTTCATATCTGCCGATCGCCTGTTGGGGTTTAAAGAAGGCGATCATCCGGCATATCTCGTTGTTAACACACGTCCCAGATTCTTTGGGGTCAGAAATTGGAACATGCGACACAACGAAATTTAGAGACATAAGTCTTTTAACTATGGATAATAAGGAATTATACAACCTGGTTATCATCGGCGGTATCCATATTATCCAATTATCATTGCAAGAGAATCACTAGCTATCACTATCACAGACAAAAGACTTAATCCTGAATCTCTCCACTGCGAAAAGCATGTATGCTCTTGTTGCTATGCAAACAGGAATGAGCTCTATGGTAGACGGGTACTCGGCAGTTGGGAGCCGAGTACCCGGTTCCAAGGAGTCGGTAAAGCTTTCTAAGTCTATAGTCCTAGAGCCAGCTGTCAGGGCCAGCTGTACATCAGAAGTAACAGAATGGTGAGTAATGATCGAAGGAGAACAGTCCTCCTCTAGGCCAACAGCTGAAACAAGTTTGTTCAAGGGGACCTGACTGGGCAAATGATTCCGCGAGCATCTTAGATGACCTAATTTTCATGAAAATGACTTTTTCAGAATCACTGAACAGATTGGGATGAAATTTGGGAAATATGATTAGGGACCAAGAGCCATTCAGGTTTGCTCAAAGGAAATCAGTACATTAACAAACATGGACACCATCGACCCATCAGACTTCCGTGTTTTGGCGGCCCATTTGAAGATCGAGCCGTTTGTTGATGGATTTTGAAACTGCCCAAATATACATATACATGTAAATAAATATCAGAGGTGGCAACTTTGGAAGATTGCAGGTAGTAATGAGTAACGCGGCGAACACGATCGAGCGAGAGTGAAGCCTAATGGCTATTGCCAGGGGTCGCAGAAATTGTATGCGTTTAGATGCTCTGTGGTGCATTCTAAGCTCATTCTGGCACTCAAATTCCCCTTTCCTTCAACCACATTATGTGCTTCAGAACCATTCAAATCACCTTTTGAAAAAAGTGTGAACATGCTATAGTTGCGACTTAGGTAGCTTAGTTAAAAATTTTGAGACAGACAGACTGACTGACCGATCAACCGACAGACAGACTTATTTATACTAGCTATGTGCCGGAACTAAATGTTTTTCTGTCATGTACAGCTCACAATGTGAATCGGTTAGTGTTAGGGCCAGCAACCATCAAGTTCAGCTGTATGACTAAAAAGACATCATGTTAATTGTTATTACTTAAAACTGAATACAGACAATGACTTGACATCTTTTTCAGCTGTGAGGGCTCAGTATGACTGATGGGCCTAAAAGTAACAATTATCATTTTGAGCCGTAGACATGAACAAAAATGATAGTCGAATGTTTGTTCTATCTAGGCAAAGTTGGCATAATGACTTCCTAGTTGGTAAGTACTACAGGAAAAAGGTCCTCTGCAATGACCTAGAGAAATGTCCATTTGCAGAGCAAGAAAGTATTTTTGAAATTTTACCACTGGAATAACTCGCGGTAGTCGAGCCAGTCATTCCAGTGGTGTATTTCCAAAAATAATGTTTTCTAGATCTGCAAATGGGCATTTCTTCAGGTCATTACAGAAGCAACACCTTCCAGTCAAATTAATTTCCAAATAATTATCACATTGCTACAAAATTTAGATGCATATAAAGGAATTTCAGGCTTGTAAGGATAAAGTATTTAGATTGTAGTGACTCAACCATTTCATGGCTCAATTTGTTCAACTCTTAGAATGTTCATTTGCAGATCCAGACCATTTTTTGAAAAACTACCACTGGAATGACTGGCTTAGTTATTCTAAAAAATAGCCTTCTCTTGGGCTGCAAATGGACATTCCTCAAGACCACTACAGAGGCCAGTTTTGGTCGGATTCACCATGAAAGGATTAAAAAGAGATATGAACACAAGCTATGATATAATTAAGACTTATGATCATGTCGATAGTCACTTACAGGACTGGCGGTATGATCAGCGAACGAAAAGAAGAAGAAGAATTAAGACTTACAGTATCTGCACAATAAAAGCTGGTTAACAAATAGGATACATACCTTAATTTTCATGTCTTTTGAATGTCACTCACCATACAGCATTTCGAAATATCCAAGAAGTTAATCCAATGTCAGAGTTATTACAGTTAACTGTTATTTTAAAAAAGTGACTTTCACATGATCACATCAATACAATACAATACTAAAGGTACAATAAACATTAAATATACACTTTGGTTCTGAATTCTGTAATCATCTGTGCCATAGTCAGTTCTACTCAGTGGCCAGTACTACTCGCAAACTTCAGAAGTGCTTGCGCATGCAACTTAGCAGCAGTACTTCCCTTGGCTTTCTTCAGGAGTTCTTTATCGGGTTCGTATGTGTGACACACACTGTCTTCTGCTATCATAGACATCTTATGTGTCAACAAGCTACTTAGCGTTTTGGTACTTAAAGTAGGCCTATAATTTGTCTTGTTTTTGGTAACAATACTGAACAATCTCACAGTCCACATTAGAATGAAATACTACAAGAATACATAGCAGTACTTGAGCTATTAAGTCATATTTTGCAACATGATTATCATCTTTACTTTGGGCCATGTTCGCACAAAACCGGGACGCTCCAGATTTGGAATAGTATCAACCTGATAATTCAGGAACTGTCCTTCAAACCTGTCACCATCCTGTGGGAGAATCATAGAGAATCTGTCTGTGAAATACTTAATGCTTGAATAGTCTTTCTCTAACCGCATGCTGGGATCAGCAATCTCTGCATGGAACAAACGTTCATCAGCATATGGAAATTTTGCAATCATGTACTTACAAGTGGATACATAAAAGGCTCTAACTGATGTAAAATATGATTCGGTTCTAAGAGTTGTATGTGAATCAAGATAATCCTTTGCTGCTTTACCAATATAAATATTGCCGTCAGACTTCTGATTGTCCAGATTTTCATAGTCAACATCAGTATGAATAGCCGTGGAATTGAGTACATGTATATGCTCCGGTTTCACAAATCTGATGAGAAGATCCTTCAGCTATTTAATCAGCACTCTACGTAGCGTGTGGATACATGGTTCCTCATTTTGCAGCCTGGTAACATTAGCTGTCTCAAATAGTAGCAACACTGCTTTCACAAAAAGACAATACAGCTTATTATTTCTACTTTTGAAAAATGCCAAGACACGTCCTACTTTATCATTTGACAGAATTTTCTCTTTCTTCTCGATTTGAATTTGCTTGGCTTTTGTATCATTTTCTGCTTTTTGCACTGCTAAATCAGACTGTTTGAAAATATACCTAGAAATGTCAAATGATTTAACAGCACTGGGTTTGGGTGCAGCAATGCTCTCATCATGAGTTCCTTTTGTAGCTTGTAGATAACAACTATCTGTGTGGCTGTGTTTTGATTTTGCAGTGATATATGACCTGCTGCTTGAAGGTGTGGAGGCATCACTATTCACTTTTGAATTTGACATCACACTGGATGGCTATAGTGTTCTTGCTGGCAATACGATTCTCACTGTGTCTTGAGTTAGATGATTTGGAAGCCGATGCATTGCTAGTTTGTGATGTGGCAGTTTTTGTTTTAGGTTTCTTATCGTTCTCGGATTGAAAAAACTTAGTGACTCCCACTGGTCCAACTCTTTCCAAACACTGTCCTAATGATAACCAACGCGTACTTACAAACTTCAATATCTTTCTTTCTGCTGTTCCACACATTTTTTGGAATAATTTAAGATTTTGTTGCCTGTTAAGAGCTTTTGTCTAGGTAGTAGAAAACGTTCACCAGTATCTCCTCGATGTTGCATGGTAATTGTTTACCAGTCTTTGATGCTGCCAAATGCCTTAGGTGACATGGACACCCCAAAACACACACAGATGGTGCCTGTTTTGTAATATAGCTTGCAACACCTTTATATTTGTCCAACATTACGATAGCATTGTCCGCTGAAAAACAGATGCAGTTTTTCCAATTGATCGCGCACGTTCTTAGCTCGGTGTCAATAATGTTATAAATGTTTTCTCCAGTAGATGGTTTATCACAATCAACAATTGTTAATAAAATGCTCAAAACTTTTGATACTGTTTTATCAAAATATTTTACCACAATGGGATGGAGTTTCATATCAGCCATATCGGTACTACCATCTGTTGCCACACTGAATGGCTGGGTTTGTAAAATTGATATAATATTTTTGTCATCAAAATCTAATGTTTCCACAATAGCTGTGGTTTTTGTTCGAGCGCATGCATACTGACTGGCAATTTTAGAATCCGGGAACATGTAATTTTACTAGATTCCGATGAGGCTTTACCTTTGCGTTTACGGCCGAGCGTCTTTAGATGTTTTGCACAGTCATTCAGTCCACCGTGAGCTACCGAGAAGTCAATTCCACATGTTTGACAGTGCGCGTGATATTCACTTAGTCGTGATTTTGTTAAAACTGGAAATTTTGCACTAATCTTGTTTAAATTTCTGATCCACGGTCTTTGTACGCTTTGGTTTAGTCGACCGCGACATGGCGAATGCTTACGTTTATCCGCCATTTTTTACACAAATTTACCCGGGATATAAACATTCGGAACACAATTTGTTATCTGATCAACGTTTGGCTGATAGATTGAATGAACCAATCACGTCGCTCGTATGAAATATCAACGGGAACTGAGATAGTTCTGTTACACAAACTAAAAAATATGCCAACATTAGCTTGGTTCCTGGCTACTATTTGGGAATGTTATCGTCTGAAGATGTTTGCAAAATAGTAACCAGTAACCAGGCTAGATTTTGCAAATTTTTGAGTTAGTGTAACAACGCTATTTAATCCAGTAATTGGAGTCGGGTACCAGCTTAATGTGACTTCACTACGTAGGAGATACGATACCGCAGTAATGATAAATAAAATGAAATGAAAAATGTATTTTAGGGTAATAAACGCTTTTAACATCGTAATAGCGTAATACGAATGATAAAATCGTAAGAATTACGCCAAAATCGTAATGGTTGGCACCTCTGAAATATAAATAAATTCATGGATCAGGTTGTTTAAATGAAGCACATTGGTCAATTTGGTTCGCAGTCATCTTGGCTTTTGCGCTATTTTCCAGCTACCATTTGTTTTTAAAACAGGTTTCTCTGTTCATGTCAAATTCTTTAGGTCTCTATTTGTAGGCCTTTCTACTTCCGGTACCATCGTGGATTTTCCGAAAGTTTACAGGAAATCATATAAAATCATTATGAACAAAAATCTCACTAGCCAATGTTCTAGGTGAGCGATGCAGGCGCCATGCAGCTCTTGTTTAAAGAGTAGCGCTTTAAAGTGTTCCAGAAAATCCAAGATAGACACCAAAAAGATAGACCAATCAAAATTCTGAATAGAACTTCCAAAGCCTACTCCATAGGATCCAACCAAACAAATTTGTTGAATATCCGTCAATTGATTTAGGATACGTTTTAAAGCAAAAGGTGACAATGGACAACAGCCGGACCATAGACAGACAGCCGGACGATAGACGGATGATGACAGATAGTCCACATGGCATTGAGTTAAAAATTTCTAAGCTACATGTAATTTTTCTTCAACTAGATTCCATTAAACTAGAAAAAACATGTGAAGGTCATAACATTTGTGTTAGCCAATCAGACAAAGGGTTGTGACGTCTTTTACTCGCTAATGCAGGAGAAACAGGGAACATAATTAAGGGATTTCAAAACATAATTGGTGATTTCAAAGCGAAGTATGCTCTGAGCATTTGAGTGATATATAACGGTGAGTATGGGAAGTCATAACAACTGAGGAATGTCAGAAGGTAGAAACACCCAGGGTCAACATACCCATTAAAATTACAACTTAATGTTAAATCTGAATTTGCGGTCAAAGGGTTCAATATCTAGGTCACATGGGCACTAAGGGTATTGCAAACTTAAAACAAAGATGTGAGTCAACAATGTATTACTATACCATCACAGTCTGAGTATCTCCTGAAGTACTTGTATGAAGCTTGAGCAAGCATCTTGACTTACCTCAATTCTATAGTTGGAGAGTCAATAGGACTTGAGCAAGGCGAGTCAACAAAACAGCCTGGGAATAAACAATGTCACACAGTGTCACAATACTGTGGGATAAACACTAGTAATAATATCAGTAGACACACACAACATAGCAATGGCAGCCTGAATATATATCTGCATGCAAGTTATGTAATGAGCCAATAACCAATTTGACCAGTTGCAGAACTATGCAGATTGCAAACAATAACTGACTGGTTATTTATGCGCCTGTTGGTACATAGCACAATAGCATGGCTCATATATATACAATAATTTGACTGATTCCATTCATGGTATTTTCAAGGACCACAGCTCCTAAGTTAACATGTTTCCAAAACAATAGCAGAACCATGTCAGTTGGTACGATTTTGAAGACAATGATGCAAGAAATGTTCTGTTGAATATTTGGGAGTTGATTTGATTGAAAGCCGTTGTTGCGAAAATATTCAACAGTACATTATATTATGTTTTACGAACATTATAAGTTATCTCTGAGTTTGTTTGTTTTTGGAAGGGGGGGGGGGGCAGCCATAGAGAATTTCTACTCTGCTAGATATTACTAGTTTTACTGTAACCCTCTTTTCAAGAAAATTCCCCTTTTCTCATAGAAAGTGCCCATTTTCAGATCAAGAAGACTATTCTTTAAAGTTTACCAGAGGAATGCCTGGCTCGGTTAACGAGGCAATCATACCAGTAGTAAATTTTCAAGAATAGTCTTCTCTTGGTCTGAAAATGAACATTTCTCAAGACAACTGCAGAAGCTGTTTTTGGCTGATGAGTGTTAAAGGGTTACACACATGAACAAACGCACGCAAGCATACTGCACATGAACACTGCAATCTTTACAATGATGCGACTGACCTGATTCAGTAGACGTTATCCTTTCAACGGGCGGAGGTCTATCTGGTGTGGGCGTATCCAGACTGGACAGGGACAGTCGGCGCTTTGGTGTATCATCAAGACAACTGCAAACAAACACATTTTAAATGACATTCTAGATACTAAAATTCATAAAACAGCAGTCTTGGTCACGCATATCCCCAGAGCCAGTGTAGACATTTGACAAATTTTGATTTTCGGAAAATGTACAGTCAAAGCGACCAAAACTGGCTTCTTGAGGATTGTCCATCAGCAGGCCAAGATTTAAGATTATTTGGTGGTCGTTTACCGAGTCACACGGCTTTTGATTACCGCATAGCTACGACTTTACAGGGTCATGTGCAAATGAAATCCACCCATAATAGTGAGCCCAAACTAAAATCCTACCGGCTGCTATGAACACTAACTAACTGATTTACAGTCAGCTAAATACTCAGAGATTGATGCTGTGGCATTTTATGGCCATTCAGGTCTTGTAGTGGTATTACAACTAAAATGACTCAAAATTAATCTCTTAGATTTCAAAATTCTAGGAGCATTAATGGATCCCGGATAGATGGTGTGTGCCCAATGAGGTAAATCTAGAGACCCGAGTCATTCCAGTGGTAAATTTTCTCCTGGCCTGAAAATGGGCATGCCGAATGTCAGTCAGTCTTGTCAAGGTATCCATGTCCATTAAGTTCTAGTGCAACCAGAAAAAGGTGGTCTGTCCAATTTTGTTCCTTTCTGACAAAGCCTAAATCGCAATCGATGCATAAACGATTGTATTTCTAAGGAAGGTAACTCATGTGAATTTCACTATTCAAAACAAAACTTGACATGAGGGCCAGACATCCATGTCTAATAATATAATAATGAGATCTACTAATACTTACCATTACATTACGGACCCTGCCTCCCAGCCTCACGGAGGCGAGCCATGGGTATTCTCTTGTTTGGTAGCTATGCAAACAATATGAGTGTCTCTGGCAGGCGGGTACCCGTTTGTTGGGAGCCGGGTATCTGGTTCCAGTAAAGGTTACTAAATATAGATTCCTAGAGACAGCTATCAGGATAGCTTGTTATCAATGAGTAATGTAATGGTAAGTATTGTTAGATCTTGGAGAAAGGGAAATAGAAATTTCCTTCATTCACTGGACAAAATATTTTTTATTTTAACATTCTAAGACCGTTATTGTGTCCAGATGAAGCTGATATATAAGTTAAAATGTTATCAAAACAAAAACTGGAAGATGTTAGTACAATATTGAACACAGTGTAAGAAATGTTCCGTTGAGTATTTTGAACATAATTGGAGGAGGTGATGATGGATGATTGAACATTGACTGTATGAGCATTGTGATTGATTCTTTGACATAAACTCTGCTCTTGGCAGCAATCGCAGACCTTCTCCTGAGACAATAAACCAGTCCCTCTCTGCTGAACGTGCATGGATCTCATTGCGCCTTCTTGCCGAGGAAGCTGCCAATAGAAAAACTGCCTTTAGAGTCAGATGCTTTAGACTAGCCGAACCCAAAAGGTTCGAAAGGGTGTTTGGCCAGGACATTAAGCACCAAAGATAGACTCCAGGCTGGAATGACTACCGGTTGTCTCGGTCGGAGATTGCTCATTCCCTTGACCATCACATTCAACTAGGTCACCTCAGGACTATCCCTGTGGGCTAAGCAAGGGATAACTGTTGCCAAAGCGGACTTGTATCCAGCAATTGTGACAGGAGCCAATCCTGTAAAGAACAGCTCGCAGAGAAAGTCTGCTATTTGCTGAAAAGCGGATTGAAAAGGATCAACACCCTTTCCTTCACACCACTCTGCAAATTTGTTAACCTTGTGGTTATATGACTTGAAGGTTGACCTCCTCCTCGCGGCTGCGATGAATCTTGCAGCCTGTTGAGAAAACCTTCTGACGTGGAACGTTGTTTGATAACATCCAGGCAGTCATTTTGAACATCTCTGGCCTCTCGTGTAGGAAGTGGCCCTTGGCCTGGGAGATTATGTTCGGAATCTCGGGTAACTGCACTGGGTTTTCCAACAGCAGATCTAGAAGATCCCTGAACCACGCTCTGCTGGGCCAAAACGGTGCTATTAGCAGGACCAGGCACGGTTCCTCCCTGATCTTCACCAATATCTTCAGTAGAAGAATGGTGGGTGGGTACGCGTATGCATGCATCCCTCTCCAGCTTATCGCCAGAGCATCTGTATCGACAGCATTTGGATATGGAATCGGCGAGACATAAGTCATGATTTGAGCATTTTCCCTTGTGGCGAACAAGTCCATGTTGGGTTTGCCCCAATGCTCGAAGATCCTGTGTAGAACTGGAGGGTTGAAAGACCATTCTGTTGGCAGAATTCTCTGTCTGCGAGACTAAGCATCCGCCAGAATGTTCAATCGCCCAGGAATGTGAGCTGCTTTCAAAACATCCGAGTAATTCCTGCACCATTGAATCAAGTGCCACACTTTGATACACAGTGTGGGTGACTTGGTCCCGCCTTGGTGATTTATGTATGATACTACTGTCGAGTTGTCCGACTGTATCAATATCACCTTGCCCCTGATCATCGGAAGAAACTCTTCCAACGCCAGTTCTACTGCCATCATTTCCAACAGATTGATATGCAGCTGACTCTCTTGGAGGGTCCATGTGCCCGAGACCTGGTGCTCTCCCAGGCAGGCCCCCCATCCCTCCAGCGAAGCATCCATGTACAAGGACAGCTGGGGGTGCGGTAGGTGCAGCGAAACTCCTACTAGGAGTTTCTGACACTTTTTCCACCATACAAGATGCGACATTGGCTCCAAAACTGGCACCAGCTTTGACAGGGGTTCTGTTCTCTGTTTCCACAGAGACATCAGATACAACTAGATAGGTCTTCGCATCAGAGCAGCGTACGGGATTACCTGCTCCATGGAGACCATCATGCCTAGCATCTGAAGAAACCGCCTCACCTGAATGGTTTCCCAATCAAACTCTTGAGGATCGCTAACAGACGCCACTCTGGGCTCTGACGGGTAAACCCTGCCTTCCTCGAGATCGAATTGCATCCCCAAATAAAGGAAGTGTTGAGTGGGCATCAACTCGGATTTCTCCCTGTTGACTATCCAGCCTAGATCTGAAAGCAATTTCAGAGTCAGAGCCGTATCCATTCCTAATCTGGCTGGCATGTCCGCCTTGATAAGCCAATCGTCTATGTAGGTGTGAAGTGCCACCTTCTCTCTTCTGAGAAACGCTGTCACCGCTAAGACCACTCTGGTGAAAACCCTTGGGGAGGACTACAAACTCCTATACCTGATTCTGAAACGCGAATCTCAGAAACCTGTGACAACCCCTGTTCATTGGAATGTGGAAATAAGCATCTTTCAGATCGATTGACACACACCACATTCCCTTCCTCAATCCTGCCATTACCGATCTCAGAGTTTCCATCTGAAACCGAGGCGTATGGATAAACCAATTCAATGGCCTGAGATTGAATACGGGCCTCTACACCAGCCACCCACCCCACTGTGCTCTTGGCGATAAGGAACATGTTTGAATACAAGCCTGGAGTGCCCTGGTTTACTGGTTTTATTGCTCCCATCAGAAGCAAACCTGACACTTCGCTTTGAAAGGCTTCTAATTTGTCTGCCTCCCTTGGTACGGGAGTCCAGACAGGTGCCAAAGACAGATTTTGTGGCAGGAAATCCCACCACTCTGGCATGTATCCCTGGGATATCCATCCCAGGACCAGACTGTCTGACGTCACACCTCGCCAAGCCTCGACGAAACGCATGAGCCTTCCACCCACTATAGGTGATTGACGCTTAATGCGGGTGTCTGGCTCGCGATCCACTCCCCGACCTCTTAACGAGAGAGAGAGAGAACCATTTTGGTCTTGGCTTGACTGGTCTAACTGACAACGCTGTTCCTGTCGCACAGGTGCGGTCCAGACGGGTATGAAGGGAGTTACCATACCCTCAGGTACGATCAGCTCCCTTCTGTCCGCCTTTGGAGGACTTACCCTTGCTCTTCCCGCCTCTAGGGTGATCAGGACTACTGGGTTGGGCAGGAGCCGCCACAACCTTCCTCGCCTTCTTAGCCGCAGGTTCCGGCTGGTTCCGCCGCCACCCCATGAAACAAGTTCAATGGAGTAGGCCTGCATGGAAAACCGTGCAGACCCATAGCGGCTATGGATTCAACCGTGGCCATACACGGGCACCAATGGCACCCCACATATGGCCGCTGGACCAGGCGAGATAGGTGAGCACCAAACCTGGCCAGCAACACCCGTCACCATGTTGGTTGGTGGCAAACCAACCAGCACTGGAGGGGTGTCCGGTACCGGTGTTGCCTCAACCACGGGCGGAACGGCTGCCATGGCTTGCGCCAAGCCAGACAGATGGAGGGTGGTTCCCTCCAGGATGGAATCTACCACCATGCTCTCCACCCACGGTATCTCAGGCCGCAACAACCTCTCCTCTTCGGCCTGCTCATCCGCAGAACCTGAAGTCGTCACCGGATGAAGAAGCACCGGAGCCATCCTGCCGAACGGCTCCCATGCCCGACAGACCAGCTACCGCTACGGGACCTCCAGGGAGCCATACGAGATGGGCCCCTCGGTAAACAGTCCAAGAACCTGTCCAAGGACAGGGTCCGAATCGGACACGGAGCGAGATTGCCTTACGGTCTTCGGTATCAGAGACGACACCAGCGTTGGCAGAAGCCTTGCATAGCGGGCCCAAATCACGCCAGGGTTGCCATCTCAGAACCCTCCAATTGCAGACGAGGAGTGCCCCAGGGGCTGAAACGAAGGCTCCTCGATTTCTTTTCGCACAGCCTGACCCCGTGTCAGACCCAGCCAAGTCCTTCTGGGCAAGGAACTCGACCAAAAACTTGACGGGCCCCACTGAACAGACATTACGCCTATTATCAACATTACATGATGAACATCGAAAACAGACATGGTCCTTAAACGTGACCTTGACGAATTTGTGACACTGAGCAAGATGGCGGGGTAGGCTTGGCCTGAAAACAAGCACAAACCTAAAATAAGCAAGCGGAACGAAACAGGAATGGAAGGCAGACAAATAATTTTCAAATATTTTGACAATAAATTAAAGGTTAACCCTCCGGCACCCTACACGCGCAACATTACAACCAAGATCGCGTAAGCTGGCGGGTAAATAATACACCCATAAATTGATCCTGAAGGATGTATAAACACGGAACCAGGAACCATATCGAATGCATTCACGGTATATTTAAGAATTAATTTCAAAATTACTACTACTCAAACGAAGGCCAAAACGATACGTGAAGGAACAACAAAATGAATTATCATACCGCTGTAGAACACTGTAAAACCGCAGAACACACATCTTAATCAAGAATTTTGAAATCATCGATCAATGCAAACAGATCGTGATTACATGCAAAACTTGACATAATTCAAAAGTTTCTGGGACAAAAAGCATGCAGCACCCAGAATAAGATGCACAAATTAATGAAACATTTCCTTCAACAAAATACCCCGAGAAATAAAAAGGGTGTGACGTCACCCGCTCGGACCATACGGTTGAACTATGTAAGCCAATTTGTAGTGTTAAAAAAACCACGTAAGCCAACGCCTAGTTTCATATTACTGCCCGATTGCTGTTGGGATTTAAATGAGGCGATCTTATCTGGCTTATTTCGTTGTAACCACATGTCCCAGTTCCGGGGTCAGAAAATGGGACATGCAACACAGATGAAATTTCAGAGACTTACGTCTCCATATAGTTAGATAAATAACAAGAAAGAATATCACCTGAGAATGCAGGAAATGTCAACTTCCCTTTCTCCGAGATCTAACAATACTCACCATTCTGTTACTTCTGATATACAGCTGGCCCTGACAGCGGCTCTAGGATTATAGACTTAGAAAGCTTTACCGACTCCTGGGAACCGGGTACTCGGCTCCCAACTGCCGAGTACCCGTTTACCATAGAGCTCATATTGTTTGCATAGCCACCAAACAAGAGAAAACTATGGCTTGCCTCCGTGGGGCTGGGAGGCTGGGTCCGTAACAGAATGGTGAGTATTGTTAGATCTCGGAGAAAGGGAAATTGACATTTCCTGCATTCTCCTTCGATCAATACTCACCATTCTGTTACTTCTGATATACACCAGATTTGATCAGTAACCTGGTGGGAAGGGGCAAGCCATAAATGCTAATTTTGCCCCTTGGAGAAAGATTTTAGACTTCAAACTTGACTAACGGAGACCTAAAAGGACCGTCAAGTTCACGGAACCGAATCACATTCGCGTCACAGCCCCCCCCCTTTTTCCTCCTAAGAAAAGGGAGAGAACTAACGAACATGTATCTCGCCTGAAAACACAAATATGCCAAGAGGGTTAACTACTCCCTGCATATTCCATGTATTAGCCTGGGAATGAGCATGAATATATAAGATGAATGAACATGATACATATACATGATACAAAAAACTCTCACTTATTGAATTACCTTATGATAACAGGACTTCAGACGTACCGCCTCCAACCATTCACCGGTTCGGCCATCAGTGACACAATCTGGTTGACATCCTCTCGCCTGACCATGCCTGCTTTAGGTTCTTTTCTTACCAAAGTGAAAAAAGGGGAAAAGCAGTGTGGTCACTAACTATCGTTTCAAAACAGCTAAAGCGAGTGGATTGGCTGAGTCTGACACATCCCTCATATAGTAATCCGTAAATGAGGACTCACAGTGCCATTGTGCAACGGCCATGATGTCCTCTAACGGAACACCATTGTAAAGGGCGGTCGAGGCAGCTATTCCTCTGACATCGTGTGCCCTTACGCCCTGCACCTGGTGCCCAGTCGCCATCTCGTGAGTAGTCTGAATGCATTCGACCACCCGAGAGATAGTATCCATGGATGCGGCGCCATAAGGCTTTTTATGGCAGATCCACAGATGTCTATCGTTCGACCATAACGAGTCAGTCCGTTTCTTGTACTTAGTCAAAGCACGGACCGGGCACCAGACACTGGCATCACGATCAAACCTAGTTAACTTCGGTATAATGATCGGTTTGCCGGGATATCTCAAAGATTGGTTCTTTGACATAAACTCTGCTCTTGGCAGAAGACGCAGACCTTCTCCAGAAACAATAAATCGGTTCCTCTCTGCCGAAAGCGCATGGATCTCACTGCGCCTTCTAGCTGAGGAAGCTGCCAATAGAAAGACCGCCTTTAGAGTCAAATGCTTTAGACTAGCCGAACACAACGGTTCGAAAGGGTGCTTGGCCAGTACATTAAGCACTAAAGATAGACTCCAGGCTGGAATGACTACCGGTTGTCTCGGGCGGAGATTGCTCATTCCCTTCAACATCACATTTAACTGGGCCACCTCTGGACTATCCCTGTTGGCTAGACAAGGGATAACTGATGCCAAAGCTGACTTGTATCCAGCAACTGTGACGGGAGCTAGTCCTGAAAAGAACAGCTCACAGAGAAAGTCTGCTATTTGCTGAATAGTGGATTGAAAGGTATCAATACCCTTTTCTTCACACCAGTCTGCAAATCTGTTAACCTTGTTGTTATATGACTTGAAGGTTGACCTCCTTCTCGCAGCTGCGATGAAATCAGCAGCCTGTCGAGAAAAGCCTTCCGACGTGGAACGTTGTTTGACAACATCCACGCAGTCAATTTGAACATTTCGGGACGCTTGTGTAGGAAGCGTCCCTTGGCCTGGGAGATTATGTTCGGAATCTCGGGCAACTGCACAGGATTTTCCACCAGCAGATCTAGAAGATCCGTGAACCACGCCCTGCTCGGCCAATACGGCGCTATTAGCAGGACGAGACACGGTTCCTCCCTGACCTTCACCAATACCTTCGGTAGAAGAATGGTGGGTGGGTACGCGTAAGCGTGCATCCCTCTCCAGCTTATCGCCAGAGCGTCTGTATCGACGGCATTTGGATCTGGAATCGGCGAGACATATGTCATGATTTGAGCATTTTCCTTTGTGGCGAACAAGTCCACGTTGGGTTTGACCCAATGCTCGAAGATCCGTCGCAGAACCGGAGGGTTGAGGGACCATTCTGTTGGCAAAATTCTCTGTCTGCGAGACAAAGCATCCGCCAGAATGTTCAATCGGCCAGGAATATGAGCTGCTTTCAAAACAACCGAGTAATTCCTGCACCATTGAATCAAGTGCCACACCCTGATGCACAGGGTGGCCGACCTGGTCCCGCCTTGGCGATTTATATATGATACTACTGTCGAATTGTCCGACCGTATCAATATCACCTTGCCCCTGATCATCGGAAGGAACTCTTCCAACGCCAGTTCCACTGCCATCATTTCCAACAGATTGATATGCAGCTGACTCTCCGGGAGAGTCCATGTGCCCGAGACCTGGTGTTCTCCCAGGCAGGCACCCCACCCTTCCAGCGATGCATCCGTGTAGACAGACAGCTGGGGGTGGGGTAGGTGCAGCGAAACCCCTAATGAGATTCTGACGCTGTTTCCACCAGAGAAGATGCGATATTATCGGCTCCAAAACTGGCACCAGTTTTGACAGGGGTTCTGTTCTCTGTTTCCACAGACATCAGATACAACTGGATAGGCCTTCGCATTAGAGCAGCGTACGGGATAATCTGCTCCATGGAGACCATCATGCCCAGCATCTGAAGGAACCGCCTCGCCTGAATGTGGTTTCCCACTCGAAAACTCGTGAGGATGGCTAACAGAGACACCACTCTGGGCTCTGACGGGTAAACCCTGCCCTCCTCGAGGTCGAATCGCATCCCCAAATAAACGAAATGTTGAGTGGGCGTCAACTCGGATTTCTCCTCGTTGACTATCCAGCCTAGATCTGAAAGTAACTTCAGAGTCAGAGCAGTATCCACGTTCAACCTGGCTGCCGAGTCTGCCTTGAGCAGCCAGTCATCTATGTAGGTGTGTAGCGCCACGTTCTCTTTTCTGAGAAACGCTGTCACCGCAAGGACCACTCTTGTGAAAATCCTCGGAGCTGTCGACAGGCCGAACGGGAGAACTGTAAACTCCCATACTTGATTCTGAAACGCAAATCTCAGAAACCTGTGCCAACTCCGATTCATAGGAATGTGGAAATATGCATCTTTCAGATCGATCGATACACACCACATTCCTTTCCTCAATCCCGCCATTACCGACCTCGGCGTTTCCATCTGGAACCGAGGCGTATGGATAAACCAATTTAATGGCCTGAGATTGAGTATGGGTCTCCATCCCCCTGTGCTCTTGGGGACAAGGACCATGTTTGAATAGAAGCCTGGAGTGTTTCGGTTTGCTGGTTTTATTGCTCCCTTCAGAAGCAAACCCGACACTTCCTTTTGAACGGCTTCTAACTTGTCTGGCTCCCTTGGTACGGGTGTCCAGACAGGTGCCAAAGACAGATTTTGTGGCGGAAAGTCCCACCACTCTGGCATGTAACCCTGGGATAACCATCCCAGGACCAGACTGTCTGACGTCACACCTCGCCAGGCCTCGACGAAATGCATGAGCCTTCCACCCACCATAGACGTCTCGACGTCTAACGGGGTTGTCCGGCTCGCAGTCCGCCACCCCCCCCCCCCTTTCTTAACGAGAGAGAGTGAGAACCATTTCATTCTAGGCACGACGGGTATAACTGGCACCGCTGTTCCTGTCGCACAGGTGCGGTCCAGGCGGATATGAAGGGAGTTTTCGTACCCTCAGGTACGCTTCGACCCCTTCTGTCCGCCCTTTGAGGCCTTACCCTTCCCGTTGCCCTTCCCGCCCCTAGGGCGGTCAGGAGCAACATTGGGGAGGGTAGGCGCCTCTACAACCTTCCTGGGCTTCTTCGCCGGCGGCGGCTCTGAAAACCCAGCTGAAGCAGAAGTCGCTTTGCCGCCGACGATGCTAGGCCCTGTCAGGGGCGTCCCAAGAAGACGCTCCCTGACTGCCGTAGCCGGAGCACCCCCACCGGCCGAACCTGGCGCTCCACAATTTCGTCTCGGACCGCCTGACCCCGCGTCAGACCCAGCCAAGTCCTTCTGGGCAAGGAACTTAACCATCATTTCGACGGACCACACTGCACAAACATTACACCTATGATCAATATTACACAGGGAACACCTAAAACAAGCATGGTCCTTGAACATTACACGGACAAATTTATGGCATTCGTCACATGATGGCGGGGCTGGCTTGGCCTATAAAATAAGCACAAACCTACAATAAACAAGCGGAACGAGACCCGGATGGAAGGCAGACAATTAATTTTCAAATAATTTTGACTCATAAATCAACCGTAACCTCCCCGCACCCCACCCCGCCACGTTACAACAACGATCGCATTGATTATGACGACAAGAACGCGGCGGGCATCAACACACCCATATTAGATCCTCCAGGATGTGTAACGGCTCCAGGAATCATATCGCATAGCCTTCGGGGTATATTTACTAATCAATATAAATTATACTCCTAATGAAAGCATCACGATATGTGAAGAAAACAACAAAATGTATAACAAACTGCTGTATCACACGGTAAAACCGCAGACCACGCATCTACTCAAGAATTTTGAAACCACCGATCATTGCAAACCGATCGTGATCGCACGTAAACTTGATCATTCTAAAGTTTCCGGTACCATTTTTAGTACGTAGCACCCAGAACAAGATGCGCGAATTAACACAACGAAATTTAGAGACCTAAGTCTTTTAACTATGGATAATAAAGAACGATACAACCTGGTTTTCTTCAGCGGTATGCTCCATAGTCCTTAGTTAATCCTTTCACGAACACACAAACTATCACAAATTAAAGACTTAGATCTTTTGTTTCACAAAAAAACCACTAAAATCCGTAATGCAAAAAGCCTGTATTGCTCTTGTTGCTATGCAAACAAGAATGAGCTCTATGGTAAACGGGTACTCGGCAGTTGGGAGCCGAGTACCCGGTTCCCAGGAGTCGGTAAAGCTTTCTAAGTCTATAATCCTAGAGCCGCTGTCAGGGCCAGCTGTATATCAGAAGTAACAGAATGGTGAGTATTGATCGAAGGAGAATCAGAAGCTCCTTCCATAGTTAAATCCAGTAATTCCAGTAAACGAACCAGCAAATAGGCACACAGGAAAAGCAAAAGAAAACTGGGATTTCTCCACGCAAAAAAGCAATGTATCTCTTGTTGCTATGCAAACAAGAATGAGTGTCTCTGGCAGGCGGGTACCTGTTTGTTGGGAGCCGGGTACCCGGTTCCAGGAGCCGGTAAAGCTTACTAAATCTAGATTTCTAGAGCCAGCTATCAGGATAGCTTGTTATCAATGAGTAATGTAATGGTAAGTATTGATTGAAGGAGAAAGCCCATCTGAACATTTTTTCTCTTTTCGGTTTTGAACTGAAAATGTAAGAAAAAAGATTTAATCTAGGCCATTAGTGAAGGCGTAACTAATTATGGGTTAAAAATGTATAACATATTAAAAATATATTATAGATAAATGTGAGTGATATATATTTATGAATAAATGAAATCAAACTCACCTTCACAACAGACAATTCAATTCAACTAAAAGATAAACTTGTAATGACCCATTGCAGTAAATAAAATAGGAATAAAACGAGATTCAATGGAAGATATGCGTAGACTCAGTAGATCTGCATGTACTTGTACCCTATATTGTGCGCAAGTGTGGAGTCCAGTGTTTATATAAACTTCAATAGAACTGTACAGATGTTAAAGTCTGGACAATGGGCAAGTGCTTCCTGCTCAACTGACCATTAAAACCTTTGTCTAGTAAATCCTTCCAATTACAATAGATTAGAATATGTTCTCTTCCTCTCTTTCATGGGATGTGTTACGTTTTTGCTATTCATTTGTTCAACGATATATCAGGAAAAATTATGCATTATATATATATACAAGAAGCAATAACTTCAAGTAGTTTATTTAATTAACCAGAGGATGGAATAATCATAGATAGACAAACAGTCTAATGAGCCTATATATAAATTGCATTCCCATATTAATTTTGAAGGAAACTATACACGAAAGCTTTCAAATTTTCTTATGACACCAATTCCCCCCACCCCCCTTCACCAGAAAAAAACCTAGCAATGTAATTTTAAATTATTTAAAATCTGGTTGAACTAGCCAGCACCTCATTAACACCAGTCCTTAGGAGAGCATTTTCTGTGATCACCTCTACTTAATGTGGTCACACAATCACTGTCTGATTACATGGATTAGAAATAAGATACCTGGTCATCGAAGCAAACCATTCCAATACAGTTCTGTTGTTATTTTAAGGCCAAGCTAATGGGATCTCTAATGTACACAGAATTGTACATGACCAGAAACCACGCATTAATACCCTATTCAGGTAAGCACAGGATCAAAGCATATCCTACTTTTGTCTTCTAATCCCCCAATTAGCTACTTGAAAAATCTACATGACAGGTTTGATTTAATCCTTTCTCTAAACTAAGTATATGTAACTGGCTTACCAGTACAATATTATTCCAATGGTAGTAGATTATTATTAACCCTTTCACTGATGAATTCCCATATCTCATTTTCAAGGGAACCAAACAGGAAAACAATTAAATATTTTGAAATTAATTTGTCTGGAAGCCGTTGCTGCCTTAGGCAGCAACGGCTTCCAGTCAACTTAATTTCAAAATATTCAATAGAATAAGTTTTATATCATAAAGAATTCCTTTTCAGGGATTTGTCAGTGAAAGGGTTAATATAACACTTTAACACTTTCACCGGTAAACTCCCCATATCTCATTTTCAACGCAAGAAAATTGTTGAATATTTGAAAAAATTTTGGACTCGAGGCTGCTGCTGCCTTAGGTTTGACTGGAAGCTTCAGGTAACATTAATTTCAAATTATTCAACAGAATAAGTTTTATATTCTAAAGAATATTTTCATGGATTTGTTGATGAAAGTGTTAAGCCTTGAATTTGATCAAGAAAATTTAAATTTTGTCATAGAAAATGTCCATTTGCAGAACAAGAATATACTGGTATATATAATTTATTTACCACGGCAATGACCTCATAACAACCATTAGACCGTAACAGTTTAACCTTCAAATTCGGTCAGGAAAAGGTTTTTGTGGGCAAAGAAGACTTTTTGAAAATTCACCACTGAAACGACTGGCTCAGTTATCGAATAACATATCTCAAAGCAAAATTCTTGACGGAAACCTGTTGCTCCCTACACTCAAGCAGAAATGATCTTCAGTTGTATTTTGGAGGCCTGTGTCAATGCTTTGGGAACCCGACTTTGGGGCCCCCCCCCCCCCCCCAGTATCCCTCGCCACCCCCCCCCCCCCATGATTGCTAAAGGAGTGAATCACAGCTCAAACCATTCAAACTTTGACACAAGACAAAATCTTTTTTAACCCTTTCACCCTCAAATTTGTTTAAAAAAACTTAAATTTCTCATAGAAATGTCTACTTGCTGACCAAGAGAATACAATTTTTTTTAACTTATCACTGGAATGACTGGCTCGTTTATCGAACCAGTCATTCCAGTGATAAATTTTCAAAAATAGTCTTCTCTTGGTCTGCAAATGGACATTTTCCAAGATCACTGCACAGCTATATGTGTAGTCATCATTCTCAGACATTGCAGAGGCTGGTTTTGACTGGCTTGACCATTAAGGGGTTAGGTCAAGATAAGGATGTAACATTATACAGAGCATTTGATCAAACAAGTGATTCTTAACCTGTAGTGAATGTCCATTTGCAGGCCAAGAGAAACCTATTTTTGAAAATTTACCACAAGAATGACTGGCTCGGTTATCGAGTTATACCGGTGGGAAATTTTCAAAAATAGTCTTGTCTTGGTCTTCCAAGTGGGCATAAATTTATCATGACAACTGCAGAAGGGTTTTTGGCAGGCATGAGTGTTAGAGGGCCATTGTTAAAATAACTGTATAAATACATGTAGCTAAGCTCGTTTATGCTGCACGACGCATCACTTCCTGATTTAATGCAACGGAAGTGAAATTCTCGAGCAAAAAGAATCCTTTAATTTGTTAAACCAGTCAAAATGCATTATAGACCCAACAAAATGTGTCAAATTCTAGCTAGCTAGCACATACTGAACTCATCATGATAATGCCGACACGTGTATTAACCCTGTATTGGTCAAATCTGGTCAAGAAAATTTAAATATTTTCTTATTGAATATCCATTTACAGGCCGAGAGATTACCATTTTTGAAAATTGATCACTGGAAAGACCATAGCAGTGGCCGGCATGACCATTAAAAGGTTAACCATTTATTGGCCAAGTCAAAACTAAATTTAGAAAAATTATCACTGGAATAATTGGCTCAATAACTAAACCAATTCACCAGTCTTCTATTGGCCTGTAGATGGACATGCACCAGACAAGAATTTTAATTTTTGTTACCAATCTTGGCCATTAACTGTTTAACACTCAACCTGGCCGAAAAAACAAAAGCCTACAGTGATTTTGATAAATGTCCATTTCAGACATAAAAGACAAGCCAAGCCAGTCGGTCCAGTGATACATTTTCAAAAATAACATTCTCTTCACCTGCAAATGGATATTTTCTAATGAGAAAATTTAACTTTTCCTAAATTCGAGGGTCAATGGGTTGCTTAAAGAAGATAAATTGTTATCAAGATATTAAAGGCTTGAAATTGTTTAATATGCAGATATACATATCTATGTACAAAGTTCAGACCACTTCATTGTAGTGACGCAAATTAATATTCTATGCACATCTATACAGTGCCCACGGAATATCATGTTCAATCAGAATGCAATATTAACTTCTATCACACTGTGTCACAATATGGAGTCAAGATAATAGGGGGATCCGATCTGTCACTCAATTATACGATGTAATAATCATATAGGCTACTAACAATGTAATCATGTAACTAGAGAACCTCTTTGGATTGCCTGAAGCTTGTTCTCTCAGTGAGACCAAGTCATCACACGACTATCAAGTTCACCATGGAATGCTCATCAACACAAGTGTCCTTGTGGACACACTAGTGATCCAAACAGAAGCAAGGACATTATCTCTGACCCCTATACCAAACCCATGGCTATCTCAACTATTACTTGGCCTACCCTTCTTCCTGTAAGGATGCCAGCCCATATGGCCAATTTCTACATCTTAGACGCATCTGCACATGTCTACAAGACTACGACCACAAGTCTCCTCCTACAAGGTTGCTTTGAGAAAAGAGGATACCCCATATGCATCCTCACCACCGCAACAGCGAAGCCCAGACAACAACCCAGGCAAACACTACTGTACCCAGCATGACAGACCCAACACCAAATCAAAACACAAAGGCCTATCTTTGTCTGTGAATTCACACGTACAGGCATTTTCCTAAAAAAACCCATTAACAAATGTTGGCCAATCTTGGAAGCCAGAATAGCTTTGCATGTAAAACCACATCTTATTCAGGAAGAATAAAACTATCAAAGACACCATAGACAGAGCAAAAATAGATTCTAGGACTGAAGAATTCAAAATATTAAATATCAATGCCAACACATGTACAAAGTCGGCAGCGCATAGCTAGAAATGGGCGGGGCATAGCTAGGAATGGGTGGGCATAGCTAGGAATGGATCTCCTTCATTGCTACAGAGGCAGTAGACACCAAACACAGCGTTTTGGAAATGCTTTTGCTGAAAACTGTTACGGCCACATGTAGAAAACATTTCAAAAATGGTGTTGTGAACACAATTATTAGTTTAAATAGAATTTAACCCTCTAATGGTCAACATAGCCAAAACCGGCCTCTATAGTGGTCTTCAGGAATGTCCATTTGCAGGACAAGAAATTTTTGACAATTTACCACTGGAACATCTGGCTCAATAACAGAGCCAGTCAATCCAATGTTAAATTAAAAAAAAAAGTTTTCTCTTGTCATGCAAATGGACATTCAATAAACAAAATTTGAATTTCTTGAGAAAATTTGACCATTAAAGGGTTAATATAATATTTCAGTGGTGTCGGTGTACAACATCATTTGTAAGGCAGATGCTGAGGTTTAACCTCAATGGTAAAAAATGAACAAGAAAGGTATTTGCGTAGAGAATATCCAGTTCCAGGCCAAGAGTTCTAAGCCGATTTTTGAAAAGTTATTACTGGTAGTTCTGGTACAATGACTGGCTCGATTATTGAGCCAAGTGCTATTTTCAAAAGTTTTCTCTTAACAGTCTTGGCATGAAAATGGACATTACTCAAAAGCAATGCCGAAGCCGGTTTTAGTTATCTTGACCAATAAAGGGTGAAAAGCGCAGGTGGGCTGATGTCATGATATATATACACCTGTGCAAAAGTTAAGCACCACCCTATTTTTACGCACATGCGAGGGTATATTCATGTGCTATGAAGAAAGCAATAGCATAAACATTTATGTACCCATCCATCTTAGTGCAAGAGGTAATAATGCAACTAGAGGAATGCTGATTATGATGGTGGGGAAACACTATGTTTTTGTTTGAATTTGAAAACGAGGCCTGAATATGGTTACGTTGACACAACTGACAACTATTGCCCTACAGTTGACACACGTGGCTAGATTGTCATTAATGGTGTCTGAAAACGAAGTTTAACAGCTGTGCACGAGTTTGAGACTGTCATTATTAATACCGGGTATATCCACCTTGTGCCTGGATGACGGCCTGGACACGACGTCTCATGCTGGTCACCAACCGACTGATACGCCATTGTGGTATTCGTTGCCATTCAAGATGGAGTGCGTCTGTTAATTCCTGTAGGTTCTGCACAGGAGGATCCCTCCTTCTCACCATGTTTCCCAGAATGTCCCAGATATGCTCAATAGGGTTTATGCCAGGGCTCCTTGCTGGCCATGGTAGGGTTTCGATGGCATTCTGGCGGAGGTATTCATGCACAGCTCTAGCACGATGTGGTCGGGCGTTGTCATCCATGAATATAGGGTGGGTTCCAGGTGCATGATTTACAAAATGAGGGACCACAACTCTATCCAGTATGGAATCTTGATATCTTTGTCCATTTAGTGTTCCAGGTACAGTCAACAGATCCAGCTTACAATCAAATGAGATGCACCCCCATATCATAACGGAACCTCCACCAAATGGAACTTCTTCTATGATGTTACGTTGGTCGTACGCCGTGCGTCTGGACCTCCATACACGAATTCGACCATCTGTGGCATGAAGCAGGAACCGACTTTCATCGGACCAGTGTACCCGTCTCCAGGATCTCATGTTCCAGTGTCTTCTTTCGTTGCACCACCTCAGACGCTCCTCTTTGTGGTGTGCAGTGAGGAGAGGACGTCTGACAGGTCTCCTAGCTTTCATGCCAGCAGCATAGTCTCCTTTTGACGGTAGACATTGACACTCTATTGCGCGTTTCCCATTTCTGGATGAGCACTCTGCTATTGGTGAATGGAGATCTCCTAACAAGGCGTACTAGGGCTCGATCATCACGGGCAGTAGTCTTCTTCGGTCTTCCAGATCTAGGCCTGTCCTTCACCTCGTTAGTTTGCCCATGTTTTGCAATCAAACGACTGATTACAGTATGGTTAATGTTCAGCTGTCTGCCAATCTCTCTGCATGACATACCAGTGGTATGCATGCCTATGATTTGCCATTTCACACGATCACTTAACCGTCGTCTTGCCATAGCGGTTCACAATCAAGAGCTAATTCTCTCTGTACAAATAAACCACGGTCATGAACACAAAATTCCTAATCTTGTCGCCTAAATCTGTATGTAATGTTCTACACCTCAAACTGGACTTTTACATAACTGAACACGTGTGCTGTTTCCCGCCACGCACGGACATCAAGCGGCGTGAAGTCATGCATGCATGTGCATTTCGTACTTGGAATTATGTCAGCTAATGCGGGGACAAAAAGTATGGCAGCCTAGTTGTACCATCATGTTTCTACGTTCTATTGTTTTTGCTGGTGCTTAACTTTTGCACAGGTGTATATATGCACAGTTGTGCGCACAGACAGATATATATGCGTGTGCAATTGGATCAGAAAATTTTACGATCTAGTACTAGGTCCTAAGGATTATCACACATGGATTGTATTTAAGGCCCATCACATGGGGAGAGAGGAGAGGAGCACGTTGACTCGATTCATTTCCAGTGACATCATGCATCATCAACATTAGTTTTACCGTAATAATGTGAGCAAATAACTTAGACGTAACATAGTGAAATTTGACCTACAAACCTAACATTGACAATATAAAGTTGGGAAGATAAGATTTATTTAAGTGTACACACTCAAAATGCAATATCTTTATTTGTTTTCAAAATACTTTTAAGGAACACAATTATTTGCTAATTTAACCCTTTAATGGTCAAATCTGGTCAGGAAAATTTAAATATTTTATTATTGAATGTCCATTTACAGGCAGAGAGAAAACTATTTTTGAAAATTTATCGCTGGAATGACTGGCTCGTTTATCGAGCCAGTCATTCCAGTGGTCAATTTTCAGAGATTGTGTTCTTTTGGCCTGTAATCAAACATTTCACAAGACCTTAGCAGATGTTGTTTTGGCCGGTATGGCCATTAAAGGGCTAAAACAACACTCCATAATTCTCAGTTTAATCAGCGGAAAGGAGGGGGGTGGGGGGGGGCATATGATATACTAAAGCAACCAGTAGCTATGCCATGTATGATTAAGCTTCATTGCAGAAAGACAGATCTCTTACAAAAAACTTCCCACATACATAAATGTGTGTGAGCTAACTATAAATAGAAAACATATTTATAATATTCGGACAAAAGACATTTGTTAAAATTTGAGCCAAAGTGGATAAGTTTCCTACAGGTACATGCAGCTGTAGAGACGGATACAGACAGACAGAAAGACAGTCTATCAAAACATTACCCTCTTACCTTTTATGGGGTGATGATAAATCTAAATGTCAGTAAGCTCGGAAAATATGATATGGCTACAGACGATGACATAGACACAAAATAAACTATGATAATCTCTTTTTAAACATAGAGAATTGAGCTGTGTGTTAGCCATGTCTTTCATAATTTACCATGTTCTGAGCATTTTAACACTTTAATGATCAAGATTAGATCTCTAGAAATATTTAATTACGGAATTTCCGTTGAGAAATTTGAAATTTTCTGGAACAAATTTGAGGGTTAAAGCCTTTTAGGACTAAAGGAAAATTAATGGATTAGCGATGCTAAATCTCACATCAAAGGAACCAAAACAAAATGGTGGGAAATTAATGGAGCTTACTAGGTAGGAACATTCACAAAAACATCTTAGCAGTGAAGAAACGCATGTACATGCCCCTCACATGGGAACTCACACATTTTCACGTATAATGACAAATGACTTTACACTGTAGAAGATTACTGGTAAATACAGGTGTGAATGCCAATATTCAGACCTGATCAAAGGATTAACCCATCACTAATCCTACATTAATGATAATGCTAATTGTAAATGGTGGGAACTGCTTGGAACACAGAGATTATGTCCTTGTACCATATTTGATTTCATTTTGCACTTCATTCTCTACACATTTTGGTTAAAATCACATGCTGGAAATTTGGAAAAACGTGTCGTTTTGAGGAAATTTGAGCAGCCTTCCAATTCAAATTGTTTTCAAAATATCAGCTGGTTTCATATCAGTTTTGCTAAGAATATAAAATGAAGTTGGTGAAAGAGTGAGGATGACATTCAGCATTAAGACTTAGTGATCAAGATTTGTCAAGCAAATTTAAATCTCAATTCAGTCAATGTGCGTATGCTGGTCAAAAGAACATTTTTGAAAATTTATCACTGTAACGACTGGCTCAGTTATCAAGCCAGTCATTCCACTCAGTGGCAGTGGCAAAGTTCTCTTCACTTGTCCTGCAAATAGACTTTTTCAAACCCACTACAAAAGTGCAAAGGTCAGTTTCAACAGAGGTTGACCATTAACCTTTTTAACACTCAAGCCAGCCAAAAACGTCTTTCTGTAGTCATCTTGGAAAATTTCCATTTGCAGAGAAAAAGGACTATTTTTGAAGTTTTCACTAGAATGACTGGGTCTCTAAATGTACATTTTCTATGCGAAAATATAAATTTTCTTGAACACATTTGAGGGTTAACCTGTTCACCATTAAATCCCTGAAAGAGTATATTCTTTATGATAAAAAAACTTATTCTGTTGAATATTTTGAAATTAATTTGACTGGAAGCCACTGCTTCCTAAGGCAGTAATGGCTTCCAGTCAAATTAATTTCAAAATATTCAACAGTTTTCCTGTATGGTAGGGTTGAAAATGAGATAGATGGGGAATTCATCGGTGAAAGGGTTAAGTGTTAAATTTAGTAATTATAAATGCATACATAATATTAACCACATGTCTTCGACCCTTTAACCTTCAAATCGGTTTAAAAAACATTTTTTGCAGACCAAGAAATAGTTATTCTAGGGGCAAATTTTCAAAAATAGCCTCTTGGTCTGCAAATACACATTTCTCAAGGCCAAGTAATGCAGAATCACCCACCAGCTTGAGTGTTAAGTGGTTATTAAGATCATACAGGCAAGCTGACCATGAATATTTGAAAACTAATTTGACATGATTATATTATATTATGTCTATTATGCTAAAATTGTTCTCAAAACATGCAATACATGGCAATTCTTGTCACATTGTAATTGCACATGATTAATTGTTGTATATGCTTCATCTTATGAATGATCAAACCCATTCAAACGAAACTGACAAAAATAACAGGGTTTCATATCAATGGTGCTTCTAGATCTAGATTTAAAACACATCCAGGAATATATGCTAAGAAATATTCCATTCAGTAAATTGAAACTGACTTGACTGGAAGATTGATAAAATACTTGTAGTAAAATGTTTCTTGAAAGTCTGAATTAATACAGGATTGGTTTCCCTTGAGTGTGTTGGAACTAATTCAAACAAAGTTGTCTCCCTTTAATGTGTTTAAATTAGTCCAGACAGTTGGCTCCCTTGCTTATAATACAATGGTGATGCGGCCCTTTTATATATAAATTTTGCCATTTGCCATTAACTTTCACTATTTAATCCTTGTGTCAAGAAAGGGAGTGATGAACTGACCACCTGATATCCTGAAATTTGTTGTTGACTTGTTATAGTTTGTAGAGATAAACTATTGAATTTCTCACAAAATGTGATGCCAAGATATTTGATTTCTTTGCCATCATGACTCATGATGCAGTCCCATTGCTAACTGTGCAATTTTCAATGGCCATCGAGAATGACACAATTGAGGGATCCATTTCTAGCTATGCCCCATCCATTGCTACGTAATGCTAGCTAAGCTCTGCCTGCTTTTGTACAGGTGTTTAAATAGATTTACTTACTTTTAAAGTTGTTTCTGACCGCAGAAAACTACATTCCCAGAATGTTAATTTCATGGAAGCTATACGGTAACCTGTTGACCATTTTGAAACTAATTTGACTGGGAGCCTTTTTGTCTATGGCAGCAACAGCTCCTAGTCTAATTAGTGTCAAAATATTCAAAATAGGTTGTTTATTAACCCTTTAATGGTCAAGATTTTTTTTACAAGAATTGAAATTTTTCCTCAACAGTTTTGTAGCCCATTTGCAGTTAAAGACAAGGCAATTTTTGAAAAATTATCACTGGACTGTCTGGCTCCATTATCGAGCCAGTCATTCCAGTGATAAATTTTCAAAAATAGTCTTCTCTTGACCTGCAAATGGACATTTCTCAAGACCACTACAGAGGTCGGTTTTGGCCGTGTTTCAAGGGTTAAAGTGTAAATTCACCAAATAGTCCAAAGACATGTAAACAGTTACAGACTTGTTTTGGTCATGGGTGGCTATAAAGTGAACAAGTACAATACTCACTCTCCTGTACTCAATCCGCTTAAATTCAGGGCTAAATGCGACATTGGTGACCCGATCGTTCCATAGTCTGAAGTTGTTGGTGACATGTTGAGATTTGTATTTAACATTTTCAGTGACAGATGCTGTCCAAACTTTGACAGGGGACCGCTGCTAGGTGTTGATACCATTAAGCTGCTGCCGATTTCCATGTTGAGTATTTCTTACTGACTGTTCTTGATGTCTCGATTATGGCTACATAAAAATGCAGTACTTGGTGTCGTCTAAAGACTGAAAAACAAATTGATCATATTAGTCATTTGAGACCTGCAGTCACGCACTCTCTATTTTAACCTTTTGACACCACAGCAACTAACGCTGCATACTGTCTCTATATACAACAAAGTCAGCATTTATGTAGACTATGTATAGTTAGCTTTATACGCCTAGTGCCATTATTGTCATTGTTATCATATTGTATTGTCATAATGTGTATGTAATCTTCATGTATGGCTATATCGACCTGTTTACGATTTTGTGCCAATAAATATTCTGATTCCTTTTAATGGCTAAATTTAGTCAAGAAAATCAAAATGCCAATTTTTGAAATTTACCATTGGAATGGCTGGCATGGTTACCAAGCCAGTCTTTCCAGTGGCAACTTTTCAAAAATAGTCTTGACTTGGTCTGCAAATGGACATTCCCCAAGGATACTGCAGAGGCTGGTTTTGTCATGAAAGGGTTAAGCTAATCATCATATATTTATACTAGGTATGTGGTTGAATATATTCTGAAAATAATTTGCCTGCAATCTGACATCTCTTTCTGAACATTGAACCAACAGCTCCTAGTCAAATTTGTTTCAAAATAGAACAAATATTATATAAATAATTTACCAGCTTAATCATGTGAAAAAAATAGGTGGATGTGACATTAACATGATCATCATGTTAAACATGTGAAGCATTACTGAAGGATCACAATACAAATAACAACTTTCTAAATCGAACATTCAAAATACAATGGGAGAAATCAGTCAGCATATGCCAGCATGGAAATGTTGGTAACTGAGTTATTAAATTTATTAATTATTACAAATAATTATTCACTTCAGACTATGAATTTAAAGTGCATATTACTTACATTGCGTCATAAAAGTTTATTCCATTATTATACATATTCCCTTGATTTTCAGTTTTTGAGGCACGATTTAATCCAGAAGGCCTGTATTTAACATTTACATAATACTTTAATTTTACAAAATTTCACAAGTGCCTAAGCAGGGACATTACGTGATATATTTATACACACTATAATCAAAGCAAAATCTGGCAACAAAATATTCCAAGTCACAATCGGCACTTTCTGACAAGTGGGTCACTCGGTGTTGTCAGCGCTATCTCGCTTCCTACTTTGTTTCAACTGACAGGACGACGGCACAATATACTAATACCTACCAGTATTGTTCCGCTACATTTTGGTTGAAATGATTCGTCCCTTTCATCTGCCAAAAGCAGATCAAAGTCGGTAATTACTGCATGTCTAGACAAGCGAATGCTGTCCACCGCCACTGCATTTGAAAGCAACACAAGCTCAGCCAATCAGATTGCGAGCACCTTGCAAGCAACGACCAAGCCAGCTGATATCGCTGGTTAGCAACAAAGCGAAGGTAAATTTTTTCGAATAAAAATTATTTATTCACAAGGTATTTGATTTGTTTTCTCTAAGAAGGTCTTACACGTTGAGTGCCGCTGAATTTTAATTGCAAATAAATTCCTGAAATACATCTATGAATATTCATGAGTTTAATTTGACAGCGATTCGCGCAAGCGGTAGAAAACGGCGCGAAATTCCAACATTGATTATCAGATTTGCAGGCACCAAAATACAAAGGGCTTTAAAGCGGTTTATTTAACGTAAATACACGCCTCATTGTGTTTCAATTATTAATCAATTGTTTCACAGAATGTCTCTAGATTCTGGCCGAAACATGGAGAGGCGTAATGACACAGAAGAGCGATATGTAAGGACCAGAAATGGACAAGCTCAAGAAGAAGCAAGGAGAAATTTGTAAGTGACAGGCACACTGACAGCAGATAGATCTGTCAAGTCACAGCCGACAGATTTATTTGTTTTACAAATTTATTTCGGAAACTGTAGGCTGGCTATTTAACAAATGTTCTAAATTATTTCATAGTAAAATTTACTTAAATTATTACTAATCAAATTGGCTAAAATTATTCATAAAATTAACTTATTAATATTATTAATAAATAAAATTAGCGTATTAATAATAATAATAATAATAATAATAATAATTAATTAATTATTAGTATTAGTCATGAATGGATATTTAATAAATCTGAATTATACTAAAAGACAAACTAAAATTTTTTTTATTAACTTTTGTTTGAATTGGGCTCACTTCATTTACTGGCCATTAATTAGCATTATAGAGTAAGATGTTCTAAAGTCATGTAGTTACTATAAATAACTGAGCATTTCTTTTCTAGCTCACCACAGAAACGTGATAACAAATGTCGCTATGTTGATGAATATCGTGGACAACGTCAAGAACGCAACAACTTGAACTACCAAAGAAAGGGTGGACTCAGTCCACTGCGAAGCCCTTTGCGGCCAGAGAACAAGGAAGAAATGTCACATAGTGCTTCAAATAATGATAGAAGGTATATCATTTGGAAATTATGATAAATAATTGAGTCGCTGATGCAGAATTTTCCCAAGTGTGATTGCACACCTATATGACATAGCTATATAAGGTGGGTTTTACAATACCGCAATTCCAAATAAGTCATTCCAGTAGGAAAATAAACAAAGGGGTCTACTTTTGGTATGTAAATGAACATTAATCAAGACAACTGCTGAAGCCGGTTTTAACCAACTTGACCATCAACTGTCTGACTGCTGAATTTTTGCAGAAAGATTCAAGGATCATAACTCTTCAACTGCTGGATATTCAGAAAATAATTTAACTGAAGGTTGTTGCTGGTTATGCCACCAAGAACTTTCAGTCAAATTGTTTATAAGATATTCAGCATTTCCAGAGTTACTGTCCATTGAAATTATTGCTCCGTGGGTTCAGCTGTCGGACAAATTTATCCCATTAACCAGAGAACTGGTTTCGGCGACAGGTTTGCTTGAATTAAAACTGTTCAGTAAACGTGATCTCAAAATATTCAAGTCGGCCAATGTTTGTACTAAAGCAAATATCTTCGGCAAACATCTCCCTGTATTTCAACTCGACTTAAAAAAATAAACTGGACAAAATAAAGCGCTTTCTCGGAACCAACTTTAGAATGATCCCCACCACCACGATGCTATGCATCACCCACCCCATCTGGCGTCATCTGTTTTTGTTTTCTAAGCTATAGGCAGTAGTTCAATAGGATTATTGTTTGCTATGATTTCTAGAGACTTAGGACTTCACTGTTTTCTAAATTAATGTTAATTTTTTAGGTGGGTAACCACAAGGAGTTCAGTTTATTCCATGGCTATTTTTATTACCCTGATAATTCATTGTGCTAAATGGACCATTGTTGGCGGAATTAACCATTGCAATACTGTGTATTCAACATTATCTGCAAGAAGTGCCACTGTAGAAAGATGAATGCCATTCATTCTGAAACATTGAACTGCTAGAAGTGCTCGACAGCAACAGCTTGCAATAATGATGTTTTTAAAGTGAAGACTAGTTAGATGCGCATAGTAAAGGAACTGATTAAGTGAACCGATTAATCCGTTTAACCCTTTAACTGATGAATTCAGGCAACCATATATAAGAGTTGAATACTTTGAAATTAATTTGGCTGGAAGCATCCACAGCAACGGCTTCCAGTCAAATTAATTTCAAAATATTCAACAGAATAAGGTTTATATCGTAAAAGAGACACTTTTTCAGGGATTTATCGATGAAAGGGTTAATGGTCAAGATTAGTCTTCAAAATTGATAATATCATAATTCTGCTTAGTGAATGTCCATTTGCAGGCCAAGAGACGACAGTTTGAAAATGAATCACTGGAATGACTGGCTGTGTCATCGAGCCTGCCATTCCGGTCATAAATTCTTAAAAGTATTCTCTTGGTCTGTAAATGGTTGACCCATTAATCCTTTCACTCTCGAATTTGTTCAAGAAAATTTCAACTTTCTCATAGAAAATGTCCATTTGCAGACCAATAGAAGACTGTTTTTGAAAATTTACAACTGGAAATGACTGGCTCGGTTATCGTGCCAGTCATTTCATTGGTAACTTTTCACAAATAGTTCACATGGTCTGCAAATGGACATTTATCAAGATCACTGCAGAAGCCGTTTTTGGCAGATTATGAGCGTTAAATTTGTAACACCCAAGCTGGCCAAAAATGGTTGTGCCTTGGTCTTGAGAAATGTCCATTTGCTGACTCATTTGACTGGAAGCTGAATATGCTAACTTAGCAGCAACAACTTCTAATCAAGCTAGTTTACCTGTACTGTGTACATAGTGAAGAGAGAATGTATTATAACCCTTTAATGTCTAAGAAAATAAAAATATTTGCTTACTGAGCCAGCCATTCATGTGGTAAATTAAAAAAAATAGTCCTCATGGCCTGCAAATGGACACATTAATCAAGACAACTGCAGAGGCTGGTTTTGGTCGATGTTGGCATGAAAGGGTTATTTTTTAAACAACTAATTCTTTCAGGTAAGGCATATTCTGTTGAATATTTTGAAATTAATTTTACTGGGAGCTGTTGCTGCTGATGTTTAAGTTGAAAAATAAATTTCTAATATTTATTTTAATTTAATATTTCCAAGATCTGATTCCTGTAATAAATGTTTCCAAATTAGATTCACATATTTCTAAAAGGATTCAAAGTATTTTACCTTTCACTCGCACACTATCATCATAACATTTAGATGTTATAGAAAGCAATAAGCATTTGTGAAAATTCTTACCAACACACCCAGACACTTTTGCTAACACCTCATTCCCATATGTGTCAAAGTGTTCCTCTGATGGTTAAGAAAACATGATGGCAAGCTTAACTAGCTATTGTGGGGGCGTACCACTTGATTGTATTAGCTATTTTGTTCTAAGAGTACTCCAGAATAAGCAGTGACTTCAAATGGTAACAGCTTTCATGGTCTTCCACACCCACTCAGCCAGCCATGTCCACCATGTATGCATGCACTAATACATAACACGTCCTATATGTAGTACAGTGAAGAGCAGTCTACAATGTTATTACAAGCCTTCCTTGATCATCATAACCCGTGCACATTTAACCTGTCTTCTTGAAAGCTGTTGCAACAGCTTTCAAGAAGACTGGTTAAAATGTGCACACGTTATTATGGTATCATAACATTCAGCAGTAAAAGGCATGTTTCTTATTTTAGTGGTCTAGCTTCTGTGTATCCAGAGACAGGCTCCATTTAACAATGGGTGGGAACAGTGAGTAGACTTTCAAAACAACCCTTATCCAAACAACTTCCCCCCCCCCTCCCCCCTCCCCCCAAACAGTGAGAACCACAGTAGAACATGAATGGCTGGTTTGCCACTTTGAGAGATCCTATCCAGTAGTTTAATAACAGTCAATGATAGGCTAAGCAGAAATTCTGACCACCTACTAGCAGTGTTAGCCACTTGAAAAGAACTTGTGTTTTACCTAGCATAATAGGTGTAAATTATTCATTATAGTCTATTCTGTAACAACTGTGGGTCGCTTGATAGTTTTGGCTGCTGCTTTACTGGGAGAAATATAGAGGGAGGGGACATGCGACAACCTATTACTCGTAAATTACTGCCAATTGTTCTGTGATACATACTCAAGAACATATTAGTGAGTTAACATCTATTTACTAACTTACTATAATTTATTAGTTTTCTATTTATCAGGTAATTGACATTTATTATAATTCATTAACAGTTGCTCACTGATATGCTCCCTGATACTAGACTTATATGTCAGACAGCTGTGAGCTAGCTGTCAGTCAATAATAAATTATGTACCTTTTATCCTAACTGATTGAACATTTATTTGTGAAAAATATTTGTAACCCTTTCACCGATGAATTCCCCATATGTCATTTTCAACTCTACCACACAGGAACACTTGAATATTTGGAAATTAATGTGACTGGAAGGCGTTGCTGCCCTACAACTTCCAGCCAAATTAATTTCAAACAATTCAACAGAATGTTTTATATCCTAGCGAAAATACTTTTTCAGGGATTTGAAAGGGTTGATGCATGACAGGATAAATGACATTTATTAATTAATTTAACTCATTAGTGCCATTACCCATCACATTTGCTTAGGAAAATATTTTCTCATAGAAAATGTCTATTTGTAAACCAGAGTTCGTTTTTGAAAATTTACCAGTGGAATGACTGGTTCCGTCATTCCAGTTGTAGATTGTCAATAGATAGTCTTCTGTGTCTGCAAATGGATATATCTCAAGACCACTGCTGCTGTACCTTGATTGTTAAAGGGATAAAGTAAAAAAATTTGGATTTATCTTACTGTAACAAAGATTCTGTTGAAATTAATTAATCTTGTTCACAGTTTAACTATTATTCAGTCAAATTGTTTTCAATATTATTTTTTTAATGAAATGGTGAATTAAATTCCTCCCCATACAATGGTTAAGACTTGAAATTCTAGTATCAATTTCAAACGCAGATACACAGGAAAGCTGTTGAAGATTTTGATACAAATTTGGGCATAGGCAGCAACAGCATTCAGTTTGAAATTTTGTTTCAAAATATTCAGTAAAATATTCCTTACATCAGAAAGAATGTGCTGAGAAGGTTAAAGGATTAAACTAGCTTCTTTTAAGTCTTTGATTGCATTGAAAAAAAAATTAAAACTGCCAATTGAATGTCCATTTACAGGCCAGGTGAATACAATTTTTGAAAATTTATCACTGAAATGACTGGCTCGGTTATCGAGCCAGTCATCTCAGTGATAAATTTTCAAAAAATGTATTCTCTTGGCCTGCAAACGGACATTCCACAAGACCACAACAGAGGCTGATTTTGGCCAGTTTGACCATTAAATTGTTAACCCCTTTATCGCCACAAACCCGACTTTGTACTGAAAGGAATGTAATATTTTCAAACAAATTTCATTGACGGCTGTTGCCAATTTCAATATACTAAAGATCTTTATTGCATGGATAGATTGAATATCAGATAATTAAATTTCATGCTTACCCCTCAGCCAAAAACGGGATCTGCAGTGGTCTTGAGAAATGTTCATTTGCAAACCAAGAGATTGTTTTTGGAAATTTACCACTGGAATGACTTGCTTGATAGCCGAGCCAGTCATTCCAGTGGTAAATTTTCAAAAAGTGTCTTCCCTTGGAAGATACAACATGTATACTTTAGCTGTGTAACTGGCTTTTACAGTACATGTCAATGACCAATTGGTTGGCATTTTTTTTTAAAAACAAGTTCCTATTTGTAATGGCATGTTTTAAAGGAAGACACAGTTTAATGCAATAAAGCAGATTCTGAAATGATACATGTCATTTGAATGTGTTTTTAACAGAATTGAATCTTTGTACATACAATTTTAAAATTTAAGACTTGGATTAATTTTAGCTTTATTTTACACATGCAGGGCTAGGAATTAACTTTTTTATTCGTGATCCATACAGATCAGTAGACCAGAAAATTCACAAATCCATGGAATTTTTTACTGATCCGTACTGTCCAAACTGTAGTAATGCACAGAATATAAAATTAATTAATTGTTCTGAATGCACCATTTACACTATTATTAGGAAAATTAATCATTTAATCGTCAAGAAGTCAAAGTGTTTGCTTACGTAATGTTCATTTGCAGGCCAAAAGAATACTATTTTTGAAAATTTACCATTGGAATGACTAGCTCGTTTATCGAGTCAGTCATTCCAGTGGTAACGTTTCAAAAATAGTATTCTCTTGGCCTGTAAATGGACGTTTTTCAAGACCAGTATAAAGGCTCTTTTTGGTCAGCTTGACCACTATTTATGGTTAAAACACCACAGATAACACTAACTGGTTGAAGATGTAAGCAGTAAATCCTGTTTGAATTGTGTCATAAAGTTACTCCTGCTGAAACACAGTGATCCAGCCGGATCCTAAAGCAGTGATCCGTATATGAAAAAGGCCTACGGATCATGGGTTCTCCTTCGATCAATACTCACCATTCTGTTACTTCTGATATACAGCTGGCCCTGACAGCGGCTCTAGGATTATAGACTTAGAAAGCTTTACCGACTCCTGGGAACCGGGTACTCGGCTCCCCACTGCCGAGTACCCGTTTACCATAGAGCTCATTCTTGTTTGTATAGCAACAAGAGCAATACATGCTTTTTGCATTAAGGATTTTAGTGTTTTAAAATAATCTAAGTCTTTAATCAGTGATAGTTTGTGTGTTCTGAAAGGATAACTAAGGACTATGGAGAATACCGCCCAAGACAACCAGGTTGTATTGTTCTTTATTATCCATAGTTAAAAGACTTAGGTCTCTAAATTTCGTTGTGTCGCATGTTCCGATTTCTGACCCCATAGAATCTGGGACGTGTGCTAGCAACGATATATGCCAGACGATCGCCTTCTTTAAACCCCAACAGGCGATCGGCAGATATGAAAATAGGTGTTTGCTACGGTATTTCTAACACGAATATCGGCTGACGTCGTTCTCCGTAGAATCCGAGCGGGTGACGTCACACCCGGTCGCTCGGATGTTTATGTGAAGAAAAATTTTTTCATTAATTCCCGCATCTTGTTCTGGGTGCTGCGTACTAAAAATGGTACCGGAAACTTTAGAATGATCAAGTTTACGTGCGATCACGATCGGTTTGCAATGATCGGTGGTTTCAAAATTCTTGAGTAGATGTGTGGTCTGCGGTTTTACCGTGTGAGACAGCAGTTGTTATACATTTTGTTGTTTTCTTCACATATCGTGCTGCGTTCGTTAGGAGTATAATTTATATTGATTAGTAAATATACCCTGAATGCTATGCGATATGATTCCTGGAGCCGTTACACATCCTGTAGGATCTATTATGGGTGTGTTGTGCCCGCCGCGTACTTGTCGTCATAATCAATGCGATCGTTGTAACGTGGCGGGGTGGGGTGCGGGGAGGTTACGGTTAATTTATGAGTCAAAATATTTGAAAATTAATTGTCTGCCTTCCATCCGTGTCTCGTTCCGCTTGTTTATTGTAGGTTTGTGCTTATTTTATAGGCCAAGCCAGCCCCGCCATCATGTGACGACTGCCATAAGTTTGTCCGTGTAATGTTCAAGGACCATGTCTGTTTTAGGTGTGCCCTGTGTAATATAGATCATAGGTGTAATGTTTGTGCAGTGTGGTCCGTCGAAACGATGGTTAAGTTCCTTGCCCAGAAGGACTTGGCTGGGTCTGACGCGGGGTCAGGCGGTCCGAGAGGAAATCGTGGAGTGCCCGGTTCGGCCGGTGGGGGTGCTCCACGTCCCCAGCTGGAGGTGGCGGAGATTTGGTCCGGCTGTGCAGGGTTTTTCTGCATAGCGTTCTGCCCACGCTGGTGTCGTCCCTGCTACCAAAGGTTGGGGGGCAGTTTCTCCCCATGCCTGGTACGGATCCTGTCCTCGGACAGGATTCTGGACTGGTTACCGAGGGGGCCGTCTCGTACGGCCCCTGGCAGTCCCGTCTGGTTTCGGCCAGACAGGTTTCTGTTTCTCTGCGGCCACCTCCGGGTGGTCCAGTAGCGGTGGCCGGTCCGTCAGGTGTGGGAGCCGTCCGCCAGGAGTCTGAAGACGAGGAGGCTGAGGAGGAGAGGTTGCTGTGGCCCGTGAAGCCGCAGGTGGAGAATATGGAGGTTGATTCCGTCCTGGACGGAACCGGCCTCCATTTGTCTGGTTTGGCGCAAGCCAGGTCAGCGGCTCCGCCTGTGGCTGAGGCAAATCCGTTACCGTGCACCGGTTCCGTGCGGCTTGGTTTGGCACCAGCCGTCACGGGAACGGGTGTGCCGGGCCGGGCGTGGTACTCACCTATCTCGCCTGGTCCGGCAGTCGGACGTGGGGTGCCGTTGGCGCCCGTGTCCGGCTATGGTTCCGCGACTGCTACGGGGCTGTACGGTTTTCCGTGCGGACCTACCCCATGGACCGGAGTGTTTCATGGGGTGGCGGCGGAACCGTGTGGTACCGGAGTGCCTGGTGTGTCAGCCGTGGCTCCTTGCCGGGAGGCCGTGGCTGGCAGACCCGTTAGCACGTCAACGGGTGACGTGTTTGCGGGGGCGTCTTCATCGGAGGTAGATTGGTCAGATGCTCTGGCGTGGCTAGCCAGGGTTGACCCGTCTGTGGTTTCGGCCACGGCCGATGAAGATGCGCCCCGTCCGTCGGTTGCGTCGATCAGGACGGGGATTTAGCCCGCGGCCCGGATCCAGTCAGTGGGACTGGATCCACGGTCCATAGAATTGTTGGATGCTATTTATAGCAAACAACTGATGACCAAGGGTCAGCTCCCTGCGGCCTCCAGGGAGGTGCGGGCAAGATGTCGTATTCCGCGGGGGAATACGACAGGTATGGTGTAGTCCCGTCGGTCACGGAGGATGACCGATGGGTACTGGGCGTCCAGAGTGCCGTGGCGGGTCGCCCCGGTCCGGCACTTGTAGACAAGTCTCAGGTACACCAGGAAGAAGTCCTGTCCCTATGTGATGAGGGTGTGAGGGCAGCGATGAGCGCTGTCAACCACTCTTATCGTCTCCTTCAGTCGGTGTGGGCTGAAGCGGGGGCAGGCCACCCTGTGCCACCTGTGGCGCTTTCATGTGTCAATGACGGTATGGTGCTGTCGATGGACGCATTGGCAAGGGTGCAAGCGCGTGTGACGAAATCCAGGAGGCAAATAGTCATTGACCATATGCGTCCGGCTACGGCAGTCAGGGAGCGTCTTCTTGGGACGCCCCTGACAGGGCCTAGCATCTTCGGTGGCCAAGCGCGGGCCATCTTAGAGGATACCGCCAGTATCACGCAGAATCGGTTAGCGGTAAACCTACAGCTAGAGTTAGTGCGGCAAGCGCACGCACTAGGGGCTGTGGGGAAACCGCTAACGGGACAACCTTCAAAGAAGCAGAAGAAGCATAAGGGCAAGGCGAAAGCTAGGCCTGTTGCGACTTCTGCTTCAGCTGGGTTTTCAGAGCCGCCGCCGGCGAAGAAGCCCAGGAAGGTTGTAGAGGCACCTACCCTCCCCAATGTTGCTCCTGACCGCCCTAGAGGCGGGAAGGGCAAGGGGAAGGGTAAGGGTAAGGCCTCAAAAGGCGGACAGAAGGGGCCGAAGCGTACCTGAGGGTACGAAAGCTCCCTTCATATCCGCCTGGACCGCGCCTGTGCGACAGGAACAGCGGTGCCAGTTATACCCGTCGTGCCTAGAACGAAATGGGTCTCTCTCTCGTTGAGAAAGAGGGGGGGGGGGGGGGGCGGACTGCGAGCCGGACAACCCCATTAGACGTCGAGGCGTCTATGGTGGGTGGAAGGCTCATGCGTTTCGTCGAGGCCTGGCAAGGTGTGACGTCAGACAGTCTGGTCCTGGGATGGTTATCCCAGGGTTACATGCCGGAGTGGTGGGACTTTCCACCACAAAATCTGTCTTTGGCACCTGTCTGGACACCCGTACCAAGGGAGCCAGACAAGTTAGAAGCCGTTCAAAAGGAAGTGTCGGGTTTGCTTCTGAAGGGAGCAATAAAACCAGCAAACCGAAACACTCCAGGCTTCTATTCTAACATGTTCCTTGTCCCCAAGAGCACAGGGGGATGGAGACCCATACTCATTCTCAGGCCATTAAATTGGTTTATCCATACGCCTCGGTTCCAGATGGAAACGCCGAGGTCGGTAATGCGGGATTGAGGAAAGGAATGTGGTGTGTATCGATCGATCTGAAAAATGCATATTTCCACATTCCTATGAATCGGAGTTGGCGCAGGTTTCTGAGATTTGCGTTTCAGAATCAAGTATGGGAGTTTACAGTTCTCCCGTTTGGCCTGTCGACAGCTCCGAGGGTTTTCACAAGAGTGGTCCTTGCGGTGACAGTGTTTCTCAGAAAAGAGAACGTGGCGCTACACACCTACATAGACGACTGGCTGCTCAAGGCAGAATCGGCAGCCAGGTTGAACGTGGATACTGCTCTGACTCTGCAGTTACTTTCATATCTACGCTGCATAGTCAACGAGGAGAAATCCGAGTTGACGCCCACTCAACGTTTCGTTTATTTGGGGATGCGATTCGACCTCGAGGAGGGCAGGGTTTACCCGTCAGAGCCCAGAGTGGTCTCTGTTAGCCATCCTCAAGAGTGTTCGAGTGGGAAACCACCTTCAGGCGAGGCGGTTCCTTCAGATGCTGGGCATGATGGTCTCCATGGAGCAGGTTATCCCGTACGCTGCTCTAATGCGAAGGCCTATCCAGTTGTATCTGATGTCTCTGTGGAAACAGAGAACAGAACCCCTGTCAAAACTGGTGCCAGTTTTGGAGCCGATAATATCGCATCTTCTATGGTGGAAACAGCGTCAGAATCTCCTATTAGGGGTTTCGCTGCACCTACCCCACCCCCAGCTGTCCGTCTACACGGATGCATCACTGGAAGGGTGCGGTGCCTGCCTGGGAGAACACCAGGTCTCTGGCACATGGACTCTCCCGGAGAGTCAGCTGCATATCAATTTGTTGGAAATGATGGCAGTGGAACTGGCGTTGGAAGAGTTCCTTCCGATGATCAGGGGCAAGGTGATATTGATACGGTCGGACAATTCGACAGTAGTATCATATATAAATCGCCAAGGCGGGACCAGGTCGCCCACTCTGTGTATCAGGGTGTGGCACTTGATTCAATGGTGCAGGAATTACTCGGTTGTTTTGAAAGCAGCTCATATTCCTGGCCGATTGAACATTCTGGCGGATGCTTTGTCTCGCAGACAGAGAATCCTGCCAACAGATTGGTCCCTCAACCCTCCAGTTCTGCGACGGATCGTCGAGCATTGGGGCAAACCCAACGTGGACTTGTTCGCCACAAAGGAAAATGCTCAAATCATGACATATGTCTCGCCGATTCCAGATCCAAATGCCGTCGATACAGACGCTCTGGCGATAAGCTGGGGAGGGATGCACGCTTACGCGTACCCACCCACCATTCTTCTACAAAGGTATTGGTGAAGGTCAGGGAGGAACCGTGTCTGGTCCTGCTAATAGCGCCGTATTGGCCGAGCAGGGCGTGGTTCACGGATCTTCCAGATCTGCTGGTGGAAAATCCTGTGCAGTTGCCCGAGATTCCGAACATAATCTCCCAGGCCAAGGGACGCTTCCTACACGAGCGTCCCGAAATGCTCAAATTGACTGCGTGGATGTTATCAAACAACGTTCCACGTCGGAAGGCTTTTCTCGACAGGCTGCTGATTTCATCGCGGCTGCGAGGAGGAGGTCAACCTTCAAGTCATATAACAACAAGGTTAACAGATTTGCAGACTGGTGTGAAGAAAAGGGTATTGATACCTTTCAATCCACTATCAGCAAATAGCAGACTTTCTCTGTGAGCTGGTCTTTTGAGGACTAGCTCCCGTCACAGTTGCTGGATACAAGTCAGCTTTGGCATCAGTTATCCCTTCTCTAGCCAACAGGGATAGTCCAGAGGTGGCCCAGTTAAATGTGATGTTGAAGGGAATGAGCAATCTCCGACCGAGACAACCGGTAGTCATTCCAGCCTGGAGTCTATCTTTAGTGCTTAATGTACTGGCCAGCACCCTTTCGAACCATTGCGTTCGGCTAGTCTAAAGCATTTGACTCTAAAGGCGGTTTTTCTATTGGCAGCTTCTTCAGCTAGAAGGCGCAGTGAGATCCATGCGCTTTCGGCAGAGAGGAACCGATTTATAGTTTCTGGAGAAGGTCTGCGTCTTCTGCCTAGAGCAGAGGTTATGTCAAAGAACCAATCTTTGAGATATCCCGGCAAACCGATCATTATACCGAAGTTAACTAGGTTTGATCGTGATGCCAGTCTCTGGTGCCCGGTCCGTGCTTTGACTAAGTACAAGAAACGGACTGACTCGTTACGGTCGAACGATAGACATCTGTGGATCTGCCATAAAAAGTCTTATGGCACCGCATCCATGGATACTATCTCTCGTTGGGTGGTCGAACGCATTCAGACTACTCACGAGATGGCGACTGGGCACCAGGTGCGAGGAGTAAGGGCACACAATGTCAGAGGAATAGCCGCCTCGACCGCCCTTTACAATGGTGTTCCGTTATAGGACATCATGGCCGTTGCACAATGGCACTGTGAGTCCTCATTCATGGATTACTATATGAGGGATGTGTCAGACTCAGCCAATCCACTCGCTTTAGCTGTTTTGAAACGATAGTTAGTGACCACACTGCTTTTCACCCTTTTCTCACTTTGGTAAGAAAAGAACCTAAAGCAGGCATGGTCAGGCGAGAGGATGTCAACCAGATTGTGTCACCGATGGCCGAACCGGTGAATGGTTGGAGGCGGTCGTCTGAAGTCCAATTATCATAAGGTAATTCAATAAGTGAGAGTTTCTTGTATTATGTATATGTATCATGTTCATTCATCTTATATATTCATGCTCATTCCCAGGCTAATACATGGAATATGCAGGGAGTAGTTAACCCTCTTGGCATATTTGTGTTTTCAGGCGAGATACATGTTCGTTAGTTCTCTCCCTTTTCTTAGGAGGAAAAAGGGGGGTGGGGGCTGTGACGCGAATGTGATTCGGTTCCGTGAACTTGACGGTCCTTTTAGGTCTCCGTTAGTCAAGTTTGAAGTCTAAAATCTTTCTCCAAGGGGCAAAATTAGCATTTATGGCTTGCCCCTTCCCACCAGGTTACTGATCAAATCTGGTGTATATCAGAAGTAACAGAATGGTGAGTATTGATCGAAGGAGAATGCAGGAAATGTCAATTTCCCTTTCTCCGAGATCTAACAATACTCGCCATTCTGTTACGGACCCAGCCTCCCAGCCCCACGGAGGCAAGCCATAGTTTTCTCTTGTTTGGTGGCTATGCAAACAATATGAGCTCTATGGTAAACGGGTACTCGGCAGTTGGGAGCCGAGTACCCGGTTCCCAGGAGTCGGTAAAGCTTTCTAAGTCTATAATCCTAGAGCCGCTGTCTGGGCCAGCTGTATATCAGAAGTAACAGAATGGTGAGTATTGTTAGATCTCGGAGAAAGGGAAATTGACATTTCCTGCAATCTGTGGTTAATTTCTTGGCCTGCACATGTGGTTTATGTAATAGTATTGTCAATGATTCCGCCCTCACCCATCACACAGCTTTGTGGTGTAGTTGGTAGTGTTGATGTGCGTTCATGAATCTCTAGCAGCCAGATTCTAAGTCAAAGTGCCAGTATCAATTCTGCATTCAGGGATCTGAATGGCTTTAAAACAATTTCACCGACAAATCCCTGAGAAAGTACATTCTTTATGCCTAAGGCAGCAATAATGTCTTCCAGTCAAATTAATTTCAAGATGTTCAACAGTTTTCCTGTATGATTGCCTTGAAAATGAGATATGGGGAATTCATCGGTGAAACAGTAAAAAGCTATGAACAGTCCTGGTGCGTTACACCTTTAAATAACTGTTTAACCCCAAATTTGTTCAAGAAAATTAAAAATTTCTCAGAAAATGTTAATTTTCAGGCCAAGAGATGATTATTTTGGAAAACATTACTTAAGATAGGCTGGATTATTGAGCCAGTTATTCCAATGGGAAAATTTCAAAAATCGTCTTCTCTTGGTCTGCAAAAATTGCCATTTTCCAATAACAGTGCGGTCGCCATTTTTGGCTGGCTTGAGTGTTAAAGGGTGAAGCGTCGGCTCTCTTGAATGGTGTCTGTGGCAGGGGGTACATGTTGTGACCTGGCAGCGGCCGTCCCATGCCTGTCCCCGTTTGAGGGCACCGGGTGGCCAGTTGTCGCGCAAGCTTACCTCTCCTTCGAAACCGGGAGCACCAGTCGAGTGAGGTCGGTCCGCCGAGGCGGAGACTGTCCACACCCGGGAGCCCACTGAGGCGACTCGCGGGTATCTGTTCTGGTCTCCGGGCTTGCGATGCCGTTCCCATGACACGAGGCTGGGGACTTCCCAGGTTAGCCGTCTCCTTGGAGATGTGCAACTCCGGCTGGACATTTCCAACACGGCAGTGTGTCTGCGATGACGTAACGAGAGGGCTGATTCTTCCCTGGCGGTTGGTATGCCGGTTTCATTCCCGAATATTCGTTTCTCCTTCGATCAATCATTACATTACTCATTGATAATACAGCTATCCTGATAGCTGGCTCTAGGAATCTAAATTTAGAAAGCTTTACAGGCTCCTGGAACCGGGTACCCTCCTGCCAGAGACACTCATTCTTGTTTGCATAGCAACAAGAGAATACTTGCTTTTTGTTCTTGGAGAAAACTTAGTTTTATTTGTGTTTTTCCCTGTGCCTATTTGCTGTTTCTTGTTTCTGGATTACTGGATTTATTGTGGAAGGAGCCACTGAATCTCAGGTCGTATTCATTCATTTTATTTCTCTAGTTATATGGAGACGTATGTCTCTGAAATTTTGTGTGTTGCATGTCCCATTTTCTGACCCCGGAACTGGGATGTGTGGTTACAACGAAATATGCCGGATAAGATCGCCTCCTTTAATCCCAATGGCGATCGGGCAGTAATATGAAATTAGGCATTGGTTTACGGTTTTATAACGCTAAAATCAGCTTACGTCGTTCAACCGTGTGGTTCGAGCAGGTAGCGTCACAGCCTTTTATTTCTCAGATTATTTGGTGAAGGAAATGTTTCATTAATTTGCACATCGTATTCTTGGTGCTGCGTGCGTTTTGTGCCAGAAACATTAGAATTATGTGAAGTTTTACGCGTGATCACGATCTGTTTACATGGATCGATGATTTCAAAATTCTTGATTTAGATGTGTGTTCTGCGGTTTTACCATGTTTTACAGCAGTAATGTTAATTCATTTTGTTGTTCCTTCACGTATTGTTTGGCTTTCGTTTGAGTAGTATAATTTTGAAATTAATTCTCAAATATACCGCGAATGCATCCGATATGGTCCCTGGTTCCGTGTTTATGCATCCTGCAGGATCAATTTATGGGTGTATTATTGGTCCGCTCTCGTTCTTGTCGCCGGCTTACGCGATGTTGGTTGTAACGTTGCAGGTGTTGGTTAACTTATAATTTATTGTCAAAATATTGGAGTTATTTGTCTGCCTTCCATTTCTGTTTCGTTCCACTTATTTAGGTTTTGTGCTTGTTTTCAGGACAAGCCTACCCCGCCATCATGTCCTGAGTGTCATAAATTCGTGAAGGACGCATTCAGGGACCATGTCTGTTATCAGTGTTCTAAATGTAACGTTGAGGATAGGTATAATGTCTGTGCAGTGTGGCCTGTCCAGTTATTAGTCAAGTTCCTTGCCCAGAAGGACGTGGCTGGGTCTGACGCATGGTCAGGCAGTCCGAAAAGAAACCGAGGAGTGTCCATTTCGGCCTCTGGGGGTGCGCCTCATCTGCAGTTGGAGGGTTCAGAGATGGCACCCCCCCAGCATGGTTTGGGCCTTGCATGCTGTCCTACCCACGCTGGTATCGTCTCTGATACCGAAGACTGTGGTGCAACCTCTCCGTGTCCGGTACAGACCCTATCCTTGTGCAGGTTCTGGACTGGTTACCGAGGGGGTCATCTTGTATGGCTCCCTGGCGGTCCCGGTGGGCTCCGGCCTGGTGGGTACTGCTCTGCAGCCACCTCCGGGTGGTCCAGTATCGGTAGCCGGTCCATCGGGCATGGAAGCGGTTTGCCAGGATGGCTCCAGCTCCAGTGTCTCTTCATCCGGTGACGACTCTTCGGGGTCGGAGGATGAGGAGGCCGAAGAGGAGAAGCTGTTGCGGCCTGAGATACCGCGGGTGGAGCGCATGGAGGTCGATTCCATCCTGGACGGAACCGCCCTCCATCTGTTTGGCTTGGCGCAAGGCATAGCAGTCGCTCCGTCTGTCGTTGAGGCCACACCGGTACCAGGCACCCATCCAGTGCTGGTTGGTTTGCCACCAACCGACATGGTGACCAGGCTTGGCACTCACCTTTCTCGCCTGGTCCTACGGCCACACACGGGTCTGCACGGTTTTCCGTGCTGGCCTACTCCATGGAACAGTGTTTCATGGGGTGGTGGCGGAACCATGCGGTACCGGTGTTGCTGGCTTTCCAGCAGTGGCTCCTTGCCAGGAGGCCGCTGCTGGTAGACCCGTGGACACATCAATGGGTGATGTGTTCACGGGGGTGTCTTCCTCGGAGGTGGGCTGGTCCGATGCTCTGGCTTGGCTAGCCATGGTGGACCCGTCCATTGCTTTGGCCACGACCGAGGAAGACATGCCCTGTCCATCGGTTACAGTGATTCAAATGGCAGTCTTGTCTATTGGACTGGATCCAAACTTCAAGAAGTTGCTTGAGGCTATTTATGCCAAGCAACTCATGACCAAGAGCCAGCTCGCTGCGGCCTCCAGGGAGGTGCGGCAAGGTGCCGTATCACCAGGGGGGAGTACGAGCGGTATGGTGTGGTCCCAACGGTCACTGAGGATGACCGTTGGGTTCTTGGTGTCCAGAGTGCCTGAGCGGGTGGTCCCGCTCAGGCACTTGTGGACAAGATCCAAGCACACAATGAGGAAGTCCTGTCCCTTTGCGATGAGGGAGTGAGGGCAGCTATGAATGCTGTCAATCATTCCTATCGCTTGCTTCAGTCGGTGTGGGCTGAAGCTGGGGCAGGCCTCCCTGTGCCACCTGCTGCGCTTTCGTGTGTCAATGACGGCCCTGTGTTGTTGATGGACGCGTTGGGTGCAGGTGCGGGTGACCAAGTCCAGGAGGCAGATGGTCCTTGACCATATGCGTCCGGCTATGGCTGTCAGTGAGCGTTTGCTTGGAACAACGGTGTTGTTCCAAGCATCTTTGGTGGCCAAGCGCGGGACATCCTAGAGGACACGGCCAACATCGTGCAGTCGGTTAGCGGTTAATCTTCAGCTAGAGCTAGTGCGTCAGGCACATGCACTAGGGGCTGTTGCGAAACCACTAACTGCCCAACCTTCCTCCAAGAAGCAGAGGAAGCATAAGGGCAAGGCGAAAGCCAAGCCAGCTCCTTCTGCTATTGCTGGGCCTTCTCAGCCGCCTGCGGCTAAGAAGGCGAGGAAGGTTGTGGAGGCTCCTGCCCACCCTAGTGGTGGTCATGATCGCCCGAGAGGCAGGAAGGGCAAAGGGAAGTCATCCAAGGGTGGAAAGAAGTGAGAGAATAGTACCTGAGGGTATGGTAGCTCCCTTCATATCCGTCTGGACTGTGCCTGTGCGACAGGAACAGCGGTGCCAGTTAGATCAGTCAAGCCAAGACCAAAATGGTTCTCTCTCGTTAAGAGGGGGCAGGGGGTGGGGTGGTGTGGGGTGGGGGAGAGTGGATCGCGAGCTAGACACCCGCGTTAGGCGTCAATGTGTCTACAGTGGGTGAAAGGCTCATGCGTTTCGTCGAGGCTTGGCGAGGTGTGACGTCAGACAGTCTGGTCCTTGGATGAAATATCCCAGGGGTACATGCCAGAGTGGTGGGATTTCCCGCCACAAAATCTGTCTGGCACCTGTCGGGACTCCCGTTCCAAGGAAGACAGACAAGTTAGAAGCCATTCAAAATGAAGTGTCGGGTTTGCTTCTGAAGGAAGCAATAAAACCAGCAAACCAGGGCACTCCAGGCTTCTACTAAAACATGTTCCTTGTCCCCAAGTAGAGACGCATACTCAATCTCGGGCCATTGAATTGGTTTATCCATACGTCTCTGTTCCAGATGGAAACTCAGAGATCGGTAATGGCAGGATTGAGGAAAGGAATGTGGTGTGTGTCAATCGATCTGAAAGATGAATATTTCCACATTCCAATGAACAGGGTTGTCACAGGTTTCTGAGATTCGCTTTTCAGAATCGGGTATGGGAGTTTATAGTCCTCCCATTTGGCCTGTCGACAGCCCCAAGGGTTTTCACCAGAGTGGTCCTAGCGGTGACAGCATTTCTCAGAAGAGAGAACGTGGCGCTTCACACCTACATAGATGATTGGCTTATCAAGGCGGCCACACCAGCCAGCTTAGGAGTGGATACTGCTCTGACTCTGAAATTGCTTTCAGATCTAGGCTGGATAGTCAACAGAGAGAAATCCAAGTTGACACTCACTGAGCACTTCGTTTATTTGGGGATGCGATTCGATCTCGATGAAGGCAGGGTTTACCCGTCAGAGACCAGAGTGTGTCTCTGTTAGCCATCCTCAAGAGTTTTCGATTGGGAAACTACATTCAGGCGAGGAGTTTTCTTCAGATGCTGGGCATGATGGTCTCCATGGAGTAGGTAATCCCGTACACTGCTCCAATGCGAAGACCTATCCAGTTGTATCTAATGTCTCTGTGGAAGCAGAGAACAGAACCCCTGTTGAAGCTGCTACCGGTTGGAGCCAATGATGTCGCATCTTGTATGGTGGAAGGAGCATCAGAATGTGGTAGGAGTCGCTTCACCTGCCCCACCCCAGCTGTCCGTGTACACAGATGCATCGTTGGATTGGGTGGGGGGAGGGGGTTAAGCCTGGGAGAACACCAGGTTTCGGGCACGATTCTCCAAGAGAGTCAGCTTCATATCAATCTATTGGAAATGATGGCAGTAGAACTGGCATTGGAAAAGTTTCTTCCAGAACTCAGGGGCATGGTGATATTGATACAGTTGAACAATTCGAGAGTAGTATCATACATAAATCGCCAAGGCGGGACCAGGTCACCCACATTGTGTGTGAAGGTGTGGCACTTGATTCAATGGTGCAGGAATTACTGTTGTTTTGAAAGCAGCTCACATTCCTGGGCGATTGAACATTCTGGCGGATGCTTTGTCTCGCAGACAGAGGATTCTGCCAAAAGAATGGTCTCTCAACCCTCCAGTTCTACAAAGGATCTTCGAGCATTGCGGCAAACCAAACGTGGACTTGTTCGACACAAAGGAAAATGCTCAAATCATGACTTATGTCTCGCCGATTCCAGATCCAAATGCCGTCGATACAGACACTTTGGCAGTAAGCTGGAGAGGGATGCACGCTTATGCATATCCGCCCACCATTCTTCTGCCAAGGATTTTGGTGAAGATCAGGGAGGAGCCGTGCCTGGTTCTGCTAATAGCGCCATTTTGGCCCAGCAGAGTGTGGTTCACTGATCTCCTGGATCTGCTGGTGGACAATCCAGTGTAGCTGCCCGAGATTCCGAACATAATCTCCCAGGCCAAGGGCCGCTTCCTACACGAGTGGCCCGAGATGTTCAAATTGACTGCATGGATGTTATCAAACAACGTTCTACGTCGGAATGGTTTTCTCGACAGGCTGCGAGTTTCATCGCAGCCGCGAGGAGGTCAACCTTCAAGTCATATAACCACAAGGTTAACAAATTTGCAGAGTGGAGTGAAGGAAAGGGTCTTGATCCTTTTCAATCCACTATTCAGCAAATAGCAGACTTTTCTGTGAGCTGTTCTTTACGGGACTCGCTCCCGTCACAATTGCTGGATACAAGTCAGCTTTGGCAACAGTTATCCCTTGTTTAGCCCACAGGGATAGGTCAGAGGTGGCCCAGTTGAATGTGATTGTGAAGGGAGTGAGCAATCTCCGACCGAGACAACCGGTAGTCATTCCAGCCTGGAGTCTATCTTTAATGCTTAATGTACTGGTCAAGCACCCTTTCGAACCTTTGGGTTCGACTAGTCTGTAGCAGCTGAGTCTAAAGGCAGTTTTTCTATTGGCAGCTTCCTCAGCAAGAAGGCGCAGTGAGATCCATGCGCTTTCAGCAGAGAGGGACCGATTTATTGTCTCCGGAGAAGGTCTGCGATTGCTGCCAAGAGCAGAGTTTATGTCAAAGAATCAATCTTTGAAATATCCCGGCAAACCGATCATTATACCGAAGCTAACTAGGTTAGATTGTGATGTCAGTGCCTGGTGTCCAATCCGTGCTTTGACCAAGTACAAATAACGGATGCACTCTCTATGGCCAAATGATAGACATCTGTGGATCTGCCATAAGAAGCCATATGGCTATCTCTCATTAGGTGGTTGAATGCATTCAGACTACCCATGAGATTGCGACTGGGCACCAGGTGCAATGTGCTAGGGCTCACAATGTTAGAGGAATAGCCGCCTCGACCGCCCTATTCAATGGTGTCCCGTTAGAGGACATCATAGCCGTTGCACAATGGCACTGTCTTTCACGGATTACTATATGACGGACATGTCAGACTCTGCCAATCCACTCGCTTTAGCTGTTTTGAAATGATAGTCTAGTGGCCACACTGCTCATCTCCTTTTGATAACTTTGAAAAGCAAAAGTAGTAAGAACAGACATGGTCAAGCGAGAGGAATTCAATCGTATGGGACACGTTTGGTCGAAGGTGTGTTGATCTCTGGCTCCACGTGTGGAATCCATAATTCATGAGGTACTTCAAGTTTGACAGTTTTTTGTATTATGTTTATATATCATGATCATTCATCTTATATATTCATGCTCATTCCCAGGCTTATATGTGTAAAGAGCTGTTAACCCTCTTCGTACATTTGTGTTTTCAGGTGAGATGCGTGTTTGTGAGTTCTCTCCCTTTTTTAGGGGTGTTGGGGTGGGGGAAGCGGTGATGCGAATGTGATTCGGTCCCAAAGCTTGTCGGTCCTTTTAGGTCTCTGTATGTCAAGTTTAGGTCTAAGTTCTTTCTCCAGGGGCAAAAGAGGCAGCTTTGTATGGCTTGCCCCTTCCCACCAGGTTACCGACTAAATCTGGTGTTATCAATGAATAATGTAATGGTAAGTATTGATCGAAGGAGAATGAAGGAAATTTCTAACACTACTTACCATGATTACATTACGGACCCTGCCTCCCAGCCCCACGGAGGCAAGCCATCGGTTATTCTCTTGTTTGGTAGCTATGCAAACAATATGAGTGTCTCTGGCAGTCGTGTACCCGGTTGTTGGGAACCGGTTAAGCTTTCTAAATCTACATTCCTAGAGCCAGCTATCAGGATAGCTGTATTATCAATGAGTAATGTACTGGTAAGTATTGTTAGATCTCAGAAAAAAGGAAATTGAAATTTCCTTCATTCTTCATAAATAATTTGGCATTTCTGCTCTGATGTATAGCAACATACTTGTCAGTTATAGCGATGGTTTGTTTATTATATTACAGACATATCAGACCTCGTTATCATTCGCAAAATGAAAGAAGGATGAAGACGCCTGAGAAAGCTGCACCATTCTCACCTCGATTTGACAGGTTTGATTGTTTATATACGCTCATCATAAAACGGATGATATTGTGTGGCGAGATCTGTTCATTAATTGCAAGGGTTATCCCCCTGAAAAACTTCAAATGCGTAAAATTTCTTGTCCAGGCCAGTTATCAGAGTTTTGAACATGTATAGTTGAAATTCTGTTTTCAGCAGACATTGAGTAGAGATGACGTATCAGGATTGTGTTTCATCTAGATCTGTCCATGTTTGCAAGAGGTATTCCACCAGAAAAGACTCAAATTTATCAAAGTGTCTTGTCTGTGCCAGATCTCAAACGAGTGAACATATAAGTGGAAATGAAGGGTCATAATGTCGTTTTGCCGAGATCTGTCCATATTTGCTAGAGCGAGAAGTAACCCTGAAAAAGCTTAAAATTCATCAATAACTGGCATATTAATCCCCGCTAGGCAGCACTCTTGATAAACTGTTGAGTGACTGGCTGGCTGGCTGGCTGACTGGCTGGCTGGCTGGCTGGCTGGCTGGCTGGCTGGCTGGCTGACTTCCTGCCTGCCTGCCAAATTAATGAACTGTCCAATGCTATTGGTTTTTGGTGTAAGGGAGATAATTTGGAATTTTCTAATGCAAGGGAGGTAATTGTGATTTCAAATCTAGTCCATTGCAGTGTAAATAACCTACCTTTGAGATCGTTTTTGTGGTATTGTCATCTAAGGGGAGTAACTCTTTAGGTAGACGCAACAGAATACTTCTTAGTTTGAGTTAAAAGCTTTTTGAATGCGAGCGAGATAATGTGCAAGGCAAGAGACATGGGCAACCAAGGCAATTTCCTTAGTTACCTTGTTTTATTTCGTGCCCTGGTAAGACGCTTATTTATACCCAGTAGGCTTTCTGTATGTATTGATACATCTTTTCTCTATTTGGTGAGAGGAAAGAGACTAGAGTGCATTTTGCTGAATTCAACTATATTTCCGTCTCTATTTATGTTGTTGTCAGAGAAATTTCAAACTATCCAACGAAATATTTCAAACATATTAAGAATTTGAGATATGAAATTGTCTTTGTAGGGTATAAATTGTTATATGATCACAAAAATCCTAATTACTTTAATAGTAAATAGCATCTCCTTTGATTAAGGTTTACATGTATATAAATTAGGTTCACATAAAGAAATTTGTCATTTAAGAATGTTATGTGAAAATGTGTTATATAGGTACACACCTGAGTCTGGGTCGCTCAGAAGTGGCTCTGTGAAGATACATGACTGGGGAGAGGAAATGGACAGACAAGATGAGGAAGATGAGGAAAATAACAGGTATGAAATTACCAGAATATTTTGAAAAGCAATATAGTCAAATTGCTTTCAGAATCATCATTAGCTAATAACTTGTAGTCAGTAAGTGTCCTTGTCAGCTTCACATGTATTAAATAGAATGAATTGTGTTATGGTGGACACCAGTAGTAATAGCCATTAATAAAATTTGTTCAACCCCGAATATAGCCATGATGATATTCAAATTTCGACTCCGTGAATGGGTGGGCATTCTGTCTGACCTTTTCGTATACAGTAAATAAGCTTGTGTGAAAAAACTGTTGCATCCTGAAGATGGGGGTCAAATGGTCAAAGCCATGGTGACCCTGTTAATATGATTATTTTAAAAACCATATTCCTGAAAGACACAGATCTGTCGGTAACTCTAGTTCTACTGGAGAGATATGGACGAAATTGGGATGAAAGGTTGCTTGTGCAATCCCGAAGAGTTGGGCCAACTATCAAGGTCACGGCCCCAGCTACCGCGATTCAATCGACAGTGTTCAATTATTCGATTATTTTCATTTAACCTATTACACAATTTTTTTTTTTTTTAATAATCACAATTATCAAGTCATCAATTAAATTTAATTATTGTGCAAGCCTAATGCAAGTCTGTTGTAAACAGTATTTACACCCAAGGGTGTATACACATATATACATATAAAGTTATAAATGTGTGCACTGTGAGTGTGACACTTCCTCAGTTCTAGGCTTTATGGTTCAATTTTGAGGCTATGTCCTTATGGGGCAATACCATGGGCAATCTTGCAGCTGTCTCAGCAGTGACTTGGTCGGTGCAGTTCGACTCCACCTCCTTGAATAAACAAAAAAGTAGTTTGCCGTTTCAAGATTGAACTGTATCCAAGTGGACAATGATATTCAATGAGATTTTGCATATTTACATGTATCCACAAGTTTTCTGAAGAAAAGTGGGTATTATGCCACCCGTGGGATGTGCGGAAATTGGTCGTAGCGTCTCCAAAACCATTGGATGGAATTCAACCAAATTTGGTATATGAGTTACCCATATGAGTGTAAAGTGCTCCAACACAGTTATATTTGTCTCTACATGGTTTAGGCTTCACCTTTGGGAGGATGGGCTCAGTGGGTACTGGGTACGCTACTGTTTTGAACTCACAGAATCCCAATTTCAAGGTAATTATCTATATGTAAGCTCTAATATTTTAAAACTAATTTGACGGGGGTTACCGATGGCAGCAACAGCTCCCGGGTCAAATTGGTTTCAAAATATTCAACCGAATGTTTATTAAATTGTAAATTCATCAAAGACATAGAATTCATACACTTGAGAGTCTTTGATCTTCATAACCGAGTTATATAATGCATTATTATAATTGTGACCTCGGGCTACATGTGACGTAATTGATAAAGACGTGACTTTTGACATCATATACTTGAGTGACAGATTGGATCCCTCCATTAAGCTTTCAAGCATGAGTTTTCATTGTTCAGGCTCTCATGTTCCCTTAACTAGAGAAACATTTGAACGAGATATCGGCTATTCATTGATTTCTATGCAATTTGCCCAGCATGACTCCATATTTGTTGTAACTATTGGACGCCATATCAGTTGAGTATATTGTCTGTACGGGCTGCGATTCCTCAAAGAGAAGTCCACATCTGCACCTGTAACTGGCCATTTATCAGTCAGCTCTAGAGGTCTGGACACATAGGTCATAGGATGTATTCATGCCAGTACGCTCAACGGCGCATATTTCAATACTGTTTAGTGCAAGTATATCAATCCCCAGGAGAAAATAGAAGGTTGTTGACTACTTTGACAATAATGTGCGTGAAAGTTGTTGCTGTCAATGACAGCAACATCATGGAATCAGATTATTGTCCAAAATAATTGGTAGGCAATGTGCCTTGCTACATATTTCTTACCAATTTGAATGAAGTCATAGCTTTCAGTCTCCGCTTGATGCAGAATTGAAGAGCGCCAATTTGACTAAGTTGTTGCTGATTAAGGCACTGTCTTCCCTATGGAAAACACTTGGCCTTTGCAAGCCTGTGCTGTTATGGCAACCTGTTGAAAATGTTCTTCATGAGGTTGCCTTAATTTATTTTAGGGGACCTGAAATGGGTTACCGTAATCTGTTGATTTTAGTATGGACATCAATAAGGTTTCTACGGTTTAGGTTACCATATGTCTCCTTACAACATATAAGGCAACCTATTATCGGTTACCATTGAAAATATTACAGCACAGGCCTGTCTTTGCTACTGTGTGCACGTGCGCGTTCAAGTTTCCACATGGTGTCTGGTAGTCGGTTGTAGATTGTAGCCATTCCTTTTGTTCTTTCCCTCCTGTTATAGTTTTGACAAACACCTCTGTGACGTACTGCTATGCTCTGAGTATGTCCCAATCTCCATCCAAAGGTTTTGCTTCCACACAGGAGTCAAGAATGTTTATCTTCCACAGTGTCCACAGTGCGCATACATGTATGTGTGTGCGCATGCTTTATCGTACAGCCCACATCTCACCCATAATTCACTAATTCACTGTTGTCTAGCTGCTGCCGATCATAACTAAAGAATTACATGATTGCTACTTGTGTTTTATATTTTCTATTTCTTTCTATTTTAACCATTTAATGGTCAAGAGCAGTTAACAAAATATAAATGTCCATTTGCATGCCAAGAGAAGACTATTTTTTTTAAATTCACCTCTGGTCTGTCTGCCTCGGTAAATTATCAAAAATAGTCTTATGGCCTGCAAGTACCCTGGATATTTCCTGTGACCACAACAGAAGCCATTAAAAGTGATGGGTTAAATGATGATACACTAACTAACTAACTAACTAACTAACTAACTAACTAACTAACGCTGTCCCTCACTTCAGTACTCTCTGTCGCTCACTCACTCACTCACGCCGCCACTCGCTCGCTCGCTCCGCCACTCACTCGCTCGGTCACTCACTCCACTGATTATCACTTTATGCGATCGGTTTTAATTCAAACAAACTTCAGATTGACAAGAAACAAGTGTGAATGGCCTATTGCTGTACTTGTAGGGGGATATGAATATCAACTACATGAGCTCGGTATGGATTACCTGTCAGCGAAACGCGTTCAGCTTCACCGTAGTGATCTACCTTGAAATACTTCAAATTCATCTGTGGAAAACAGGGTTTCATGAATGGCTGGCATTTGTGGGGGTGGGTGCGGGGGGAATGATGTGATGGACATCATCTAGTTTTCTATGATCTAATGGAAAATGAACAGAATTTACTAAATTGGTAATTTGAGATGGTAAGATGATATTCAAACAGAAATTCATGGAACATGATTTCTCCTTCGATCAATACTCACCATTCTGTTACTTCTGATATACAGCTGGCCTTGACAGCGGCTCTAGGATTATAGACTTAGAAAGCTTTACCGACTCCTGGGAACCGGGTACTCGGCTCCCAACTGCCGAGTACCCGTTTACCATAGAGCTCATTCTTGTTTGCATAGCAACAAGAGCAATACATGCTTTTTGCAGGAGAAGATTTTTAGTGTCTTCTGTTAAAGAAATCTAAGTCTTTGTCTGTGAAGTGATAGTTTGTGCGTTCTTGAGGATTTAACTGGATACTATGGAGAATACCGCCTATGAAAACCAGGTTGTATCATTCTTTATTATCCATAGTTAAAAGACTTAGGTCTCTAAATTTCGCTGTGTCGCATGTCCTGATTTCTGACCCCAGAGAATCTGGGACGTGTGCTAACAACGATATATGCCAGACGATCGCCTTCTTTAACCCCAACAGGCGATCGGCAGATATGAAAATAGGTGTTTGCTATGGTATTTCTAACACGAATACCGGCTGACGTCGTTCTCCGTAGGATCCGAGCGGGTGACGTCACACCCGGTTCGCTCGGATGTTTATGTGAAGAAAATTTTTTCATTAATTCGCGCATCCCGTTCTGGGTGCTGCGTACTAAAAATGGTACCGGAAACTTTAGAATGTTCAAGTTTACGTGCGATCACGATCGGTTTGCAATGATCGGTGGTTTCAAAATTCTTGAGTAGATGCGTGGTCTGCGGTTTTACCTTGTGATACAGCAGTTTGTTATACATTTTGTTGTTTTCTTCACATATCGTTTGGCTTTCGTTAGGGAGTATAATTTATATTGATTGGTAAATATACCCCGAATGCTATGCGATATGATTCCTGGAGCCGTTACACATCCTGGAGGATCTAATATGGGTGTGTTTTATGCCCGCTTCGTTCTTGTCGTCATAATCAATGCAATCTTTGTTGTAACGTGGCGGGGTGGGGTGCGGGAGGGATACGGTTAATTTATGAGTCAAATTATTTGAAAATTAATTGTCTGCCTTCCATCAGGGTCTCGTTCCGCTTGTAATTGTAGGTTTGTGCTTATTTTATAGGCCAAGCCAACCCCGCCATCATGTGACGAGTGCCATAAATTTGTACGAGTCGTATTTAAGGACCATGTCTGCTTTAGGTGTTCGCCCTGTAACCTAGACCATAGGTGTAATGTGTGCGCAGTGTGGTCCGTGGATATGATGGTTACGTTCCTTGCCCAGAAGGATTTGGCTGGGTCTGACGCGGGGTCAGGCGGTCCGAGAGTAAATCGTGGAGCGCCCGGTTCGGCCGGTGGGGGTGCTCCACGTCCCCAGCTGGAGGTGGCGGAGATGGCACCGCCGGCGTGGTTTGGTCCGGCTATGCAGGGTTTTCTGCATAGCGTTCTGCCCACGCTGGTGTCGTCCCTGCTACCAAAGGTTGGGGGGCAGTTTCTCCCCATGCCTGGTACGGACCCTTTCCTCGGACAGGGTTTTGGACTGGTTTCCGAGGGGGCCGTCTTGTACGGACCCCTGGCAGTCCCGTAACGGGTCGGCCGGGCCGGGCCGGGCGTGGTACTCACCTATCTCGCCTGGTCCGGCAGTCGGACGTGGGGTGCCGTTGGCGCCCATGTCTGGCTACGGTTCCGCGACTGCTACGGGTCCGTACGGTTTTCCGTGCGGACCTACCCCATGGACCGGAGTGTTTCATGGGGTGGCGGCGGAACCGTGTGGTACCGGAGTGCCTGGCGTGTCAGCCGTGGCTCCTTGCCGGGAGGCCGTGGCTGGCAGGCCCGTGAACACGTCAACGGGTGACGTGTTTGTGGGTGTGTCTTCATCGGAGATAGATTGGTCAGAGGCTCTGGCATGGCTAGCCAGGGTTGACCCGTCTGTGGTTTCGGCCACGGCCGATGAAGATGCGCCCCGTGCGTCGATCAGGACGGGGATTTTGCCCGCGGCCCGGATCCAGTCTGTGGGACTGGATCCACGGTTCATAGAATTGTTGGAGGCTATTTATAGCAAACAACTTATGACCAAGGGTCAGCTCCCTGCGGCCGCCAGGGAGGTGCGGGCAAGATGTCGTATTCCGCGGGGGGAATACGACAGATATGGTGTAGTCCCGTCGGTCACCGAGGATGACCGATGAGTACTGGGCGTTCAGAGTGCCGGGGCGGGTGGCCCCGGTCCGGCACTTGTGGACAAGGCTCAGGTACATCAAGAGGAAGTCCTGTCCCTATGCGATGAGGGTGTGAGGGCAGCTATGAGCGCTGTCAACCACTCGTATCGTCTCCTTCAGTCGGTGTGGGCTGAAGCGGGGGCAGGCCACCCTGTGCCACCTGTGGCGCTTTCGTGCGTAAATGACGGCCTGGTGCTGTCTATGGACGCATTGGCAAGGGTGCAAGCGCGAGTGACAAAATCCAGGAGGCAAATGGTCATTGACCATATGCGTCCGGCTACGGCAGTCAGGGAGCGTCTTCTTGGGATGCCCCTGACAGGGCCTAGCATCTTCGGTGGCCAGGCGCGGGCCATCTTAGAGGATACAGCCAGTATCGCGCAGAATCGGTTAGCGGTCAACCTGCAGCTAGAGCTAGTGCGGCAAGCGCACGCACTAGGGGCTGTAGGGAAACCGCTAGCGGGACAACCTTCAAAGAAGCAGAAGAAGCATAAGGGCAAGGTGAAAGCTAAGCCTATTGCGACTTCTGCTTCAGCTGGCTTTTCTCAGCCGCCGCCGGCGAAGAAAGCCAGGAAGGTTGTAGAGGCGCCTACCCTCCCCAAGTTTGCTCCTGACCGCCCTAGAGGCGGGAAGGGCAAGGGGAAGGGTAAGTCCTCAAAGGGCGGACAGAAGGGGCCGGATCGTACCTGAGGGTACGAGAGCTCCCTTCATATCCGTCTGGACCGCGCCTGTGCGACAGGAACAGCGGTGCCAGTTATACCCGTCGTGCCTAGAACGAAATGGTTCTCTCTCTCTCTCGTTAAGAAAGAGGGAGGGGGCGGACTGCGAGCCGGACAACCCCGTTAGACGTCGAGGCGTCTATGGTGGGTGGAAGGCTCATGCGTTTCGTCGAGGCCTGGCGAGGTGTGACGTCAGACAGTCTGGTCCTGGGATGGTTATCCCAGGGTTACATGCCGGAGTGGTGGGACTTTCCACCACAAAATCTGTCTTTGGCACCTGTCTGGACACCCGTACCAAGGGAGCCAGACAAGTTAGAAGCTGTTCAAAAGGAAGTGTCGGGTTTGCTTCTGAAGGGAGCAATAAAACCAGCAAACCGACACACTCCAGGCTTCTATTCAAACATGTTCCTTGTCCCCAAGAGCACAGGGGGATGGAGACCCATACTCAAACTCAGGCCATTAAATTGGTTTATCCATACGCCTCGGTTCCAGATGGAAACGCCGAGGTCGGTAATGGCGGGATTGAGGAAAGGAATGTGGTGTGTATCGATCGATCTGAAAGATGCATATTTCCACATTCCGATGAACAGGAGTTGTCACAGGTTTCTGAGATTTGCGTTTCAGAATCAAGTATGGGAGTTTATTGTTCTCCCATTTGGCCTGTCGACAGCTCCGAGGGTTTTCACAAGAGTGGTCCTTGCGGTGACAGCGTTTCTCAGAAAAGAGAACGTGGCGCTACACACCTACATAGACGACTGGCTGATCAAGGCAGACTCGGCAGCCAGGTTGAACGTGGATACTGCTCTGACTCTGAGGTTACTTTCAGATCTAGGCTGGATAGTCAACGAGGAGAAATCCGAGTTGACGCCCACTCAACATTTCGTTTATTTGGGGATGCGATTCGATCTCGAGGAGGGCAGGGTGTACCCGTCAGAGCCCAGAGTGGTGTCTCTGTTAGCCATCCTCAAGAGTTTTCGAGTGGGAAACCACATTCAGGCGAGGCGGTTCCTTCAGATGCTGGGCATGATGGTCTCCATGGAGCAGGTTATCCCGTACGCTGCTCTAATGCGAAGGCCTATCCAGTTGTATCTGATGTCTCTGTGGAAACAGAGAACAGAACCCCTGTCAAAACTGGTACCAGTTTTGGAGCCGATAATGTCGCATCTTGTATGGTGGAAGGAGCGTCAGAATCTCCTAGTAGGGGTTTCGCTGCACCTACCCCACCCCCAGCTGTCCGTGTACACGGATGCATCGCTGGAGGGGTGGGGTGCCTGCCTGGGAGAACACCAGGTCTCGGGCACATGGACTCTCCCGGAGAGTCAGCTGCATATCAATCTGTTGGAAATGATGGCAGTGGAACTGGCGTTGGAAGAGGTCCTTCCGATGATCAGGGGCAAGGTGATATTGATACGGTCGGACAATTCGACAGTAGTATCATATATAAATCGCCAAGGCGGGACCAGGTCGCCCACTCTGTGTATCAGAGTGTGGCACTTGATTCAATGGTGCAGGAATTACTCGGTTGTTTTGAAAGCAGCTCATATTCCTGGCCGATTGAACATTCTGGCGGATGCTTTGTCTCGCAGACAGAGAATTCTGCCAACAGAATGGTCCCTCAACCCTCCGGTTCTGCGACGGATCTTCGAGCATTGGGGCAAACCCAACGTGGACTTGTTCGCCACAAAGGAAAATGCTCAAATCATGACATATGTCTCGCCGATTCCAGATCCAAATGCCGTCAATACAGACGCTCTGGCGATAAGCTGGAGAGGGATGCACGCTTACGCGTACCCACCCACCATTCTTCTACCGAAGGTATTGGTGAAGGTCAGGGAGGAACCGTGTCTGGTCCTGTCCAGTTGCCCGAGATTCCGAACATAATCTCCCAGGCCAAGGGACGCTTCCTACACGAGTGTCCCGAAATGTTCAAATTGACTGCGTGGATGTTATCAAACAACGTTCCACGTCGGAAGGCTTTTCTCGACAGGCTGCTGATTTCATCGCGGCTGCGAGAAGGAGGTCAACCTTCAAGTCATATAACAACAAGGTTAACAGATTTGCAGACTGGTGTGAAGAAAAGGGTATTGATACCTTTCAATCCACTATTCAGCAAATAGCAAACTTTCTCTGTGAGCTGTTCTTTTCAGGACTAGCTCCCGTCACAGTTGCTGGATACAAGTCAGCTTTGGCATCAGTTATCCCTTGTCTAGCCAACAGGGATAGTCCAGAGGTGGTCCAGTTAAATGTGATGTTGAAGGGAATGAGCAATCTCTGACCGAGACAACCGGTTGTCATTCCAGCCTGGAGTCTATCTTTAGTGCTTAATGTACTGGCCAAGCACCCTTTCGAACCGTTGCATTCGGCTAGTCTAAAGCATTTGACTCTAAAGGCGGTCTTTCTATTGGCAGCTTCCTCAGCTAGAAGGCGCAGTGAGATCCATGCGCTTTCGGCAGAGAGGGACCGATTTATTGTTTCTGGAGAAGGTCTGCGTCTTCTGCCAAGAGCAGAGTTTATGTCAAAGAACCAATCTTTGAGATATCCCGGCAAACCGATCATTATACCGAAGTTAACTAGGTTTGATCGTGATGCCAGTGTCTGGTGCCCGGTCCGTGCTTTGACTAAGTACAAGAAACGGACTGACTCGTTACGGTCGAGCGATAGACATCTGTGGATCTGCCATAAAAAGCCTTATGGCGCCGCATCCATGGATACTATCTCTCGTTGGGTGGTCGAATGCATTCAGACTACTCACGAGATGGCGACTGGGCACCAGGTGCAAGGCGTAAGGGCACACGATGTCAGAGGAATAGCCGCCTCGACCGCCCTTTACAATGGTGTTCCGTTAAAGGACATCATGGCCGTTGCACAATGGCACTGTGAGTCCTCATTTACGGATTACTATATGAGGGATGTGTCAGACTCAGCCAATCCACTCGCTTTAGCTGTTTTGAAACGATAGTTAGTGACCACACTGCTCTTCACCCTTTTTTCACTTCGGTAAGAAAAGAACCTAAAGCAGGCATGGTCAAGCGAGAGGATGACAACCAGATTGTGTCACTGATGGCCGAACCAGTGAATGGTTGGAGGCGGTACGTCTGGAGTCCAATTATCATAAGGTAATTCAATAGTGAGAGTTTTTTGTATTATGGATGTGTATCATGTTCATTCATCTTATATATTCATGCTCATTCCCAGGCTAATACATGGAATATGCAGGGAGCAGTTAACCCTCTTGGCATATTTGTGTTTCAGGCGAGATACATGTTCATGTCAATTTCCCTTTCTCCGAGATCTAACAATACTCACCATTCTGTTATGGACCCAGCCTCCCAGCCCCACGGAGGCAAGCCATAGTTTTCTCTTGTTTGGTGGCTATGCAAACAATATGAGCTCTATGGTAAACGGGTACTCGGCAGTTGGGAGCCGAGTACCCGGTTCCCAGGAGTCGGTAAAGCTTTCTAAGTCTATAATCCTAGAGCCGCTGTCAAGGCCAGCTGTATATCAGAAGTAACAGAATGGTGAGTATTGTTAGATCTCGGAGAAAGGGAAATTGACATTTCCTTCAATCTTCAGCTTTGTAAGGCACTTGTAATAAGCATGTAAGTATGATTTAACTTTATGGGGGACAGACCTGTGGGACCATCAGGAATGGGATATGGAACAAAATTGGTCCTCCAAGACTTGCAGACCATATTGAGTGGATGGGATGGGTTGGGTGGGTGGGGGTGGGTCTCTTATGCTGAAACTCTTGGAACATTAGTCACTGGGAAAAGCAATTTCTGTCAGTTTTGAGTTATTTAGTTTTCTATTCTGGAATATTTATTTCAATAGCTTTAGGAAATAGTTCAGCATTTACTGAGGGGAACATCCCATATTGTCAGGCTCACAGGAGCATTCACTCTCTTAACCCACCATCTATAAGTATTAACATTTTCTTTTGTTTTTGCACTAAGACCAGGTCCTTGCATTTAATATTATATAACAATTAAGATGAAAACTGAATAATGCTAAGTAACCCTTTAAAATGCTCAAGCCAGCCCAAATCGACTTTTGCAGTGGTCTTGCTAAATGTCCATTTGCAGACCAAGAGAAAACCACTTTTGAAAACTTGCCAATGGAATGACTAGCTCGATAGCCAAGCCAGTCATTCCAGTGATAGATTTGCAAAAATAATCTTTTGTCTCGAAATCGACATTTTCTACGAAAATTATTTAAATTTTCTTTAACAAATGTGAGCGTTAAAGGGTTAATATTTCAACATGACATGCACCATGCATATTTATAGTTTTAATCCACAAGTATGTAAAAAGGGAGTGTTTTTGGAAATATTTCACTGATATGACAGTCATATCGGTGAAATAGTAAGTTTTTCTAGTAACTATATGGCAATTTTTCATTATGATTGAGAGCTGCCTCTGGCCAAAATTAAAAGATTGTTTACCTTACTCCCGGAGTACTCCATAATCAACACCATAAACATATGCCTTAATCCTAAAGAATGTTAGTGGTATGTTTAATCATCACTTATGATAAACTGTCCCAAATTTTTTTTACCTTATCTACATACCTACCTACCTGTGCTTACCCTACTACAAATCAGTGGTTGTACATTACCAGTGAAAACAAACAATCTTTTAATCTTGACATCTCATGTTGCTAGTAAATGCTTAACCCTTTCACTGGCAAATCGCTGAAACGGTAAATTGTCTATGACATAAACATTATTTTGTTGAGTGTTTTGAAATTAATTTGACTGGAAGCCATTGCTGTCTAAGACAGCAATGGCTTCCAGTCAAATTGATTTCAAAATATTCAAGTTTTCTTGTATGGTTGCGTTGAAAATGAGATGTGGGGAATTCATCAGTGAAAGGGTTAAATGTTCTGCCTATGTTCAATGTTCATAGATATCGGCGAAAGTTGGAGATGAACAAGGAGAGTAAAAAGTAAGTTATATATGCGCTATGCAGAAGTGAGATCTCTGTATGAGTGACTACTACACAGGGAATTAAAATCAATTAATACAGGCTTGATGCTAGTAGAGATTTGTAAGGAGCCAAGGAGGTAATGATTAGGGATTCTCCAGCCAAAAGAATCTGTGAATTCAACTTCAAGTCAAATTAATTTCCAAATAATAATTAAATAGTATAATCTTGTTTCGTAATGAAGTTTCTGTTTCGTGTTAAATACGCTAATTTAACAATCATACAGAACTTTCTATTCACTAACACATTAACCTGCTTTTTGCTTTTTTTCTTACAAACTTGCTTCAAATTTACTACATATACCTAGGGAAAACCGTTTCTGGTTCACGGCAAGCATTTTTCTGCTCAGTCAACTGAAGTTGGCAACAGAAAATTTTGTAAATAATTTAAAATAGATACCCTGCCTCCACACAGCATCTATCATCTCGCAGTGTTTGAAAACAAATATTTCAAGACAATTTTAGGAAAGCTGTTGAAAATTTTGATACTAATTTGACTGATATATGGCGCTATGTCAAGAAGATGGATATTACCATCAGGCATCACTATAGAACACCTCAATCAGACGATGCCTACCATCATCTCTCGAGGCCAGAGCAAGTGACCATTTTTCGTCTCAGAACTGGACATAACAGACTAAACCAACACATGTACAGGCGGTTCCACCTTACGACATCACCCGCTTGTCCTTGTGGAGAAGCAGAACAGACCACAGAGCACATACTTCAATGTTGCAGTACGTATCAGCTGCTGAGAGAAGAGATCTGGCCTTTGTCAACCTCTTCTTGAAAAGCTGTATGGGCCTGTGGAAGAACTGCAGAAAACCACAGATTTCATCTTGAGAACGGCTCTCCAAGTGTGATACCAGCGATCGAAAAGAAGAAGAACCATCAGGCATCTTGGAAAATGCCCCCTGGTGGCCGTTCGCCAAACCTTTGTTAGGTATACCCGACTTATTTTCAATGAACCATAGGGACGATGTTCAAAACCAGTTCCCCAAACTTTGACCACTGATCCTATTACAGGGACTTCTGAGCGGTATATTTACTACCCATGAGTAGACTGAATTACACTAATACGTTCATTTTTGATGACATATTCATATGAGAGATGGATGGATCCATTTCTAGCTATGGCCCACCAATTTATAGCTAGTCACCTCACCTCTCACTCTGCGAATGTTGGAATCGATTTATAGACATTGAATCCTCAATTCGCAGAATACCAATTTCAAGATCATTATACAGGTAAGCTGTTGAATATTTTGAAACTAATTTGACTATGGCCTGTCAAATTAGTTTCAAAATATTCAACAGAATGTTTATTAAATTGTAAATTCATCATGAATTCTTACATTTCATGACAAACCTGATTTTCATGACAGAGCTATATGTATTATGATTGTCGCATCAGCTAACTAGTGACATATTTACTTATGACGTCATATCATAGTGTGACAGATCAGATCCCTTCATTGTCGTTCTACAGACGCTTCACTAAGATCACCGTGACTAGACTTGACATGTAGAGTTAGCCATGGGACACCCAAGAGACATGTTGATGTTGTGGTTAAAAATATCCTCGGCGTGTTTAGAAAGAGTATAATGTACAGCATGAGTCTTGTATTTTCAGCAGTGCTGATGAATCATCTAAGCATGAATCGGACGCAACCCTCCTTGCTCGACGTCAGAAAGATATTGACTACGGAAAAAACACCCAGGGCTATGCTAGATACATTAAGCTCGTTCCAAGGTATAAATATTTAAACCCTTTAACACTCACGCCGGCTAAAAACAGCTTTTGCTGTGGTCGTGAGAAATGTCAATTTGCAGACCAAGAGAAGACTAGTTTTGAAAATAATCTCTTGTTCTGCAAATGGATATTTTCTGTTAGAAGAATGAAATTTTGTTGAAGAAATCGTGAGAATTAAAGGGTTAATCATCCCAAGGCCTTTGCTGGTCATGCTTTCAATATTATATGTTTTGAAGACATACAGTGATATGCATGGCTTGGTATCTTAACTCATTATTGCTCAAGTCATCCCAAAGCGTTTTCTGCCTGGGTCTTGAGAATTATCCATTTGCAGACCAAGAGATTATTTTTTATACCCCGGATGGGAGACTGGACGGGTGGGCGGCCAAGTGGTTTCCGAATGATAACTCCATTACTGTGTATCGGATCACTTTGAAACTTCATAGAGTTGTTTGACTAGCTCTGGGGAAGAAGCTAGGTAGTGAAATTGATGATGATCTGAAAGATGGGTGCCAGCCACCGGTGGCCATCTTGAAAATTGGGTTCTGGATGATAAGTTTGATAACTCCGTTACTGTTTATCAGATCGCTTTGAAACTTCTTAAGGTGGTTGGAATAGGTCTGGGGAAGTAACCTAATTAAATTGACGATGATCCAAAGTCCAAGATGGCCGCCAGCCCCCGGTGGCCATCTTGACAATTGTCCAGGCCATAGTTTCAAGACCTTTATATGCAGAGCTTCCACTAATTTCTAAACACAGGAAGTCTGAGACTTCCTGGGTAATACCATTGAGAGTCCAAGCAAGAAACATGGAAGTCTAAAATGGGTCAACTACATGTAATTTGGTTTAAAACATTGTTTTTAGAGATGACAGGGCCAAAAAAGGAAGTCCAGGACTTCCTTGGTATGTTTTTTGGGAGTCCAAACATGAACTTTGGGAGTATAGGACTCCTGGACTTCCACTAGTGGAAGCGTGTTTATATGTACGATCATGAAACTTGGTATATGGATGCCTCTTATGGAGAAGATGTACGGTATGTAAAAAGTAGGTTGGTGTGACCTACTTTTCACGGTTCTCTGACCATTACAGTCTACAAACTTGTCCAGGCCATAGTTTCATTATGCATCGTATGGAAAAGATGTGCAGTGTGTAAAAAGTATGTCAGCGTCACCTACTTTTCACAGTTCTGAATATTAACGAAAATCATTGTCCGGGCTGTAGTTACGAGAGCTTTTGGTGTTCGGGAACTAAACTTGATATGAATAATGTGGATGCATCTTATGGAGACACTGTGCAGTGTGTGAAAAGTATGTCAGCATGACCTACCTTTGACCTAATTTTCATTAGTCTACAAGATCGTCCAGGCCATAGTTTCAAGACTTTTATATGCACAATCATGAAACTTGGTATGTGGAGACATCTTATGGCGATGTGCACAATGTAAAAAGTAGGTTGGTGTGACCTACTTTTCTCAGTTCACTGACCATTACAGTCTACAAACTTGTCCGGGCCATAGTTTCAAGACTGTTATATGTACGATCATGAAACTTGGTATGTGGATGCATATTATGGAGATGTGCAATGTAGGTCAGTGTGACCTACTGTTCAAGGTTCATTGAAGATTACCAAAAAATTTAGTTCGTGGTGTAGTTTCAAAGGTTTTTGGTATACAGGAACTAAACTTGATATATGGATGCATCTTAGGGAGGAGGTGTGTAGTGTATGAAAAGCATGTCAGTGAGACCTACTTTTGACCTACTTTTCATGTTTCATTGAACATTGCAGAAAATCTTTGTCTTGGCTGTAGCTTCAAGTGTTTTTGGTATACGGGAACCTAAACTTGATATGTGGATGCTTCTTAGGGAGGCAGTGTACAGTCTTTGAAGAGTGTCAGCGTAACCTACCTTTCATGGTTCACTGAACATTACAGAACATGTTAGTCCGGGCTATAATTTCAACAGTTTTTGGCATACTGGAACTAAACATGGTGTATGGATATATTATATTATACACTGATGGTGGTTCGCATATGAAAAGTTGTGGCCTATTTTTCTTGGTTCAGTGAGCATGCTTTTGACCTACTTTACATGGTTCGCTGAATATTAGATTTTTTGTCCAGACCGTAGTTTATACAGTGTCCGTACGGAGTATGCCTTCGGGGAGCATACATCAGTTTACTGATATACCTGTTTTTTGATAGCTCTCATTCATTGGTTTGTCATGATGGCAGGGTATTATGCCCTATTTGCGGAGCGCTTGTTAAATATTATCCCTGGAATGACTGGCTCGATAACAGCAAATGGTTATAGTGCCCTGTAATTTTTTAATGACTTGCGTTGTTCGTTCAGCCAGGACAGCTTATGTCCCCATTTTTGGCTAGATTTTACAAAGCTATTGACATGTAATACCGTCTGTGCTGATTATGGCGCTGGCGGTAGCCAACTTAGCAGTTCATGTCTCTGGTTTGGTTAATCATACTGGAGCCAAACTTGGACACACTTCCTTATCGTGAGTGGGCATGACAGTTACAATGGTATTGGGGTCAGAAGGCCAAAGCCCAAGGTCTGTGTGATAATGGCACAACTTAGTTGTTTATATCTTAGGTTTGGCTAATTATACTGGACCCAAACTTGGGCACATGGTTTCGTATAATAAGTCGACATGGTCCAATAATGGGGTCAATGGGTCGCGGTCATTGTGACCTTGGTAAAAGCTTGTGGTTTTTTTTCAACATTAATATTTTGTGTTTAGCTCATTTTAAGCCTTACCACTCTGATGTCAATATTCTTCTATTACTGTGTCAATAGCAAGGAAACTGGTGTACATTTTTCAACAACTTTGGTGGACGATGTTGCTATCTACGACAGCACCATCTTCCACCAAATTTGTTGAAAAATGTACACCTGTTCATCTTTTAATTTAATTTGAAAATTAAAGATTTTGACATCAGAGTGATACGGGTTAATGGTTGATATCTCATGTTGTGTTAATTGTATTGTGCACACACCTAGTGACATGCCTCCCTCTAATGAGATGGCAGGGCACAATGACTTGGGGTCAAAAGGTTATTGTTAATCTTTCTAGTTAACCGAGTCCTAGATAAGTAGAATTATATTTGAAGTCATGCATCATAGATCATTGCAAAGTTGTAAAGTCGGGCTTCATGACTGTATTGAAGGGCTTTTCTGATTTATGATTATTTAACTGCAAAATCACTAAAATCAGATATGGCAAATTTATGCCCTTGTGAAAGATTTTGTTGGATATTTTGAAACTAATATGACGGAAAGGATTTGACTGTAGTGAAATAACATTAGGATCACTAAGTCAAGATAATTGACCTCATGCTTAAATCGGCAATGAAGAGGGCAGGGTAGACATTTATTTCTGCAGAATTTCTTTTTTGGATTAGCATCATGGAAAATAGAAATTTTTTATCGAATCATGATGGATGGTTTGATCGTGCACCCCTACATTCCAGACTAATCCAGAAATAGTATGTTGTTTTGTTGTGAACTTGTAAGTGTCCCGTCTTCACCATATCCGTGGCAGTGAATAGGTTCTATGCATACACTACTTTGTTTTATGCAGCTTTAAAAGACGGAAGGGAGATCCATGTACACCATTAAAGTATGTGAAAGTTAGTCGTCGTTCCTGGGACCAGCAAGTGAAGAACTGGAGAAGACGACTTCACCGCTATGATCCACCACAGGGCAAAAAACAGGAACTGGACACTAGGTTTGAAATATAGCAAGCCCATGTATGGACTATCATTGTGATGTAGCTGCAGGTCAGCTCATAAATAAGCTAACATGTTTTTATTTGCAAAAACAGAAACGGGTTAGTTAGTAAATGGTCTCTCTGGATTTGGCTCAGTGTAAAGTGTATAGTACGGATCATAAATAAGTTATGTTTCCACAACAAAGACATCTTAGTACAATTTTGAACAAAATGTAAGAAAATTTCCGTTGAGTATTTTGAACTTAGACAGCAATGTCTTTCAATCCAACTACATGTACGTTCAAGTGACCTGCGTCCGTCACGTTTTTCTTTAAACAACTCATGAACCACTGGGCTCATTTCATTTGTATTTGGCAGGAAGCATCCTTACGTCATAGTTATCCAAGTTTGTTCAAACGAAGCTGATCGGCCAATTTGTCTGGTGGTCATCTTGGATTTTGGCTGATTTTTAGAAAAGTTTATAAATCTCAGAAACTGTCAAAAAAACATGGTCGAATATGAATAAAGCAATGAATAAAGAAAAATTTAGCGGTGTTTGCCAGCCATTTTGGATTTTTTTAATAAGGCCATCCATAAAAAAGATTTTGTTTCCTGCAAACTGGGTGGGGAAAAAAGACTTCAGTAGGGAGGGAGTTAAGTTATTTTTTTCCAATTATTAATTTATTTTAAAAAGGTCATAAATATTTGTTTTTCAGATATTTGACTAGATGTCCATTAAATATAGTTCTAATTGCCAAATTTGTCATGTTTTTCATGACACAATTATCAAAAGGGATTCACATTGCATACAAATGGCATTAAAAACATTGTAATTTGTATAGTTTGACAATGGATGTTTTAACATTTCTCCTGGGTAGAAAAAAATAATAATTTATTCCCGGCCGGGTGAAAAAAGAGAAAAACCTCACCCGGGAGGTTTACAGGAAACAAAACTATTTTTTTATTTTGACCTAATTTTTTAGAAAATCATAAGACTACTTATTAAGCACTTAATAAAAGTTGGCTAAATCTTCTTCACAGAAATTAGATTGGTAAATGTTTCCAGTGGTCGTCTCATTTTGTTCTGTTGTGCCAGTGGCCAGTAATTCCAGGTGAGCGATACAGGCCCCTTGTGCCTCTTGGATTTCGTTTGGAAACATGTTTAGTTATATCTGAGCTGTAGAATATGTTGCAACTAATGTGACTAGAATTTGTTACCTTTAATGGTCAGCATTTGTCGAGAAAATCAAAATATTTGCTAAATTGAAAGTCCATCTTCAGGGCAAGTGAATTGTTTTTAGCCCACCTGGCCCAAAGGGCCAAGTGAGCTTATGCCATGGCAACCGGCCGTCGGTCATCCATATGTCTGTCAACTTTTCCTTTGAAACACTACTCATTAACCGCATGGGCTATTTCAACCAAATTTGGCTGGAAGTACCCTATGGTCATAGGTTCCATAACTTCCAATCAGAATTTTGATTCATAAATCTTTTGGGTGAAAATCTTAGATTTTATAAAAAATGTACCGGAAATGGTCAAATTGCTACTTCTCCATACCATTCTGGCTGACTTCAGCCAAATTTGACTGAAAGGATCCTATCTATGGCCATAGGCTCTAGAACTTCCATTCGGAATTTTGATTCATCAATTTTTTGGCTGAAAGTCTTAGATTTTATGAAAAATGTACCAGAAATTGTCAAAATGCTTCTCATTACCATTCTGAGCGATTTCAACAAAATTTGGCTGAAATGATCCTGTGGTGATAGGCTCCAGAACTTCCATTCAGGATTTTGATTCATCAATTTTTTTGGCGAGATTTTATGAAAAATTTACCGGAATGGTCAAAATGCTACTCCTCCATATGCTTGCCATATTTCAACCAAATTTGGTTAGATAGATTCTATCGTGGTTGACTCTAGAACTTCTAGTCAGAATTCTGATTGATCAATTCTTTGGGTGAAAATCTTAGATTTTATGAAAAATGTACCGGAAAATGTCAAATTGCTTCTCATTACCATTCTGAGCGATTTCAACAAAATCTGGCTGAAAGGATCCTGTGATGATGGGCTCCAGAATTTCCAATTCAGAATTTCAATTCAAATTTGTTTGGGTAAAAATCTTAAATTTTTTTTATCAATTTACTGCAAATTGTCAAATTGCTTCTTGGATAAAGTGATCCTATGATCATAGGCGCTAGAATTTCCATTCAGAATTTTGCTTGAAAGTTTTTTCGCATCTTGTTTAATGTAAAGAATTTAGCTTATCAGGACTGAAAGTGGACATAAATTTCTTTAAGACACTAACGACAGTTCCGAGGGCCCCGGGTAAGAATTTCTGAAACTTTGCACAGGGCCCCCTGAGGTCTATGTTCGGCCCTGGTTATGGCTAAAAATGTGTATTCCAGTAGGCACTTGGTGACGTCGTGACCGTGATATTTGACCATTTCGTCTGAAACTCAAATGATTTCTGGCCAGTAAGAATGTGAATAGATGTGCCAAGTGGAGTAATTCTACCTTAATTCATTTCCGAGATTTGGCCACAAATGTGTGGTTCAGTATGAACCTGATGAGCTCGTGAACTAGATATTTGACCCTTTGACCTGAAGGTAACACCAAACTATTTCTAGCCAGACTCTATGAACAGATGTGCCAAGTCTGATTATTCTACCTTCTTACATTCCCGAAATATCTCCCAAAATGTGTATTTAGGTATGAGCCTAGTGACCCTGTGACAAATATTTGACCTTATTGACCCCAAACTTAAAACTTGCTCTAGCCAGTCCCAATATTATTGTATGTTTGGTGATCTACCTTCTTGCAATCCAGAGATATGCTGCGGACAAACAGACAGACGTCATCGACCGCAAAACTCGCGCCAGTGTAAGTAATTACCGACAATGGTGTCATATCTGCAATTTCAGTATCTTGAGTCAACCATATAAGCTGTTGAAAATTTTGAAACTAATTCTTCAAGCATTTTTGTCTCGCCTATGAAGCAGAAAGCGAGACATGTGTCACTTCCGACGGCGACGATGGTGTCAACAATGTTAAGTTTTTATGTTTAGCAAAATTTCTCGACTTATATTTCAGGATCAATTAATCCTATTGCAACTAAACTTGTCTATGTGGTTGCCTATGCGGTTAGGAAGCAGTATAATGATACTGAGGTCACACGGTCAAGGTCACCTTGATACAAAACTTCAATATTAAGTTTTTGCGATTTGGCTTTTCTTTCAGGATTGGTTAATCCTATTGGAACTAAACTTGGATACATTGTTACCTATAATGTTAGGAAGCAGCATGCTGACACTGAAATCACAACGTCGAAGGTCACGGTCATTCTGACCTACACAACGTTATTTTTCAATGTTAAGTTTTTAGGCTTAGCAAATCTTATGTTATATTTCGGGATTGCTTAACCCTAATTGAACACAACTTGGGTACATGGTTGCTTATGCCAAGAGGATACAGGATGGTGACACGGAGGTCACCAGGTCAAAGGTCAAGGCCATTCTAATATTGCTATTTGACCTCTGCATTTTCAACCTTAAGTTTTTTCATTCAGCAAATCATTTATGTTTCAGGATTGGTTAAACCTATTGAAACTAAACTTGAATGCATGGATAATATGGAGGTCACAAGGTCAAAGTCACTGTGAGAAACAGAACACAGGCAAGACATTTAATTCCGTGGCATTCTTGTTAGTGAAAATGAGCCTCAAAATATTCAATAGAACAGTTTAAAACAGAATCTGGTTTGTAATGCTCAAAGGGTTAACTTTGTGTAAATCTTTAACCCTTTCATGATGAATCTGGCCAAAACCAGCCTCTGCAATCATCTTGAGGAATGTCCATTTGCAGACCAAGAGAATACTATTTTTGAATAGTAGTCTTTGCCTGCATATGGACATTCAATAAGGAAATATTAAAATTTTCTTGAACAAATTTGGTCATTAAAGGGTTACATTTTCAATCCTGAAATACAGAATCATTTATTCTAGCTTTGACACAGCCTTCACGGAGCTTTCATCGGACTGTGAATCCTGGGATAGCGGCAGCACAGCCAGTGAGATAGCCCTGGCAGATGACGATGTACCAATTAGCACAGTGGAAGAGAATCGGTGTTTGTCCAACAATGCTATGGAATTGAGCGATTCAGACGCAATAACGACGTGTGGCCGCAAGGAAACTGGCTTTCCGTCCTTGCCGAGTCGTTTAAGTCATCATGACACATCACAAAATAAGTCTTTGGTATGTGGGATTTTTACATGTCTATAAAAGTTAACATGTGTGCATGGATGGAAAACTTTAGAAAACTTAACTGGCTCTTTCAACAGTGTTTAACCCGCTTAACACTCAAGCCGGCCGAAAACTGCTTCAGGAGTGGCCTTGGAAAATGTCCATTTGCAGACCAAGAGAAAACTATTTTTGAAAATGTATCACTGCAATGACTTGCTCGATAACCAAGCCAGTCATTCCAGTGATAAATTTTCAAAAATATTCAACAAATTCAACAAATTTGAGGGTTAAGGGGTTAATACAAGTTGATGAGCTTAATTCTATTTTTACATATGCGCTAAAATGGTCGCATCACCTGGCCGTCCATTTCTTGACCAGGCGAGATCTCGTGATTTGGAACTGTGCTTATAATAGAGGATTCAATCTGTCACTCAGGTATCTGATGTCATAATCAAATATGTCACATTAGGTGATGTCACAATCAAAGTGACACACTGTCACGTGGCTGTTACGAAAGTGGTAATGGTCCATCATGAAAGTGTATGACTTGTATATCTGATGAATTTACAGTTTAATAAACATTCTGTTGAATATTTTGAAACTACTTTGACTTGGAGCTCTTACTGCCACAAGCAGCAACATTCTCTAGTCAAATTAGTTTCAAAATATTCATGTCTCGGTATAGTTACCTTGAAATTGAAATTCTTAGAATTCGGTGTTCAAAGAGTTAAGATCAATTCCAACACATACACAGTGGGTGGAGCTTAGATAGAAATGGGTAGGGTATAGCTGGAACTGGATCTGTCAATTTCCTTTCATGTCAGAATAAGATAACTGGTGTTTATTTTGATTACAAAATGTACACCGGCCAATCTTATAGAAACATTGTGGTAACGAAACCTTTGACATCAGAGTGCTAGCATGTTCTGTGTGTACCCTTATTTATTCAAAACTCAGTTAACCATTTAACCCTTTCACTGATATACCCCCAAAAAAAATCTCATTTCAAGACAACCAAACAGTAAAAGTTGTATATTTTGAAACTAATTGGTATGGAAGCCGTTAGACAGCAACGCTGCAACAGCTTCCAGTCGTTAAAAGGCTTAAAGATCAAAATTGGTAAATAAAAGATAAACTTTTTACCTATTTGAATATCCATTTGCAAGCCAAGACAAGACAATTTTTGACTATTTACCACTAAAATAAATGGTTTGTTTATCGAGCCAGTTATTCCAGTTATACATTTTCAAACAACTGAACATGTTGGCTAAGTGGATATATCTCGATGAAAATGATACATCCGTCACAAAAATCAAAATGTCTGTCTCTAAAGTGAACGAATGTCAGTTCTGAATTTTCAACTTAATAAGCATTCTTTTCAATAGTTTAAAACTAAGTTGATTGGGAACTGTTGCTGCAACATCCTCCAGTAAAATTGTTTTAAAAATATTCAACAACTTAGGTTGCCTGTATAGTTATTTTGAAATTTGTTCAAACATGCGTAAAAAGTGTGTGGATCTCTTTATCCAATCTTGACAATCGAGGAATCCAGTTTTATCTATTTTCCGCCCATCTCTAGCTAAGCTCCACCCATGCTTTGCCTGTGTTTGGATCAATCGATACCTGCTCTCTGAACCTCAATTTCAAGAAAACTATACAGGTAAGCTGTTGAATATTCTGTAACTAATTTGACTGACTGAGTTAGTGGCGGGAATTACCAAGTAGTTCGTGAGTTGTGCGTTCCATATAATGAATTCTCAGTTCCCGATTCTCGGTACTATTATAATATTGCATGAAGCGTGAAACAAATTAATCAGTATTACCAATGGAAATTATTGAGTAGTGACTTGTTCCTGATTCGAGCCACTTTAGAATAACATTCAACCGGGAACCAATTCATGAAAATTGCAGAGAATTGCCGGGAGGAATAGAAATATGGGCAATTCATGCAAAAGTGAATTCCTGAGAAAAACATTAGAAACTAGCGATGCATTTTGCCTTTTTTCGTGCCAAACTTTCTATATGTATCTTTGGAGGCACGTGGTTAACATGTGATATAGCTACTCTCGCCCCATAAGCAGAAGAGTGTATTGAGATTGGGTCTGTCTGCATGCAATGTGTGTGTGTGTGTGTGTGTGTGTGTGTGCATGTGTGCGTGCGTGTGTGTGCGTGCGTGCATGCTGCAAGTGCGTGAGAGCGCACATCCAGAGCGGTATATCAAAAACTGCTGATCTGATTTTACTCAAATTTTAACACAACGAAGGATCTTGCCATGCACGAGGATTTCCAGACTTTGGCAATTATCCAGATAAAAGAACCCGATCTAGATCAGATTAAATTCCAATCTATATCTCGGAAACTACAGGTATGATTTGGCTGAAATTTTAACACAGGAAATCCAGAAAATATCCAGAAAATCTGAAACCCCTTGAGTGGTATGCTTTAGAAAATGTATACAGAATTCTGATTGGTCTATTTTTTTGGCGGCAGAAAATCATTTAAAACGCTACTCCTCATTATCTACTTGGGCAATATCAACCAGACTAGGCTGGAAGGACATTAGGTTTGTAGGTTTCAGAACATATATACAGAATTTTGATTGGCTAATTTTTGTGGTGGTCATCTTGGATTTTCTGAACATTTCGGGAAATCATTTAAAATGCTACTCCTTAACCGCTTGAACGATTTCAAGCAAACATGGTTAGGAGGACTGTAAGCATGTTATGCTTCAGAAGTGGTATCCAGAATTTTATTGGTCTATTTATTCGGCGACCATCTAGATCTTTCCGAAAAAGGTCTGGAAATCGTTTAAAACACTACTCATTAACAGCTTGGAAAATTTCAACCTGACTTGGCTGGTAAGTTTCAGAACATGTATACAGAATTTTAATTGGTCAATTTATTTGGCGGCCATCCTGAATTTTCCGAAAAATGTCTGCAAATCATTTAAAATGCTACTCATTAACCGCTTGTTTCAGTGACCATCTTGTTGTCCAAAATGACATCTCAGGAACTGCTGTATGGATCAGGCTGAAACTCATTAGATTTAATTTGATCGATAACTGGGGATGATTAAAGTTTGTTCAAGAGAACTTGATACTTGCTAAAACATGGCTGTCATGGACCAATACAAATTTTGGGTTTGTCGATGGCTATATTAGATTTTTTTATTGGCTGGATGGAACCTAAGATTCAATATGATTGTGTGGTCAGCATTCATGATTAATTTCCCACTAAATATCAATTGTACTGAATTCCCAAATTTGTATTTTATGTCTTGTTGCTGCTGAATGTAAAGTATTATGTGTGCTCAAATGATAATGGTCCAGGCGAGACAAAATGTCCGTTTGCAGTCCAAGAGAAGACTTGAAAATGTGTCGCTGGCATGCTGGCTCAATGTCAATATTTGTGACCTATCACAAAAGATAGGTTTTGTCATATTTTATGAACAAATTATTCACGATTATTTAATTTTTAATCATATAAATTCACTATTTAAAAAAATAATCTTGAATTTTGATTTAATCACATAATCGCACAAGACTACCTTGTACTTCACAGGATCCCGTTGCAACGGCACAGATTGAAATGAAGAAGAGCTTTACTTCATATGCGGATGCAACAACAATGTCGGCTCCTCCTAATAACAACAACAACCAGCAAAGCTTGACAGAAACTGACTCCATTGATAATATGAATGATAACGTAACGCCTAGAAATGATGACTTTTTTGCCAAATTTGACCTTGATGGTGGCATATTTTGAGCTGTTAGAAAGTTATAATAATGTTTACAGATATTATTTGTTAAGTGTGCCTTTTACTATTTGGTGCTAGCAAGTTTTTATCTGCAGAGATCAGCTAGTTTTATGTCTGCCTACTGTCTGTCACAAAACCCTTTGTCCTGCAATTATCATATTGACCTGAAATTGGCCACATGAGAAAGAATGAGAAAATTATTTTCAAAATATTCAACAGAATGTTTATTAAATTTGTAAATTCATCAAAGAAATATATCTAAATTACCTGTGAATTTTAGTGATATTGATTAACAACATTTTAGCAAAAATATATGTATGTTTTTTCATTGATTAAAGGAAAGGACGAGGGAACTATCGAATGCTAATGAATGATAGCTTCATATAATAATAAAAGCTCTATAACCATCGATAAAAACTGAAATAAATCTGAATAATAATAATTTGAAAAATGCAACTAAATACCATTTATGCGACTAATGGGCGCAGCCATTCTGCCTAAGCGGGAACCAATTAGTAACACTGCTGGGCCTTTGCGCTATGCAGATGAATAAATAATATCCTCTACAGCCGGTCATTTCTCAGTTATATTTGTGTTTAGCTGATTAGCCTACAGGGAAAATACCATTTAATTTTTAAATAATTTGTCTGATTTCTTTCAAGTGACAGGAACTACTTCCAGTCACTCCAATTTGAAAATATTCAGCTGGTATCATGTTACGACCCTAGAAAACAGCAATATGTTTTGACTGAAACTCGTTGCTTCCACTAGAAACAGTAACTCAATTATAACGTTGTCAAAAATTATCAGCCGTGATTGAACAGTAGCAAGATAATCGCTCTCTAGCAGCACATATAGAGGATAATATTTGTACCGCTCACGAAACACCTATGTTCAGGTGTGTGTTACCTGCACACACGGTTGACACATGACTGAGCACAAAGTGCCAGCAGCACCACTAACTGGTTCCAGGTTAACCCTTTAACACTCATATCACCCTTTAACACTCATATCAGCCAAAAACAGCTTCAGCACTGGTCTTGAGAAATGTCCATTTGCAGACCAAGAGAAGACTATTTTTGAAAATTTATGACTGGAATGGCTGGCTCGATAATGTGATTATATCATACACCATCACATTGTCAGATCAAATTCTGAAATTTTAGTACAAGCAGCTGTAGATTGTATGGTGTAATGTCTGCTCCAGTGTTTCTTATGCCATCTAAATTTTTGAGGTCCCCGGGACCCCCACAACTTGAAATCTGGAGGGTCCCCAGCAGAAATGTGGGTGTCCCAAGCTGCATTTAGGCGGTTATATACCCTTAAAAGGACCCTTATGAGAATCCCTGATCTGTTCTATTTAGGAACTGCTTATGTATTTTTGTTAAAACTAGTATGGTAAGTTGTTGATTAATATTATTAAAATTAGGAAGATATTAAAATTCATCATCTGTCATGTGGCCAAATTTCAGGTCAGTATCTTGATAAAATTAGAAAATGTTGCATGCGCAGATTTTAAGGAAACGTTTTTGTATCAGACAGTATGTAGATGCTTTATCTATATCCATACAATGTATGCTAATTTCTCAGCCCCTCAGTTTTAATTAATACAACCATACACAGAAGTGGCCCTTTAACCCTCAAATTTATTCAAGAAAATTTAAATATTTTCATCAAAAATGCCCATTTGCAAACCAAGAGAAGACTGAAAATTTGCCATCATTCCAGTGGTAAATTTCCAAAAATGCCTCTGGTGCTATGCGAATGGGCATTTTCCATGACCACTGCAGAAGCCGTTTTTGGCCACTGAACGTTAACCTCTTGAAATATGCAGGGGTAATAATAATTTTTGTGCTCGTGTTGGTAACCTAGGTAACATTAAATATGAAAACTTATTCAGTGACAAATTTTCAGACCCACTTGTGATTACAATTATGTTAAAACTATTAGAGTTACAAACTTAATACTTGATGGGTCAATTACATATGCTTGTTAGTTTATACATAAAAGAAAAACTATGTGGTTTTAAACATTTTTGAAATATAGGCCCTTGAAATTGGCGCAACCTGAAAATGATCCCATATTCAACTGTCAGGATGACCATGTGGGATAGGTGGAAGAAACTTGTGTTTTACAGACAATAAAGCATTAGGTGTGCTCTACAACATATCCAAAATTCTATTTTCTTCCATTCTTCCTTCCATCAAATTTTTTGGGACAAAATGGGGTATTTTTGCCATTTGTGAGTATATTTTTATGATGTTACATGTTAATTATGTATGTAAATCAGTTAATTTTTCCTGTCTAATAGTGTCAGTCACAGCAAAGAGAACAAAAAATATTGTTATCCCCACATTTAAAAACAAAATGTTATGGATATTGTAATCTCCATCTGTCTCCATCTGTCACACTCTCCTCCCAAACAACTGGGTGTAATTCAACAAAATTTGGTATGTGGGTTACCCATACGTGGTTGTGCTCTGCGACGCAGCATTCATCTTTGGTGCCATGACATGGGGGTCAAGGGAGCGGGGTCAAAAGGTCAAATATCATAAAAACATTCAGTTTTGCTGTCTTCACTGGTGAACATCCAATCGCAGTTAAACTATTGTTCACTGATAACAGAGATGAACCTAGCTTGTCCCAGTCAGTATCCATATCGCTATTCGTTTCACAGCTATCTGATTTAGTGGGAGCTGTCCAGCATCTAAGGCAAACTTTCCAACCAGGTATCACGATCTCATTCAACATTTTACACATATCATCGGCTTGTTCACTATTAATAGATCGTAACTTTCTTTTTACTGGCTTGACACGGGTTTTAAATTGATCAAAACAGTTCTTCTGAAGATTTTCAAACTTAACTACCGTATTTATTCTAATTTTCCCGCCCCTCCCAATTATACCGCCCCCATGTTTTTGAGAACGGTGGACAAAAAAAGCAAATTACAAAAGAAGAAAAAATAAAACATGCATCAACATTTTGGTAATTTTTGTGAATACATGCGCAAAAAAGCCTTTTTTCATCAGCTTATCCTGTCCTTCAACGCTGTTGTTGAATTGGCATTAAGATACGGCTATAAATTTTCTAATATATCGCAGAACACATCACAAACGCGCCTCCAGTCAAATCGACCAATGCCTAAATTGTTTCTTATCAGTATCTTGCCGTTCAATGATTGAGCTGCTAACATGAATTATGCTGAATTATGCATCGAGATACGGCTATGGCATATTTTCCGATATATCAGTGAATGCATCGCAAACGCGCCTCCATCCAATTTAACAATGGATAAATCGTTTGTTCCTAACTTCGCTAGATGTCACCTTTATGTCCTAAATAAAGCCTCTGAATAAATCTAATGTGAAACGAGTAGTTTTTATGAACATTTGAGCAAATTTAGCAGAAATTGCATGGAATACTATAATTATATACTGATTCAAGGTGACTAAGAAAACCATTCTAATTTCGTGGTATTTTTTTCAAACTTTTTCCACCCTAATTAACCTGCCCCCTTTGGTGAATGCTACCCGCTTGGCGGTATAATTAGAATAAATACGGTAGGTGGGTAGGTAGGTTTTCTCATGATGGAGACATATTGTATGACTTGCAGTTAAAGATGCTACGGTAATAGTCCTTTACTGTAGCGATAGTAGTTCAGTTGGTGAATATTTCTCTAGTGACATCAGATCTGTTTTACGAGAATATGTGAGTTTATGGCAGTCATCCTGCAGATTGAGCATGGTACCCACAGAACAGGGAGATAACCCTGCCGTCTTCACTTAGTTCACTATTGGTACACTGTGTCATGCTAGAGAATATAAAGCACCTTGAAAATAAAAGTCCTCGTCTCAGATTTGAATCATAATGTCATCTAAACATAAAAAAACGAAATATTACAATATGTGCAAGGTATACTTTATGTTATGTTTTGTAACCCATCACAAATGCCCACATTTACCAGCTTTGTCCTTTTGATCTGACTCTAGGGGGTGGAGTCAAATATAAGTGTCATCTCACAGTCCGTAATCATATCAGTAACTCACATTTAACACATTCGGTTGAATTCCATCCAACGGTTTAGGACGTAATTGAGTGACTTACAGGTTTTAGGATATTTGACCTTTTGACCCCACTCCTTTGACCCCCATGGCATGGCACCAAAGATAGATGCTGCATCGCGGAGCGCAACCATGTATGGGTAACCCACATACCAAATTTTGTTGAATTCCATCTAACGGTTTGGGAGGAGATGCATGAAAGACGGACGGATGGACAGACAGACAAAGATTACAATATCTTTTTTAAATATGGGTATAACAATATTATTTGTTCACATTGCTGTGACTGACACTTTCAGAAAGGAAAAATTAACTGATATACATACATAATTAACACGTAATATTATAAAAATATGCTTACAAATGGCAACAATACCCCATTTTGTCCTTTTGTATTAAGTTTGTAACGCTAATAGTTTTAACATAATTGTAATCACAAGTGGGTCTGAAAATTTGTCACTGAATAAATTTTCATTTTTAATGTTACCTAGGTTACCAACATGAGCACAAAAATTATTACGCCCTGCATATTTCAAGAGGGTACCTACATGCGACTGAAGGTTTTATTGGAATTGGATGTCAGGTTAAGAATTTGCAGAGCCTTGAAAATGCTACAAAATGACAATTGCTTCACATGTGGTGGACCCCCTTGCTGTTCTAGCGTCCATATCTCCAAAAATATTGAGATTTAAGAGCTAAAATTTTGCAGGATTTCCTAACGTACTAATAATACAGTAGAGAGAGAATTATGATAATCTGAATTGGTCATGCAACAAGATTTCTGAAAATTGGTTGTCTTGACACGGAATGACCCTACTGGAATGATTGGCTCGATAAGTCAAATAAGTTTCAAAATATGCAACAGAATGTTTATTAAATTGTAAATTCTTCAAAGACTTACAAAACATAAATTTTATTGACTATACATCATTTTGATTGTGACGTCGGCTCACTATTTTATTCTCATATTTGATTAATTTATGACACCAGATAATTGTGACAGATTGGATCCATCTGTTAAAGGTAAATGTTACATTTTTAGATCCAATGCTACCAGTGAGACCTATCTGGTAAATACTTACATCACTAAACTCCCAGTATCTCAAGTTCATATCATTCATACTGGCAAACTGTTTAATAATTTGAAAAGAATTTGACTGAAAGCTGTTGCTGCCCAAGGCAACAACAGCATCCAGTCAGATTAGTTTAAAAAAATTCAGCAGTATTAGTCTTACAATGTCAAAAATGTGTCATATCTGATGTATATTTGAAAGTATTGCCATATTTTGTAGTTTGATAACCATAACAATATTGGGGACATAGGGCCCATAATGAACAAACAATGTGGGTTATTAAAAAATTAAAGAGCACTATGACCCCTTTGCCCATACTGAAATGGACGCTGCCAAGTACAGAGGCATACATGCGTCTTCTTTATTGAGAAATGTGAGGAAAGGTTTGTTCATTTGCAGGCCAAGGTACTACTGTGACTGGGAGAGTAATAAAGTAGCAGATTTTCAAAAATAGTCTTGAGGAATCCAGTTTTATCTATGGCCTGCCAATCTTTAGTTAAGCTCCATCCACACTTCGTGTGTGTTGGTATCGATCGATCCCTGAACTCCAGAAAACTATACATGTACATGTAAGCTGTTGAATATTTTGAAACTAATTTGACTGGGTGCTGCTGCTGCTTATGGTTCGTGATGAACATAAATACGTCATTCATAACGTAATTGATTATGACATCATCCATCGATGACCGAGGCAGTCATTCCAGGGGTAAATTTTCAAAAACAGTTCTCATGGTCGGCAAATGAACATTTTCTAGGAGAAAATTGAAATTTTCTTGAACAAATTCGAGTGTTAAAGCTGGCCAAAACCGACTATACAGCGTTCTTGAGAAAAGTCCATGCTCGATAACCAAGCCAGTCATTCTACATGTAGTGATCAATTTTTGAAGTAATCTCTGGGTCTGCAAATAGACATTTTCCTATGAGATGATTGATGTTTTCGTGAACAAAATTGAGGATTAAATCTTCGGTTAATTGGGATTTACTATACAATGTGTATGCTTATATTAATGGTATTGGTAAGGAAGGCTTTTGTTCTATATTAGTATTATTATTATTATTATTATCATTATTATTATTATTATATAAAAATTTTACATTTATTATCTGAGAACTGTAGGGATCCAATCTATTACTCAATAGACCTTTCCACTTTATCAACCCATCCTATGCCGTCGTAATCAACTACGCAACGTGTAGAATGACATAATTAATGACGCCGATAAGTATGTCACGAACGCATATTTGAGGACGGACTATGCCTTATTGTGCGAATTGTATGTCTACTATTTAATTCAATATTCTGTTGAATATTTTGAAACTAATTTGACTGGGCGTTGTTGTTGCCTATGGCAGCAACAGCACCAAGTCAAATTAGTTACAAAATATTCAACAGCTTACTTGTGTAGTTTTCAGGAAATTGGTAGTTAGGGCATTCGGTGATCGATCAATCCCAATTTGGCGACATGTGGGTGGAGGTTAGATGGAGATGGGCGGGGCATAGCTAAAACTGGAAAGATCCATTATCTGACAAGTTGCAATGATCTGTAATGTAAGTGCCTGAATTGTATGTATTGATGAATTTACAATGTACATGTAAGCTGTTGAATATTTTGAAACTAATTTGACTGGGTGCTGCTGCTGCTTATGGTTCGTGATGAACATAAATACGTCATTCATAACGTAATTGATTATGACATCATCCATCGATGACCGAGGCAGTCATTCCAGGGGTAAATTTTCAAAAACAGTTTTCTCATGGTCGGCAAATGAACATTTTCTAGGAGAAAATTGAAATTTTCTTGAACAAATTCGAGTGTTAAAGCTGGCCAAAACCGACTATACAGCGTTCTTGAGAAAAGTCCATGCTCGATAACCAAGCCAGTCATTCTACATGTAGTGATCAATTTTTGAAGTAATCTCTGGGTCTGCAAATAGACATTTTCCTATGAGATGATTGATGTTTTCGTGAACAAAATTGAGGATTAAATCTTCGGTTAATTGGGATTTACTATACAATGTGTATGCTTATATTAATGGTATTGGTAAGGAAGGCTTTTGTTCTATATTAGTATTATTATTATTATTATTATCATTATTATTATTATTATATAAAAATTTTACATTTATTATCTGAGAACTGTAGGGATCCAATCTATTACTCAATAGACCTTTCCACTTTATCAACCCATCCTATGCCGTCGTAATCAACTACGCAACGTGTAGAGTGACATAATTAATGACGTCGATAAGTATGTCACGAACGCATATTTGAGGACGGACTATGCCTTATTATTCGTTTTGTGCGAATTGTATGTCTACTATTTAATTCAATATTCTGTTGAATATTTTGAAACTAATTTGACTGGGCGTTGTTGTTGCCTATGGCAGCAACAGCACCAAGTCAAATTAGTTACAAAATATTCAACAGCTTACCTGTGTAGTATTCAGGAAATTGGTAGTTAGGGCATTCGGTGATCGATCAATCCCAATTTGGCGACATGTGGGTGGAGCTTAGATGGAGATGGGCGGGGCATAGCTAAAACTGGAAAGATCCATTATCTGACAAGTTGCAATGATCTGTAATGTAAGTGCCTGAATTGTATGTATTGATGAATTTACAATTTAAGAAACAATTTAACATTTTTATGATTTTTTTTTGCTAATTTGACTAGCTGTTGCTGCCTATGGCAACACCAGCTCCCAGTCAAATTAGTTTCAAAACATTCAACAGCTTATCTCTATAGTTATCATAGGCAGCAACAGCATCCAGTCAAATTAGTTTCAAATTATATGACAGAATGTTTATTAAATAGTAAAGACATACAATTCGTACGTGTCGTTCTATTAAGTGTCTAACATGGACTAAATTCATGCTGCAATTGATTATGATATCATCATACACGTGACATATTTGATTATGACGTCGTATGATGGATAGATAAACTGTAAAGGTCAAGTAGCAATAATAGCTCGCCTGTACAAAGCCACCACCTTTTATGTGGCAGATTGGATTTGATTCTATAAGATAAATTTCTTATCTATATTCTAGCTATGCCCCGCCCCTATTACTAGACTAGCTTGGTCTACTTTGTTATGACTGTATGAATCGATTTTAACACATGGAACCCATCGGTCCCCAAATCTCATTTTCAAGGTAGCTATACAGGTAAGCTGTTGAATGTTTTGAAACTAATTTGGCTGGGAGCTGCGCACCCCCTCAAATTAGTTCCGAAATATCCAACAATTTATCTGTATAGTTTTATGGAAATTGATAGTCTGGGAGTTCACGGATCGATCGATCACAACACGAGGGAGGTGTGGGTGGAGCTTAGCTAGAGATGGGTGGGGCATAGCTAAAACTGGAAAGGTCCATTTATTTCACGGTTGACGTTTCTGTAAATTTAAATAATCATACGAGAAATATGCAAATCCATGCTTTGTAGCTGTAACTTATCCGGCCGGATCACTGTTTCACTAGTGGTGGTTAAGACAGAATTCAAGAAGGATCTTCTGTTCACTTCATCAGCCAGTTTGTATAAGCTTTTTGAAGAACGTTATTGTCGAAACTAAAACTGTTATAATCCTTTAGTGATCAACACGACCAAAATGCTTTCTGTAATGGTCTTGAAAAAATCCCATTTGCAGGCGATTGAGACTATTTTTAACAATTTTCCATTGGATGACTGGCTTGATAAATGAGCCAGTTATTCCGGCGGTAAATTTAAAAAATCTGCAAGTGGACAATGAAAAATCAGAAATTCTTACCATTAAATGATTTGTCCTAAATTATGATGTAACTGCTGCATTCATGTACAACATGTCATGTATCTGTGTGTTCTCATGTGCTTATCTGAACAGATAATATCATTTAATGCTCAAAATTGGTATTAAAAAAACAAGCTTGTCACTTTGTCAGTGTCCATTTGCAGGTCAAGAGACTATTTTTGAAACTGCAACTGGAATGACTGACTCGATTATAAAGTCAGTCATTTCAGTGGTAAAATTTAAAAGACTTGGCCTGCAAATGAACAGTTCTCAAGACCATTGCAATGGTCAGTTTGGGCCAGTTTGACCATTAACTGGCTAACAAGTTAATTCTTATCCCTGCATCTTGTGTTTCCTACAGAGCTATTTTCTCTGCTAAGTCACCTACATTAAGGGACCACATGTCTTGTCTTGCCACTTCTATGGTCTATTACAGTACTGCTCAAACACGTTAGTAAGAAATGTCCAGTTGAATATCTAGAACATAATTGGATTCTGTTCAAATATTCAACAGTACATTTTATTTTGTTTTGGAATCAAGTTATTGCTGGGCTGTACAGTAGGTAATGCTAATTTAGCATGAACTATGCAAATAAATTGGGCCAGGTTTCCATGTACTTGGATTTTGTCCGCACGGAATTGTCCAGGCAGAGATAATCTGCGTGGACACAAACCAGATCGCTCATGGACCGATTTTTTTTCGCATGGCTCTGGCAGAGAAAAAAAAAATCCAGTTGAAATGTACAATGTGGATTGAGGGCAATAGTCTATTTTCCTGACAAAAGAAGTCAAGTCATTTAATTTTACCTTGTAGCATGTTTTTCCCGCGCAAATGGGCGCATGTGTTGGTTTTGCGCTGACATGTTCCGCACAGACAAGAATTGTATATCTGGAAACTGGGCCTTACCAGTACCTTATGGTATGTGTGTGAGTAAAAGCAATATTAGTCAAATACTTAGTAATATATCTATTTTTCATTGTAACATATCTGTCCTATAAAATGCATAAATATTCCTAATATTTTCACATAAGTCAACACTAATCTGTCTGTATACCTGTGTCTGTAAACTAAATACAGTGGATTTGGTTTGAATTTGATGTTTTAGGTGCCGATGGAATAATTATTTTTTACAGAAATATAGGACGAACCAGCTTCAGTCCAGCTCATAAATAAGCTATCATGTTTCCAAAACTAAATCAGAAACATGTTAGTACAATTTTGAACACTAAGTAAGAAATGTTCTTTTGAATATCTTTGGCTTAATTTAATTGGAAGCCAATCAAATTAAATCAAAAAGATTCAACAGTATATTTTATTTAGTTTCGAAACATGTTAAGCTGCGGTGCATAATAATTTTTATTCTGAATTCCAACACCTGGATGAGTAACTATTTAACTCCGAGACGCTGAATATTTTGAACACATTTTGACTGAAAGTTATTGCTGTCAAGACATCAAAATATTCAATGAGACTACTGTAGTAAAATTGTTAGTTGCTCATTTAAACCATGTGGCTGGCAGTGAAAGGCCGAGTGAATTTAGGCCATGGCGACGTAGTGTTCGAATTGTCTTTTATGAATTTACAATTTCATAAACATTCTGTTGAATATTTTGAAACAAATTTGATCAAGAAAATCTAAATTGCTCATTGAATTTCTGTTTAGACCAAAAGAAAACTTACCCCATGAATGACTAGCTTAGTTATTGAGCAATTCCAGTGATAAAATTTCAAATATACTCTTCTCTTGGTCTGCAAATGGACATTCATGGCCCCATGACCACTGCAGAGGCCGAGTTCAGCTGACTTGACCATTAATGGGTTAACCAAGGTTCACTCCTGTAGTGTGATCTGACTAGAAGCCACTTCTGCCTTAGGCATCAAAATATTCATCAAACTTCAAAACATTTGGCATAATATTCTTTGCAAATCTTAATTTTGACGCAAATTTGTTCATTGTTTTTGTCCTATTTTTTTCTGATGTCCTACAAGGGCCTTTTGTGATGCTTGGTGTCTACTTAAAATCCTCGAGCCGACCAGTCGTCCCGAGAAATGTACATTTGCAGACCAAGTGGACTATTTTTTAAAGTGTATCACTGGAATGACTAGCTCAATAACCGAACTACTCATTCCATTGGTAAATCTTCACAAATAAATCTCTGTCTGCAAATGAACATTTTAATTTTCTTGAACAAATTTGATGGTTAATGGTTTAAATTGTGAACATGATGATTGTAGTGCTGTCTATTATGCAAATGGCTAACGTGTGGCACAAGTTTTTTAACTGTATGATCATTTTAAAATGGGTGTAAAATGTCTAATAACAGAAATCTAAAATGAATAAAAATGTAAATAAAAATTGCAAAATGCACATGAATTTAGTTAGTAATTTTTTGCTCAACTAGGTGTGACGATTTGTCTGGTCTGTTGCGGCCGGGCGGCTGCCATCCGCTAGTTCCCCCTGTCTTCCGAGAGGACTGGTCGTCACATAAGCTGTCTTTCCATTGTCCTGTCGGGGCCCCCGGGCAGGAGCGCCAGTCGAGGAGGCTTTCTTCAGTCGTGAGTCACCCCAGGGTTCATTCGGTCATCCATGCTGGTCTCGGGGCTTGCGATTCCATTCCCATCATACAGGTTTGGGCTCCCCCACAAACGTTTGCTGACCGGAGCGGTCAGCCATCTCCTTGGAGATGCGCAGGTGTGGGTGGACATTTCCAGCACGGCTTGGTGCTTGAAAACCACTAGCTATAGGCGACATGGTTACTTCTTCCCCAGCGGCGGGCACAGGAACCAACAGTGCTGCCAGTATGCAGTCGAATCTACTTATCTCCGAGGTAGGGAGACGGTGCGAAGGTTTCAAATCAGCGGAATTTTCTGAGCGGTGCATTTGTAGTGAAGGGTGCTGAAGGCGGAGGAATTTAGGTTATTAATTTGGCCGCTTTTGTGGAGCAGCCTTTTCAAAGCTTGGGTTCCTCTGCTGCCTATTGTAGATGTCGGCCCGCTCTGAGCGGTTAAACCCGCAGTGCATATTCCCCGTCATTACCGAATCTGAGGGTGGGACATATACCATTGACGGGGGCTGTTGGCGAGGTAGCCACAGAGCAACCTTACAACGACTCGGTCTTGAGATCGCAGAGCAAGCAGCTTTTATACTCTCAGCTCTGCATCTCATTATCTTGTGGCGAATGGCTGGCTTTCTTACGAATTCTCCAGCCAATCAGTGATCGTCTTTTCAGGTGTGCCGATCTTAGTAGCAGCAGCAGGAGTGAGCAAGTTAAATGGCAACGTTCTGTGTTATTTTTCTTCAAGTGTGTCCAGGAATTCAGTTTTATACGTTGCTTTCTCTGTCTTGACCTGGCATTATTATCATGACGAAGCTGAGCCTTCAGGCTTTCTAGAGGTACCAAGCATTCCCGGAAACTGCTAATCATGGCCATTACGAGGAAGAAGTCATGCAGAGATCATGTATATAAAGTACTAAAAATGTCCAAGTCATCGGCATTGCACAAGGGGGCGGCGGTGTCCCGTTCTATGAAAGGAATCCTGACTATTAGGGGGTACTCCCAGTGGCCCGGCGCATGCGGAGGGTGTAAATTGTGTCTTAGTCATTCTTGTCACCATGTGTGCTTGGGTTGTAGCCATCCATAGAGCGGCCGTAGCATTTCCAAGGGGGGGGGGGGGGAGGTGGATTACCGGTTCCGGATTGGCTAGTCCTTCCTGTTATCCGACAACAATGGATGAATCCAGTTTTAGTCATACCCTGCCCATTTTTAGCTAGCCTGCACCCACTGCCCATGTTGGGATCAATCTATCCCTGAACTCCCTAACTATCAATTTCCAGAAAACTATACAGGTAAGCTGTTGAATATTTTGAAACTAAAAATTTGACTTCTCAATAGTGGCATTCACCTTTTGTCGATGTATTAGAACAAAATCTTACAGACAGGTTCTTTTGGACAATATCTATTTATTACCTTGGGCTTACGCCATGGCGTCCTTCGTATCGCATCCCCTTAATGCTTTGACCGATTTCAACCAAATTTGGCTGGATGGACCCGATCGGGGTAGGCTTCAGAACTGTATACAGAATTTGATTGGTCATTTTTAGCTCACCTAGGTGAGCTTATACAATCGTTGTTGATGGATTAAAAACTAATTTGGCAGATATGTTCCCTTTGGCAATATCTATTTGGGCTATGAAGATGAGGCCACGCCTACAAATAGCAGAGTTATGTCCCTTGCTATATTTTCAGTTTTGAAGCCTATTGGGAAAATGTTTGTGGCATATTTCGCCATTTATCAACGGATTAAATCCAAATTTTCCAAATATGTTCCTTTAGATAATATCTATTGGAGCTATGAAGATGAAGTGGACCCACCCAGAAATTTGGCAAACATGTTCCTTTAGACAATATCTACTTGGGCTAAAAGGATGAAGTGTTCACACCCTTATACAAGGGACACAACTCTGGTTCATTAATGTTTTTAAGTATTGACGCCTATGGGGAAATGTTTGTGGCACGTATTGTTTTTTATAAATGGATTAAAACCCAATTTAGCAAATATGTTCCTTTAGGCAATACCTATTTGGGCTGTGAATATTAAGTGGCCATGCCCACAAATAGCAGAGTTATGTCCCTTGCTATATTTTCAAAGTATTGAAGCATATGGGAAAAATATCTTTGTTGCATGTTTTGACATTTATTGGTGGATTACAACTAAATTTAGTAGATATGTTCCTTTAGGCAACATCTATTGGAGGTATGAATATGAAGTGGCCACACCATTAAACAAGGGCCATAGTTCAGATTCATTGAGGTGTTTTAAATATTGAGCCATATTAGGAAAATACACTTTTTAGCAGATAGGTTCCTTCAGTCAAATTTCTATTTGAACTGTGGATATGAAGTATGCATTTTTAAACAAGGGCCATAACTCTGGTTCATTAAGTCTTAAACTATTGAACCCTATGGTGAAAATCCATTTGTTTTGTCAATTGTTGATGGATTAAAATCAAATTTAGCAGATGTTTCTTCAGTCAAATATCTATTTGGACTGTTAATATAGAGGCCGCACCTTTAAACAAGGGCCATAATTATGGTTCATTAAGACATGAAACTATTGAACTCTGGTTAAAATTCACTTGCCAATTGTTGATGGATTAAAAACAAATTTCTCAGATATGTTCCTTCAGGCAATATCTATTCGCCCTATGAATAGGAAGTAGCCACGACTTGAAATAAGGGCCATAACTATGGCTCTTTAAAGCATTTTAAAGTATTGAACCCTATGGGGAAAATAATCTTGTCACGTTTCGTAAATTGATAATGGACTAAAACAAGATTTGTCAGAAATGTTCCTTTAGTACACCTCATTCAAATGGCAATAGTGTCAGGGACGGCTGTCCCATTGATTAATGGTACTCTTCCTGTTGGTCAATTATGGCAATATTCTTGTATTTCCCCATCCAAATTTGTTACTGTGACCTCACCATTATCCCTTTGGTAAATGTCAGTGTTGTGACAATTGAACTATTGATCAATAGTGTCTGTGCTGGCTGCCCCATTGATCAATGGTACTTTTCCTGTTGGTAAATAATGTCAATCACACCAGTATTCCTGCATTTCTCCATCCACATTTTTTACTGTGACCATTGACCCATTGGTAAATGCCATCTGATGGGTCAACAATGTCAGGGATGACTGCCCCATTGGTAAATAATGTCAATGACACCAGTATTTCTGCATTTTTTCATCCACATTTTTTACTGTGACCATTGACCCATTGGTAAATGTCATCTGCTGGGTCAACAATGTCAGGGATGGCTGCCCCATTAATCAATGGTACTTTTCCCATTCGTCAATGTCAATGACACTAATTTTCTTGCATTTCCGTATCCAATCTTTTTTACTGTGACCATCGTCCAATTGATAGGATCCTTCTACCCAAATATAGTTGAAATCCACCAGGCAGTCAAGCAGCAGATGCAGTTTATCACTTTCCGGGATTTTTTTTACACAATCTAAGATTTACACCAAAAACATTGACCAATTAAAAATTTCAAGAGATGTTCTAGAGTATACCACTATAGGATCCTCAAAACCAAGTTTGGTTGAAATCTGTCAAGAAGCTTGAGAAGATGCATCTTGACAATTGCTGGTACATTTTTAGCTCATCTGGCCCAAAGGGCCATGTGAGCTTATGCCGTAGCTACCATCCATCCATCAACTTTTGCTTTAAAACACTACTCATTAAACACTGGGCCGATTTCAACCAAATTTGACTAGGACCCAATGGTCGTAGGCTCTAGAAATTCCATTCAGAATTTTGATTCATCAATTTTTTGCTTGCCTGGCCTGAAGGGCCAAGTAAGTTTATGCTATGGCGACTGTCTGTCCATCAACTTTTGCTTTAAAACACTCCTCATTAACCACTTGACCGATTTCAACCAAATTTGGCTGGAAGGACCCAATTGTGGTAGGCTCCAGAACTCCCATTCGGAATTTTGATTCATCGTTTTATGAAAAATGTACCAGAAATTGTCAAATTGCTTCTCTACCATTCTGAGGGATTTCAGCCAAATTTGGATGAAAGAATCCTGTGATGAGCTTCAGAACCTCCATTCCAAATTTTGATTCACCAATTTTTTGGGTGAAATCTTAGATTTTATTTTAAATGTACTGGAAATTGTGAAATTGCTTCTTACCATCTTGACCAGTTTTAACCAAATTAGGTTGGAAGGATCCTATGGCCATAGGGCCTAGAACTTCCCTTCGAAATTTTGATTGATAAATTTTTTGGGTGAAAATCTTTATGAAAAATTTACCGGACATTGTCAAATTGCTACGCCTTCTTAGCTGCTTGACATATTTCAACCAAATTTCACTAGATGGATTCTATGGTGGAAGGCTCTAGAAACTATATTCAGAATTTTGATTGATCAATTTTCTGGGTGAAAATCTTATTGTTAATATGTTGCTTCTCCTTAGTCGCTTGAAATATTTCAGCCAAATTTGGCTAGAATGACCCTATCATGGTAGACTCTAGAACGATTCAGAATTTTAATTGGTCATTTTTTTGGGTGACCATCTTGGATTTTCCAGAAATGATCCATCATATCTATTTAAATGCAAATGGTTCAAATGCAAATGGTCCAGTTGAGCGCCTTGGGCATCTTGTTTACAAAATCGAAGATTTTCACCAAAAAATTCACCAATCAAAATTTTGAATAGAGGTTCTAGAGCCTACCACTATAGGATCCCTTCCAGGCAAATTTAGTTGAAATCTGTCTAAGATGAGGAGATGCATTTCAACACCTTCCGGTAAATTTTTACAAAATCTAAGCTTTTCAACCAAAAAATTTACCAATCAAAAATTTGAATAAATGTTCTAGAGCCTACATCCATAGAATCCTTCAAGACCAATTTAGCTGAAATCTGCCAAGAAGCTAAGGAGATGTGTTTTGACACTTTCTGGTAGATTTTTATAACCCGCCAAAAAATTTGATATGTAATGGCGCCGTCCGGTCGATCGGGCTGCGGGAGGCAGAGTGGTTTCCGGATGATAACTCTGTTACCATTCGTCGGATCACCTTGAAACTTCATAAGCTGGTTGGACTAGGTCTGGGGAAGAAATCTACGATGATCCAAAATCCAAGATGGCTGCCAGCCACTGATGGCCATCTTGAAAATTGGTTTCCAGATGATAACTCTGTTACCGTTTATCAGATCGCTTTGAAACTTTGTAGATTGGTTGGACTAGGTCTGCGGAAGAAAGCTATCAAAATCGATGATGGTCCTAAATCCAAGATGGCCGCAAACTACTGGCGGTCATCTTGAAAACTGGTCTCCAGATGATAATGCCGTTACCGTTTATCGGATCGCTTTGAAACTTCATAGAGTGGTTACACTAGTTCTGAGGAAGAAGGCTATCGAAATCGACGATGATCCAAAATCCAAGATGGCCACCAGCCATCTTGAAAATTGGTTTCTGGATGATAACTCTGTTACCGTTTATCGGATCGTTTTGAAACTTCATGGGTGGTTGGACTAGGTCTGGAGAAGAAACCTATCGACCTTGGTTTCTGGATGATACCGCCGTTACCATTTATCGGATCATTTAATAGGGTCATTGGAATATGTCTGGTGAAGAAACTTATTGAAATTTATGCGGCCATCTTGAAAATTGGTTTCCGGACAATACCTCCTTGACCATTTAACAGATCGCTGTGACACTTCATAAGGATGACTGATCTGGGTCTGAGGAAGAAATAAATATTTTCTGATAGATCTCATTCTTTGGTTTGTCATCATGGCAGAGTATTATGCGCCATTTGCGGAGCTCTCGTTATAAAAGGATTTTCACCCAAAAGATAGAACCAAAAGTCTGAATAGAAGTTAAAATTTGCCAAGCGGTTTAGGAGATACGTTTTAAAGCAAAAGCTGACAGATGGTTGCCATGGTATTAAGCTCACTTTCCATTCTGGCCAGGTGAGCTACCTAGGGGATGTAAGATCGTAGAATGGTCAAAATTGGCAGTCATTCAAATTGTGGTGGGCTAGAAGTAATTTGAGTTTCAGCTCAAGGGGTCAAATATCTAGATGCACTGTCAAAATGGAAGGGAAGGCATGATCTGCACCTCCTCAGAGTGCAGGCTAGTTTAGTCAGATAAGGCAGCAAAAATTTGAGTTACCTTAAAGCAAACAACTCAGATTTCTGATTGTCCCCACCCCAACCACCGCGTAATGGATCAATATAGCCTGAAGATTGAAGGAAATGTCAATTTCCCTTTCTCCGAGATCTAACAATACTCACCATTCTGTTACTTCTGATATACAGCTGGCCTTGACAGCGGCTCTAGGATTATAGACTTAGAAAGCTTTACCGACTCCTGGGAACCGGGTACTCGGCTCCCAACTGCCGAGTACCCGTTTACCATAGAGCTCATATTGTTTGCATAGCCACCAAACAAGAGAAAACTATGGCTTGCCTCCGTGGGGCTGGGAGGCTGGGTCCGTAACAGAATGGTGAGTATTGTTAGATCTCGGAGAAAGGGAAATTGACATTTCCTTCATTCTCCTTCGATCAATACTCACCATTCTGTTACTTCTGATATACACCAGATTTGATCAGTAACCTGGTGGGAAGGGGCAAGCCATAAATGCTAATTTTGCCCCTTGGAGAAAGATTTTAGACTTCAAACTTGACTAACAGAGACCTAAAAGGACCGTCAAGTTTACGGAACCGAATCACATTCGCATCACTGCCCCCCCCCCCCCTTTTTCCTCCTAAGAAAAGGGAGAGAACTCACGAACATGTATCTCGCCTGAAACACAAATATGCCAAGAGGGTTAACTGCTCCCTGCATATTCCATGTATTAGCCTGGGAATGAGCATGAATATATAAGATGAATGAACATGATACACATCCATAATACAAAAAACTCACTATTGAATTACCTTATGATAATTGGACTCCAGACATACCGCCTCCATCCATTCACTGGTTCGGCCATCAGTGACACAATCTGGTTGACATCCTCTCGCTTGACCATGCCTGCTTTAGGTTCTTTTCTTACCAAAGTGAAAAAAGGGTGAAGAGCAGTGTGGTCACTAACTATCATTTCAAAACAGCTAAAGCGAGTGGATTGGCTGAGTCTGACACATCCCTCATATAGTAATCCGTAAATGAGGATTCAGAGTGCCATTGTGCAACGGCCATGATGTCCTCTAACGGAACACCATTGTAAAGGGCGGTCGAGGCGGCTATTCCTCTGACATTGTGTGCCCTTACGCCTTGCACCTGGTGCCCAGTCGCCATCTCGTGAGTAGTCTGAATGCATTCGACCACCCAACGAGAGATAGTATCCATGGATGCGGCGCCATAAGGCTTTTTATGGCAGATCCACAGATGTCTATCGTTCGACCGTAACGAGTCAGTCCGTTTCTTGTACTTAGTCAAAGCACGGACCGGGCACCAGACACTGGCATCACGATCAAACCTAGTTAACTTCGGTATAATGATCGGTTTGCCGGGATATCTCAAAGATTGGTTCTTTGACATAAACTCTGCTCTTGGCAGAAGACGCAGACCTTCTCCAGAAACAATAAATCGGTCCCTCTCTGCCGAAAGCGCATGGATCTCACTGCGCCTTCTAGCTGAGGAAGCTGCCAATAGAAAGACCGCCTTTAGAGTCAAATGCTTTAGACTAGCCGAACGCAATGGTTCGAAAGGGTGCTTGGCCAGTACATTAAGCACTAAAGATAGACTCCAGGCTGGAATGACTACCGGTTGTCTCGGTCGGAGATTGCTCATTCCCTTCAACATCACATTTAACTGGGCCACCTCTGGACTATCCCTGTTGGCTAGACAAGGGATAACTGATGCCAAAGCTGACTTGTATCCAGCAACTGTGACGGGAGCTAGTCCTGAAAAGAACAGCTCACAGAGAAAGTCTGCTATTTGCTGAATAGTGGATTGAAAGGTATCAATACCCTTTTCTTCACACCAGTCTGCAAATCTGTTAACCTTGTTGTTATATGACTTGAAGGTTGACCTCCTTCTCGCAGCCGCGATGAAATCAGCAGCCTGTCGAGAAAAGCCTTCCAACGTGGAACGTTGTTTGATAACATCCACGCAGTCAATTTGAACATTTCGGGACGCTCGTGTAGGAAGCGTCCCTTGGCCTGGGAAATTATGTTCGGAATCTCGGGCAACTGCACAGGATTTTCCACCAACAGATCTAGAAGATCCGTGAACCACGCCCTGCTCGGCCAATACGGCGCTATTAGCAGGACCAGACACGGTTCCTCCCCGACCTTCACCAATACCTTCGGTAGAAGAATGGTGGGTGGGTACGCGTAAGCGTGCATCCCTCTCCAGCTTATCGCCAGAGCGTCTGTATCGACGGCATTTGGATCTGGAATCGGCGAGACATATGTCATGATTTGAGCATTTTCCTTTGTGGCGAACAAGTCCACGTTGGGTTTGCCCCAATGCTCGAAGATCCGTCGCAGAACTGGAGGGTAGAGGGACCATTCTGTTGGCAGAATTCTCTGTCTGCGAGACAAAGCATCCACCAGAATGTTCAATCGGCCAGGAATATGAGCTGCTTTCAAAACAACCGAGTAATTCCTGCACCATTGAATCAAGTGCCACACTCTGATACACAGAGTGGGCGACCTGGTCCCGCCTTGGCGATTTATATATGATACTACTGTCAAATTGTCCGACCATATCAATATCACCTTGCCCCTGATCATCGGAAGGAACTCTTCCAACGCCAGTTCCACTGCCATCATTTCCAACAGATTGATATGCAGCTGACTCTCCGGGAGAGTCCATGTGCCCGAGACATGGTGTTCTCCCAGGCAGGCACCCCACCCCTCCAGCGATGCATCCGTGTACACGGACAGCTGGGGGTGGGATAGATGCAGCGAAACCCCTACTAGGAGATTCTGACGCTCCTTCCACCATACAAGATGCGACATTATCGGCTCCAAAACTGGTACCAGTTTTGACAGGGGTTCTGTTCTCTGTTTCCACAGAGACATCAGATACAACTGGATAGGCCTTCGCATTAGAGCAGCGTACGGGATAACCTGCTCCATGGAGACCATCATGCCCAGCATCTGAAGGAACCGCCTCGCCTGAATGTCGTTTCCCACTCGAAAACTCTTGAGGATGGCTAATGGAGACACCACTCTGGGCTCTGACGGGTACACCCTGCCCTCCTCGAGATCGAATCGCATCCCCAAATAAACGAAATGTTGAGTGTCACTATCCAGCCTAGATCTGAAAGTAACCTCAGAGTCAGAGCAGTATCCACGTTCAAACTGGCTGCCGAGTCTGCCTTGATCAGCCAGTCGTCTATGTAGGTGTGTAGCGCCACGTTCTCTTTTCTGAGAAACGCTGTCACCGCAAGGACCACTCTTGTGAAAACCCTCGGAGCTGTCGACAGGCCAAATGGGAGAACAATAAACTCCCATACTTGATTCTGAAACGCAAATCTCAGAAACCTGTGACAACTCCTGTTCATCGGAATGTGGAAATATGCATCTTTCAGATCGATCGATACACACCACATTCCTTTCCTCAATCCCGCCATTACCGACCTCGGCGTTTCCATCTGGAACCGAGGCGTATGGATAAACCAATTTAATGGCCTGAGATTGAGTATGGGTCTCCATCCCCCTGTGCTCTTGGGGACAAGGAACATGTTTGAATAGAAGCCTGGAGTGTTTCGGTTTGCTGGTTTTATTGCTCCCTTCAGAAGCAAACCCGACACTTCCTTTTGAACGGCTTCTAACTTGTCTGGCTCCCTTGGTACGGGTGTCCAGACAGGTGCCAAAGACAGATTTTGTGGTGGAAAGTCCCACCACTCCGGCATGTAACCCTGGGATAACCATCCCAGGACCAGACTGTCTGACATCACACCTCGCCGAAACGCATGAGCCTTCCACCCACCATAGACGCCTCGACGTCTAACGGGGTTGTCCGGCTCGTAGTCCGCTCCCCCCTCTTTCTTAACGAGAGAGAGAGAGAGAGAGAGAGAGAGAGAGAGAGAGAGAGAGAGAACCATTTCGTTCTAGGCACGACGGGTATAACTGGCACCGCTGTTCCTGTCACACAGGCGCGGTCCAGACGGATATGAAGGGAGCTCTCGTACCCTCAGGTATGATCCGGCCCCTTCTGTCCGCCCTTTGAGGACTTACCCTTACTCTTCCCCTTGCCCTTCCCGCCTCTAGGGCGGTCAGGAGCAACCTTGGGGAGGGTAGGCGCCTCTACAACCTTCCTGGCTTTCTTCACCGGCGGCGGCTGAGAAAAGCCAGCTGAAGCAGAAGTCGCACCAGGCTTAGCTTTCGCCTTGCCCTTATGCTTCTGCTTCTTTGAAGGTTGTCCCGCTAGCGGTTTCCCTACAGCCCCTAGTGCGTGCGCTTGCCGCACTAGCTCTAGCTGCAGGTTGACCGCTAACCGATTCTGCGCGATACTGGCTGTATCCTCGAAGATGGCCCGCGCCTGGCCACCGAAGATGCTAGGCCCTGTAAGGTGCGTCCCAAGAAGACGCTCCCTGACTGCCGTAGCCGGACGCATATGGTCAATGACCATTTGCCTCCTGGATTTAGTCAGTCGCGCTTGCACCCTTGCCAATGCGTCCATAGACAGCACCAGGCTGTCATTTACGCACGAAAGCGCCACAGGTGGCACAGGGTGGCCTGCCCCCGCTTCAGCCCACACCGACTGAAGGAGACGATACGAGTGGTTGACAGCGCTCATAGCTGCCCTCACACCCTCATCGCATAGGGACAGGACTTCCTCTTGGTGTACCTGAGCCTTGTCCACAAGTGCCGGACCGGGGCCACCCGCCCCGGCACTCTGAACGCCCAGTACCCATCGATCATCCTCGGTGACCGACGGGACTACACCATATCTGTCGTATTCCCCCCGCGGAATACAACATCTTGCCCGCACCTCCCTGGAGGCCGCAGGGAGCTCACCCTTGGTCATAAGTTGTTTGCTATGAATAGCCTCCAACAATTCTATGAACCGTGGATCCAGTCCCACAGACTGGATCCGGGCCGCGGGCAAAATCCCTGTCCTGATCGACGCAACCGACGGACGGGGTGCATCTTCATCGGCCGTGGCCGAAACCACAGACGGGTCAACCCTGGCTAGCCACGCCAGAGCCTCTGACCAATCTATCTCCGATGATGACACACCCGCAAACACGTCACCCGTTGACGTGTTCACGGGCCTGCCAGCCACGGCCTCCCGGCAAGGAGCCATGGCTGACACGCCAGGCACTCCGGTACCACACGGTTCTGCCGCCACCCCATGAAACACTCCGGTCCATGGGGTAGGTCCGCACGGAAAACCGTACGGACCCGTAGCAGTCGCGGAACCGTAGCCAGACACAGGCGCCAACGGCATCCCACGTCCGACTGCCGGACTAGGTGAGTACCACGCCCGGCCCGGCCGACCCGTGTCGGCTGGTGCCAAACCAACCGTCACGGAACCGGTGCCCGGTACCAGATTAGCCTCAGCCACATGCGGAGCCGCTGCCCTGGCTTGCGCCAAGCCAGACAAATGGAGGCCGGTTCCGTCCAGGACGGAATCGACCTCCATATTCTCCACCTGCGGCATCACAGGCCGCAGCAACCTCTCCTCCTCGGCCTCCTCGTCTTCAGACTCCTAAGAGTCGTCACTAGACGAGTCAACCGTGGAACCGTCCTGGCGGACGGCTCCCACACCTGACGGACCGGCCACCGCTACTGGACCACCCGGAGGTGGCCGCAGAGAAACAGAACCCGTCTGGCCGGAGCCAGACGGGACTGCCAGGGGTCCGTACAAGACGGCCCCCTCGGAAACCAGTCCAGAACCCTGTCCGAGGACAGGGTCCGTACCAGGCATAGGGAAAAACTGCCCCCCAACCTTTGGTAGCAGGGACGACACCAGCGTGGGCAGAACGCTATGCAGAAAACCCTGCATAGCCGGACCAAACCACGGCGGCGGTGCCATTTCCGCCACCTCCAGCTGGGGACGTGGAGCACCCCCACCGATTTACTCTCGGACTGCCTGACCCCGCGTCAGACCCAGCCAAGTCCTTCTGGGCAAGGAACTTAACCATCATATCCACGGACCACACTGCGCACACATTACACCTATGGTCTAGGTTACAGGGCAAACACCTAAAACAGACATGGTCCTTGAATACGACTCGTACAAATTTATGGCACTCGTCACATGATGGCGGGGTTGGCTTGGCCTATAAAATAAGCACAAACCTACAATTACAAGCGGAACGAGACCCTGATGGAAGGCAGACAATTAATTTTCAAATAATTTGACTCATAAATTAACCGTATCCATCCCGCACCCCACCCCGCCACGTTATAACAAAGATCGCATTGATTATGACGACAAGAACGAAGCGGGCATAAAACATACCCATATTAGATCCTCCAGGATGTGTAACGGCTCCAGGAATCATATCGCATAGCATTCGGGGTATATTTACCAATCAATATAAATTATACTCCCTAATGAAAGCCAAACGATGTGTGAAGAAAACAACAAAATGTATAACAAACTGCTGTATCACACGGTAAAACCACAGACCACGCATCTACTCAAGAATTTTGAAACCACCGATCATTGCAAACCGATCGTGATCGCACGTAAACTTGAACATTCTAAAGTTTCCGGTACCATTTTCAGTACGCAGCACCAAGAACGAGATGCGCGAATTAATGAACATTTTTTCTTCACATAAACATCCGAGTGACCGGGTGTGACGTCACCCGCTCGGATCCTACGGAGAACGACGTCAGCCGATATTCGTGTTAGAAATACCATAGCAAACACCTATTTTCATATCTGCCGATCGCCTGTTAGGGTTTAAAGAAGGCGATCGTCTGGCATATATCGTTGTTAGCACACGTCCCAGATTCTCTGGGGTCAGAAATCGGGACATGCGACACAGCGAAATTTAGAGACCTAAGTCTTTTAACTATCGATAATAAAGAATGATACAACCTGGTTTTCATCGGCAGTATTCTCCATAGTATCCAGTTAAATCCTTCAAGAACGTACAAACTATCACTTTACAGACAAAGACTTAGATTTCTTTAACAAAAGACACTAAAATCTTCTCCCTGCAGAAAGCATGTATTGCTCTTGTTGCTATGCAAACAAGAATGAGCTCTATGGTAAACGGGTACTCGGCAGTTGGGAGCCGAGTACCCGGTTCCCAGGAGTCGGTAAAGCTTTCTAAGTCTATAATCCTAGAGCCGCTGTCAAGGCCAGCTGTATATCAGAAGTAACAGAATGGTGAGTATTGATCGAAGGAAAATGCCTAGTGGTGCATTGTAAAAAGAAATTGAAACAGCATATTGTTAGCTCACTTGGCCAGAAGTGACCAATGATCCAGCAGACTGTGCAAAATGCCTTCTACGTTCAATATACCCATACCTACGTTCAGAATGGTAGATGCATGCTCTTCCAGAAGTATGCTCTGCAGATTCACTGGATGAACACGGGGAGCAGCTCAGACCTGGGTGGCGGTTAGATAGGAATCACGCCATGACGCCGACAGTATTGATCGGTCTAACACAATGTGGGCCTTCAACCGCTTCATCAATGTAGAGGTTAAGGCAGTCAGCGATCGCCAGCCATTACTAGGGACGGGACCACTCCGCAATCGGCTCCGGCGGAAAAGTATAGACACCTAAAAGGGCAACCAGTGTCTCTGGAGATGTCTAGCAGTCCACCAAGGAGTGAGACCTGATAATATTACGGCCCCTCCACCAAACAGTTCTACAGAAAGCCCGTACTCAATGTACAAAAGACCATGCTCGATCAGCTTGGCAAGGTAGACTTCTTTGTGAACACTGGGATTCACGTCTATGAGGCCACTCAAGAGGGTAGCTGGCACCTGACCAGACAAGCGGCACACTATCTGAACATCATGACCATTAGCGTGTATGACCATGATGCATTCTACATCCAGAACATCTCCAAGTACACATTCATCAGTAGACACTGACAGCAGCAGTTCACACAGGCATACACTGTTCAATGCCACCATGACCACTGCATGGTGAGAAAACTGTCTTTGACTGTCCTGGCGAGAAGGTTGAGCCACCGTAGTCTACTTACGAGAAAGGATTCTGTGCACTGCCCTCCGCCAGGCAGGCCAGTGCAGCCTCCACACTCTGGCTCGAGTATGAGAGACAACAAAGGTATGAATATTCCTCATGCACTTTGTGGCCATGGAGGTGAACAGTGGGTTGAGGGAGCTTCCGCAGATGGATACGAACCTACCACCAGCAGCATATTCCAGTTCCAGCAAGTACAGAGATACAGGAAGAGAATTGCTAGAGACGAGAAGCTATGAACATCAGGATGCAGCCCCGTGGTACAGCAGGAATGTGACAGTCACCATGACACCACTTCCACTGCCGGGACAGCAAGCATATATGCCATACCCGTACTTCATTGTCTATGACTTCGGAGACTCACAATCGAGAGCACCCACATACCTATATGTGTCAGTCGATTGCTCCTTAGACGGCTCTACGACCAAGCTTACCTGTGCAATGCTGAGTCCAAACCTTTGATCTCAGAGTTCATGGGTGAAATCCAATGACAAGCAGTAAGAATTCGTACAGAGCACAGAGGACAGTTCATGCCAACAGACCTACCTAAGCGATAGCAAAAAGCGATTACGGTAATGTGTGGCATAACCAAGTTCTTGTACTCGGATTCAACTCAGAGCAGTATGACCTGAACCGTATCAAGAAATACTTTGTGGATGAGCTAACAGCCTCGGTCAGTGAGCACACAGACAGTGAAGGTCGCCAAGAAAGCTAGCCAGACAATGCTCCTCATCACAGCTGTGGTTTCTCGATGTGCTGAACTACCTCAACCCTGGGGTACCCTACGATGCATGGGTCAAAGCATACGGATGCACACAGCTGAAGAGCTGGTTCCCCTAAAAATAGTTTGACGCTCCTGAGAAGCTACAATACCAAGGGCTCCATGACAAACCGGCTTTGACATCTAAGCTCAAGGAAGGGTACCTCCTGCAGCTATCAGAGTAGTAACTGCAAGCAGACCTTCCAACAGTGGGCAAATGTATGTACGCAGAACCCAAGCGCTGTTGGAGAAGATATTTAGACGTTTCTAAAGGTAAGTTATAATCCAAGAAAGCCACTGGCCAAATTGGCTGTATTTGAAAGCTTGGATTCCTGTCCCAAGGTTGCTTCCAACCAAATTTGGTTAAAATCGATTCTTTGCCTTTCGAGAATACATTTTACATTTCCTATTGCTTTAGTATGAAGGAAATGTCAATTTCCCTTTCTCCGAGATCTAACAATACTCACCATTCTGTTACTTCTGATATACAGCTGGCCTTGACAGCGGCTCTAGGATTATAGACTTAGAAAGCTTTACCGGCTCCTGGGAACCGGGTACTCGGCTCCCAACTGCCGAGTACCCGTTTACCATAGAGCTCATATTGTTTGCATAGCCACCAAACAAGAGAAAACTATGGCTTGCCTCCGTGGGGCTGGGAGGCTGGGTCCGTAACAGAATGGTGAGTATTGTTAGATCTCGGAGAAAGGGAAATTGACATTTCCTTCATTCTCCTTCGATCAATACTCACCATTCTGTTACTTCTGATATACACCAGATTTGATCAGTAACCTGGTGGGAAGGGGCAAGCCATAAATGCTAATTTTGCCCCTTGGAGAAAGATTTTAGACTTCAAACTTGACTAACGGAGACCTAAAAGGACCGTCAAGTTCACGGAACCGAATCACATTCGCGTCACAGCCCCCCCACACCCCCCTTTTTCCTCCTAAGAAAAGGGAGAGAACTAACGAACATGTATCTCGCCTGAAAACACAAATATGCCAAGAGGGTTAACTACTCCCTGCATATTCCATGTATTAGCCTGGGAATGAGCATGAATATATAAGATTAATGAACATGATACATATACATAATACAAAAAACTCTCACTATTGAATTACCTTATGATAATTGGACTTCAGACGTACCGCCTCCAACCATTCACCGGTTCGGCCATCAGTGACACAATCTGGTTGACATCCTCTCGCCTGACCATGCCTGCTTTAGGTTCTTTTCTTACCAAAGTGAAAAAAGGGTGAAGAGCAGTGTGGTCACTAACTATCGTTTCAAAACGGCTAAGGCGAGTGGATTGGCTGAGTCTGACACATCCCTCATATAGTAATCCGTGAATGAGGACTCACAGTGCCAATGTGCAACGGCCATGATGTCCTCTAACGGAACACCATTGTAAAGGGCGGTCGAGGCGGCTATTCCTCTGACATCGTGTGCCCTTACACCTTGCACCTGGTGCCCAGTCGCCATCTCGTGAGTAGTCTGAATGCATTCGACCACCCAACGAGAGATAGTATCCATGGATGCGGCGCCATAAGGCTTTTTATGGCAGATCCACAGATGTCTATCGTTCGACCGTAACGAGTCAGTCCGTTTCTTGTACTTAGTCAAAGCACGGACCTGGCACCAGACACTGGCATCACGATCAAACCTAGTTAACTTCGGTATAATGATCGGTTTGCCGGGAAATCTCAAAGATTGGTTCTTTGACATAAACTCTGCTCTTGGCAGAAGACGCAGACCTTCTCCAGAAACAATAAATCGGTTCCTCTCTGCCGAAAGTGCATGGATCTCACTGCGCCTTCTAGCTGAGGAAGCTGCCAATAGAAAGACCGCCTTTAGAGTCAAATGCTTTAGACTAGCCGAACGCAACGGTTCGAAAGGGTGCTTGGCCAGTACATTAAGCACTAAAGATAGACTCCAGGCTGGAATGACTACCGGTTGTCTCGGGCGGAGATTGCTCATTCCCTTCAACATCACATTTAACTGGGCCACCTCTGGACTATCCCTGTTGGCTAGACAAGGGATAACTGATGCCAAAGCTGACTTGTATCCAGCGACTGTGACGGGAGCTAGTCCTGAAAAGAACAGCTCACAGAGAAAGTCTGCTATTTGCTGAATAGTGGATTGAAAGGTATCAATACCCTTTTCTTCACACCAGTCTGCAAATCTGTTAACCTTGTTGTTATATGACTTGAAGGTTGACCTCCTTCTCGCAGCCGCGATGGAATCAGCAGCCTGTCGAGAAAAGCCTTCCGACGTGGAACGTTGTTTGATAACATCCACGCAGTCAATTTGAACATTTCGGGACGCTCGTGTAGGAAGCCTCCCTTGGCCTGGGAGATTATGTTCGGAATCTCGGGCAACTGCACAGGATTTTCCACCAGCAGATCTAGAAGATCCGTGAACCACGCCCTGCTCGGCCAATACGGCGCTATTAGCAGGACCAGACACGGTTCCTCCCTGACCTTCACCAATACCTTCGGTAGAAGAATGGTGGGTTGGTACGCGTAAGCGTGCATCCCTCTCCAGCTTATCGCCAGAGCGTCTGTATCGACGGCATTTGGATCTGGAATCGGCGAGACATATGTCATGATTTGAGCATTTTCCTTTGTGGCGAACAAGTCCACGTTGGGTTTGCCCCAATGCTCGAAGATCCGTCGTAGAACCGGAGGGTTGAGGGACCATTCTGTTGGCAGAATTCTCTGTCTGCGAGACAAAGCATCCGCCAGAATGTTCAATCGGCCAGGAATATGAGCTGCTTTCAAAACAACCGAGTAATTCCTGCACCATTGAATCAAGTGCCACACTCTGATACACAGAGTGGGCGACCTGGTCCCGCCTTGGCGATTTATATATGATACTACTGTCGAATTGTCCGACCGTATCAATATCACCTTGCCCTTGATCATCGGAAGGAACTCTTCCAACGCCAGTTCCACTGCCATCATTTCCAACAGATTGATATGCAGCTGACTCTCCGGGAGAGTCCATGTGCCCGAGACCTGGTGTTCTCCCAGGCAGGCACCCCACCCTTCCAGCGATGCATCCGTGTAGACGGACAGCTTGGGGTGGGGTAGGTGCAGCGAAACCCCTAATAGGAGATTCTGACGCTGTTTCCACCATAGAAGATGCGATATTATCGGCTCCAAAACTGGCACCAGTTTTGACAGGGGTTCTGTTCTCTGTTTCCACAGAGACATCAGATACAACTGGATAGGTCTTCGCATTAGAGCAGCGAACGGAATTACTTGCTCCATGGAGACCATCATGCCCAGCATCTGAAGAAACCGCCTCGCCTGAATGTGGTTTCCGACTCGAAAACTCCTGAGGATGGCTAACAGAGACACCACTCTGGGCTCTGACGGGTAAACCCTGCCCTCCTCGAGGTCGAATCGCATCCCCAAATAAACGAAATGTTGAGTGGGCGTCAACTCGGATTTCTCCTCGTTGACTATCCAGCCTAGATCTGAAAGTAACTTCAGAGTCAGAGCAGTATCCACGTTCAACCTGGCTGCCGAGTCTCTTTTCTGAGAAACGCTGTCACCGCAAGGACCACTCTTTTGAAAACCCTCGGAGCTGTCGACAGGCCAAACGGGAGAACTGTAAACTCCCATACTTGATTCTGAAACGCAAATCTCAGAAACCTGTGCCAACTCCGATTCATAGGAATGTGGAAATATGCATCTTTCAGATCGATCGATACACACCACATTCCTTTCCTCAATCCCGCCATTACCGACCTCGGCGTTTCCATCTGGAACCGAGGCGTATGGATAAACCAATTTAATGGCCTGAGATTGAGTATGGGTCTCCATCCCCCTGTGCTCTTGGGGACAAGGAACATGTTTGAATAGAAGCCTGTAGTGTTTCGGTTTGCTGGTTTTATTGCTCCCTTCAGAAGCAAACCCGACACTTCCTTTTGAACGGCTTCTAACTTGTCTGGCTCCCTTGGTACGGGTGTCCAGACAGGTGCCAAAGACAGATTTTGTGGTGGAAAGTCCCACCACTCCGGCATGTAACCCTGGGATAACCATCCCAGGACCAGACTGTCTGACGTCACACCTCGCAAGGCCTCGACGAAACGCATGAGCCTTCCACCCACCATAGACGCCTCGACGTCTAACGGGGTTGTCCGGCTTGCAGTCCGCGCCCCCCCCCCCCTCTTTCTTAACGAGAGAGAGAGAGAACCATTTCGTTCTAGGCACGACGGGTATAACTGGCACCGCTGTTCCTGTCGCACAGGCGCGGTCCAGGCGGATATGAAGGGAGCTTTCGTACCCTCAGGTACGCCTCGGCCCCTTCTGTCCGCCCTTTGAGGCCTTACCCTTACCCTTCCCCTTCCCGCCTCTAGGGCGGTCAGGAGCAACATTGGGGAGGGTAGGCGCCTCTACAACCTTCCTGGATTTCTTCTCCGGCGGCGGCTCCGAAAACCCAGCTGAAGCAGAAGTCGCAACAGGCCTAGCTTTCGCCTTGCCCTTATGCTTCTTCTGCTTCTTTGAAGGTTGTCCCGTTAGCGGTTTCCCCACAGCCCCTAGTGCGTGCGCTTGCCGCACTAGCTCTAGCTGTAGGTTTACCGCTAACCGATTCTGCGCGATACTGGCGGTATCCTCTAAGATGGCCCACGCTTGGCCACCGAAGATGCTAGGCCCTGTCAGGGGCGTTCCAAGAAGACGCTCCCTGACTGCCGTAGCCGGACACATATGGTCAATGACCATTTGCCTCCTGGATTTCGTCACTCGCGCTTGCACCCTTGCCAATGCATCCATAGACAGCACCAGGCCGTCATTGACACATGAAAGCGCCACAGGTGGCACAGGGTGGCCTGCCCCTGCTTCAGCCCACACCGACTGAAGCAGACGATACGAGTGTTTGACAGCGCTCATAGCTGCCCTCACACCCTCATCGCATAGGGACAGGACTTCTTCTTGGTGTACCTGAGACTTGTCCACAAGTGCCGGACCGGGGCCACCCGCCACGGCACTCTGGACGCCCAGTACCCATCGGTCATCCTCAGTGACCGACGGGACTACACCATATCTGTCGTATTTCCCCTGCGGAATACGACATCTTGCCCGCACCTCCCTGGAGGCCGCAGGGAGCTGACCGTTGGTCATAAGTTGTTTGCTATAAATAGCATCCAACAATTCTATGAACCGTGGATCCAGTCCCACTGACTGGATCCGGGCCGCGGGCAAAATCCCCGTCCTGATCGACGCACGGGGCGCATCTTCATCGGCCGTGGCCGAAACCACAGACGGGTCAACCCTGGCTAGCCACGCCAGAGCATCTGACCAATCTACCTCCGACGAAGACACACCCGCAAACACGTCACCCGTTGACGTGTTCACGGGCCTGCCAGCAACGGCCTCCCGGCAAGGAGCCACGGCTGACACGCCAGGCACTCCGGTACCACACGGTTCCGCCGCCACCCCATGAAACACTCCGGTCCATGGGGTAGGTCCGCACGGAAAACCGTACGGACCCGTAGCAGTCACGGAACCATAGCCGGACACGGGCGCCAACGGCACCCCACGTCTGACTGCCGGACCAGGCGAGATAGGTGAGTACCACGCCTGGCCCGGCACACCCGTTCCCGTGACGGCTGGTGCAAAACCAAGCCGCACGGAACCGGTGCCCGGTACCAGATTGGCCTCAGCCACAGGCAGAGCCGCTGACCTGGCTTGCGCCAAACCAGACAAATGGAGGCCGGTTCCGTCCAGGACGGAATCAGCCTCCATATTCTCCACCTGCAGCTTCACGGGCCGCAGCAACCTCTCCTCCTCGGCTTCAGACTCCGAAGAGTTGTCACTAGACGAGTCAACCGTGGAACCGTCCTGGCGGACGGCTCCCACACCTGACGGACCGGCCACCGCTACTGGACCACCCGGAGGTGGCCGCAGAGAAACAGAACCCGTCTGGCCGGAGCCAGACGGGACTGCCAGGGGGCCGTACGAGACGGCCCCCTCGGTAACCAGTCCAGAATCTTGTCCGAAGACAGGATCCGTACCAGGCATGGGGAGAAACTGCCCCCCAACCTTTGGTAGCAGGGACGACACCAGCATGGGCAGAACGCTATGCAGAAAACCCTGCATAGCCGGACCAAACCACGACGGCGGTGCCATCTCCGCCACCTCCAGCTGGGGACGTGGAGCACCCCCACCGGCCGAACCGGGCGCTCCACGATTTACTCTCGGACCGCCTGACCCCGCGTCAGACCTAGCCAAGTCCTTCTGGGCAAGGAACTTAACCATCATCTCAACTGACCACACTGCACAGACATTACACCTATGATCAATATTACAAAGGGAACACCTAAAACAGACATGGTCCTTGAACACGACACGGACAAACTTATGGCATTCGTCACATGATGGCGGGGCTGGCTTGGCCTATAAAATAAGCACAAACCTACAATAAACAAGCGGAACGAGACCCGGATGGAAGGCAGACAATTAATTTTCAAATAATTTGACTCATAAATTAACTGTAACCCTCCCGCACCCCACCCCGCCACGTTACAACAAAGATCGCATTGATTATGACGACAAGAACGAGGCGGGCATTAAACACACTCATAATAGATCCTCCAGGATGTGTAACGGCTCCAGGAATCATATCGCATAGCATTCGGGGTATATTTACTAATCAATATAAATTATACTCCTAACGAAAGCAGCACGATATGTGAAGAAAACAACAAAATGTATAACAAACTGCTGTATCACACGGTAAAACCGCAGACCACGCATCTACTCAAGAATTTTGAAACCACCGATCATTGCAAACCGATCGTGATCACACGTAAACTTGATCATTCTAAAGTTTCCGGTACCATTTTTAGTACGCAGCACCCAGAACGAGATGCGCGAATTAATGAAAATTTGTTCTTCACATAAACATCCGAGCGACCGGGTGTGACGTCACCCGCTCGGATCCTACGGAGAACGACGTCAGCCGATATTCGTGTTAGAAATACTGTAGCATAACACCTATTTTCATATCTGCCGATCGCCTGTTGGGGGTTAAAGAAGGCGATCGTCTGGCATATATCGTTGTTAGCACACGTCCCAGATTCTATGGGGTCAGAAATTGGAACATGCGACACAGCGAAATTTAGAGACCTAAGTCTTTTAACTATGGATAATAAAGAATGATACAACCTGGTTATCTTCGGCGGTATTCTCCATAGTATCCTTTAGTTAATCCTTTTCAAGAACACACAAACTATCACTACAGATTAAAGACTTAGATTTTCTTTCACAAAAAAAACACTAAAATCCTCAATGCAGAAAGCATGTATTGCTCTTGTTGCTATGCAAACAAGAATGAGCTCTATGGTAAACGGGTACTCGGCAGTTGGGAGCCGAGTACCCGGTTCCCAGGAGTCGGTAAAGCTTTCTAAGTCTATAATCCTAGAGCCGCTGTCAAGGCCAGCTGTATATCAGAAGTAACAGAATGGTGAGTATTGATCGAAGGAGAATGGGAGTTTTTGGTGGGAAAACAATCCAAGATGGCCGCCAAACCATTTATCTGACCATTTAGAAAGTAGTAGAATTGAACTCAGCATACACAAAAACCTATATAAAACCAATTTGGGCTTCAAAATCCATGCCATAAGAAAATCAAGTATGTCGCCAAACAGCCTACATGTTGACTCGTTCACGGCAGCGATGTTTTTTACCTATCAATTTCCCATGAACAAACTTCAATTACCCTTTGTCCCGATTAATTCCCTACTAATATCTCCCAAATTTCTACCCTATCCTCTCCGCAGTTCTGGAAGTCATATTCACAAAAACTAGGTCAATCAAGATGGCCTCCGAAGCATTTGGACAATCAAGTTCCCATAACAAACTTGATTCAGCTGTTGCCCTAGATGATGTTTCATGAATTTTAAATTAATCCCTCAACTGGTTTCGGAGATTTGTAGACGTTTCTAAAAATCGACCCAAATCCAAGAAGGCCAAATTGGCCGATCGGCTTCATTTGAACAAACTTGGATCTCTATTCCATAAGGATGGTTCCGGCCAAATATAAACATTTTGAAACCAGCCCAGTCAGGCAGTGGTTCATGAGGTCGTGTAGAGAAAAAGCTGCCTGTCACCATGGGATAAGCTCACTTGGCCATTCTGGCCAGGTGAGCTAATAGCAATAAATTACAGGGAAATAACTCGAATCATAGATTGAATGAATGAACATTCACTCACAAGTCAAGCGAATGATTAAGTTAAGATTCTCTGTGATTAGATGTGTTACAAAAAACCCCACAGACCCCCCTTGCGGGTTGGTCTGTTGTTTTATTAACCACTATAAAAACATACTTACCGTTCAATCACTACTTGCTAAATCAATTATCTGCATTTTGCTAACAGAATAAGATTTTTATGCCTGCATACCCACCTCCCTATGCCTAATCCTATTCCTATGGACCCTCAACCAGGCTACTGGTTGAGTCCCATCTCTAGCCTACCATCAAGTATAGACTGGCACCAGTCTATACTCACCTCATAGTGACGCTTGTCGCTAGGCGCGCTCGCGCATGCGCATTAGAGCCCGAATTGGAAACAGATTCACTTTTCTAAATTTAAGTGCAAAATATTTCCAGTCTGATTCTCAAATCTTACCACGCGGGGTGGCTGAGGCCGGGTCGTAGTGATTGAATGGTAAGTATGTTTTTATAGTGGTTAATAAAACAACAGACCAACCCGCAAGGGGGGTCTGTGGGGGGTTGTTATTACACCACAAAAACATCCATTACCGTTCAATCACTACTTGCTAAACCCGTAGATTTGGTCAGTGCCCCATGTCCCCATACGGTGGGAGATTAGAGAATCATTAACACAGGATAAAAACCCAACCAATCTTATCCCACTGTTAATAACATAACATAATAGTGCATATAACTCAATCACACTGTGATTTAACAAATAAGGATAAGTAGAACTTAAAGAACTAAATAAAAACCACAGAAGACTCTCACCCTTTTTACAGACACACAGTCCTAACGACAATGGTGGGAAGTGCTGGGTATATGGTCTTCAGCTTTTTTAGTTAAAATCGTAATATTACGAAAGAATGAAGCTGCTGCACTCTGGTCTTTAAGATAAAACGATGTAAAAGTAGATTCAGATTTCCATACTGCCACCTGCATGACCTCATCTAACGATGAACCGGCAAAAAGAGCGAAAGAAGTAGACATGCCCCTAACGTCATGGGCTTTAATATGCGCGAGATTAATTTGATCCGGAGACGCTATTTCGTAGCAAAGCTTAATCGTCTCGCAAAGCCATCTGGCAATCGTAGCCTTTGATACCGGCTTAGACAAGTCTTCCGCATAGGAAACCCATAAATGGGCAGGATCTGTTCTTTTAAAATCGGTTCGCTGTTTATAAGTTCTTAATGCTCTAACCGGACACCAAAGTTTGTCGGAAGGCGAAAAAGACGACAAAGATTTAAAAATAATAGGACTAGCCGGAAAACGGTTAGACTGGGTTTTAGATAGAAAATCCCTTCTCGGATATAAAACCAAACCGTCACCTGACACTATAAATCTATCCCTTTCTGCCGAAAGAGCATGAATCTCTTCTAGCAGATGCAGCAGCCACAAGAAAAACCGCTTTAAGAGTTAAAAGCTTAAGACTGATGGACAATATAGGTTCAAAATGGCGACCTGCCAAGACTTGAAGAACCAAAGCCAGATTCCAGGAAGGTAAAGGCTTAGCAGTCGGAGGACGAATATTACCTAGACCTCTAATAAAGCTATTAAGAGTCTTAGTATCCTTAACATCGGCATTCAGAAGACAAGGAAGGGAAGATGCCAGCGAAAATCTATATCCCCTGACAGTATTAACTGACAAATTCAAAGAGTCAAAAAGATAAGATAAAAAATCTAAAACTTGTGGTATAGAAACAGAATCGGGCACGAAACCTGGTCTGAACACCATTTACCAAAGATTTTAAGACGACCCTTGTAAACTCGACGGGTCGATTCCCTTCTGGCCGAGTCAATAATTTCCTGAGATCTTGAAGAAACCTTATCCTGGAAGCTTTCAGACTCTAGATTCTCCAAACGCACAGATTGAAGATTCCTGGACTTGGATGTACACAACGACCTCTTACTTGAGATAGAAGGTCCTGGGATACTGGAAGAAGACGAGGAAAGTCTACCAGAAGATCTACAAACCAAATCCTCTTGGGCCAAAAGGGAGCTATCAGAAGAATCTCGCAAACTTGGTCCTTGACCATCTTCAACACTAACGGGATCAGAATAGTAGGAGGGAAGGCATAGGCGAACATCCCTGTCCAGGACTGAGACAGGGCATCTACCGCCAGGGCTTGACTGTCCGGAAAAGGAGACATGTAAGAGGAGATCTGGGCATACAGAGAGGTCGCGAACAGATCTACTAGAGGACGATCCATGAGATCGAAAATCGCTCTGACAACCGACTTCTTTAACTGCCACTCTGTGTGGGCGAACTTGCTGGGACGTGACAGTTGATCCGCCATGGACATGTGATGACACTAGAAAAATCTGCCTCTTGCGGCACCACAAGAGCAGATTCCACACTTCTAGACAAAGGAGAGAAGACCTTGTACCTCCCTGCCTGTTGATATAAGCTACGACTGTCGAATTGTCCGACCGAATTGAGACTTTGAGGCCTACCACCAGATCTGACCAAGAAAGGAGAGCCTTCTTGACAGCCCACAACTCCACAACGTTGATGTGGGCTGACGACTCCTCCAGGGACCAAAGGCCGGAAACTGACAGGGAGTCCCAGACTGCTCCCCAACCCTCCTGAGAGGCATCTGTGAAAATAATTGCTTGAGGAGGGGACTTTACCAGTGGAACACCCATCAGCAGCAGAGAACGGTCTTTCCAGAAATCTAGATGAGGGATCAAATGTTCTCTGATGGGAATCTGATGGTAGATAGAGTGGACTGACTGTTTCCAAAGGGACATTAAATACATCTGAAAGGGCCTTCTCATCAGCGCCACCCAAGGAACCACCTCTACGCTGACCATCAGACCTATCACTCTTAAAAAGAATCTTGCTCTTACCACTGTCGATGCAAGAATTTCCATTGCCACTGATAAAGCCTCTATCTTGGTTCTGAGGGGAAGACTAGCCCCCTGGCCAGATTGAAAGAAACGCCTAGATGAGTAAAGACGGAACTAGGCTTGATTTCTCTAGATTTATAATCCACCCTAGATTGCAAGCCAGACTGCAAACCTCTGGAAGAATGCCTTCGAGAATTGAGGAAGAACTTGCTTTTACCAACCAGTCGTCTATATAAACATGAAGATGGATAGAACGACGGTGTAAAATTCCTGCCACGGCTGAAACCATGCGGGTAAAAAGGAAGGGAGCCGTGGTCAGGCCAAAGGGCATGGCGCGAAACTGCCACACCCGATCCTTGTAGGCAAACTTCAGGAACTTTCTGAACCCAGGATGAATAAGAACATGGAAGTAAGCGTCCTTTAAATCTATGGAAGACATCCACATTCCCTGATCCAGACTGGAAATGATCTGGGAAACCGTCTCCATCTTGAATTTTGGGGTGAGAATCCCCTGATTTAACTTCTTCAGGTTTATGATTGGACGCCCACCTCCTGTTTTCTTTGGTACTAAAAAGATGGGCGAGTAGTAACCCGGGTCTACTCCCCAAAGGGGAACTTCCTCTATAGCCCTTTTTACAATCATGGCTTCCAACTCCCTCAGTTTTTCCGGATTGGAGGGAACCGGAGTCCAAACTGGGCAAAGGGAGAGAAGAGGAGGATGACGGATCCATGATGGAGCATAATCCCAACGTATCTGGGATACTAGCCAGGAGTCCTGAATGAGGGCTTGCCATTTCCCCCAAAACAGAGAATGCAGGAAATGTCTATTTCCCTTTCTCCGAGATCTAACAATACTCACCATTCTGTTACTTCTGATATACAGCTGGCCCTGACAGCGGCTCTAGGATTATAGACTTAGAAAGCTTTACCGACTCCTGGGAACCGGGTACTCGGCTCCCAACTGCCGAGTGCCCGTTTACCATAGAGCCCATATTGTTTGCATAGCCACCAAACAAGAGAAAACTATGGCTTGCCTCCGTGGGGCTGGGAGGCTGGGTCCGTAACAGAATGGTGAGTATTGTTAGATCTCGGAGAAAGGGAAATTGACATTTCCTGCATTCTCCTTCGATCAATACTCACCATTCTGTTACTTCTGATATACACCAGATTTGATCAGTAACCTGGTGGGAAGGGGCAAGCCATAAATGCTAATTTTGCCCCTTGGAGAAAGATTTTAGACTTCAAACTTGACTAACGGAGACCTAAAAGGACCGTCAACTTCACGGAACCGAATCACATTCGCGTCACAGCCCCTCCCCCCCCCCTTTTTCCTCCTAAGAAAAGGGAGAGAACTAACGAACATGTATCTCGCCTGAAAACACAAATATGCCAAGAGGGTTAACTACTCCCTGCATATTCCATGCATTAGCCTGGGAATGAGCATGAATATATAAGATGAATGAACATGATACATATACATAATACAAAAAACTCTCACTTATTGAATTACCTTATGATAATTGGACTTCAGACGTACCGCCTCCAACCATTCACCGGTGCGGCCATCAGTGACACAATCTGGTTGACATCCTCTCGCCTGACCATGCCTGCTCTAGGTTCTTTTCTTACCAAAGTGAAAAAAGGGTGAAGAGCAGTGTGGTCACTAACTATCGTTTCAAAACAGCTAAAGCGAGTGGATTGGCTGAGTCTGACACATCCCTCATATAGTAATCCGTGAATGAGGACTGAGTGCCATTGTGCAACGGCCATGATGTCCTCTAACGGAACACCATTGTAAAGGGCGGTCGAGGCGGCTATTCCTCTGACATCGTGTGCCCTTACGCCTTGCACCTGGTGCCCAGTCGCCATCTCGTGAGTAGTCTGAATGCATTCGACCACCCAACGAGAGATAGTATCCATGGATGCGGCGCCGTAAGGCTTTTTATGGCAGATCCACAGATGTCTATCGTTCGACCGTAACGAGTCAGTCCGTTTCTTGTACTTAGTCAAAGCACGGACCGGGCACCAGACACTGGCATCACGATCAAACCTAGTTAACTTCGGTATAATGATCGGTTTGCCGGGATATCTCAAAGATTGGTTCTTTGACATAAACTCTGCTCTTGGCAGAAGACGCAGACCTTCTCCAGAAACAATAAATCGGTTCCTCTCTGCCGAAAGCGCATGGATCTCACTGCGCCTTCTAGCTGAGGAAGCTGCCAATAGAAATACCGCCTTTAGAGTCAAATGCTTTAGACTAGCCAAACGCAACGGTTCGAAAGGGTGCTTGGCCAGTACATTAAGCACTAAAGATAGACTCCAGGCTGGAATGACTACCGGTTGTCTCGGGCGGAGATTGCTCATTCCCTTCAACATCACATTTAACTGGGCCACCTCTGGACTATCCCTGTTGGCTAGACAAGGGATAACTGATGCCAAAGCTGACTTGTATCCAGCAACTGTGACGGGAGCTAGTCCTGAAAAGAACAGCTCACAAAGAAAGTCTGCTATTTGCTGAATAGTCGATTGAAAGGTATCAATACCCTTTTCTTCACACCAGTCTGCAAATCTGTTAACCTTGTTGTTATATGACTTGAAGGTTGACCTCCTTCTCGCAGCCGCGATGAAATCAGCAGCCTGTCGAGAAAAGCCTTCCGACGTGGAACGTTGTTTGATAACATCCACGCAGTCAATTTGAACATTTCGGGACGCTCGTGTAGGAAGCGTCCCTTGGCCTGGGAGATTATGTTCGGAATCTCGGGCAACTGCACAGGATTTTCCACCAGCAGATCTAGAAGATCCGTGAACCACGCCCTGCTCGGCCAATACGGCGCTATTAGCAGGACCAGACACGGTTCCTCCCTGACCTTCACCAATACCTTCGGTAGAAGAATGGTGGGTGGGTACGCGTAAGCGTGCATCCCTCTCCAGCTTATCGCCAGAGCGTCTGTATCGACGGCATTTGGATCTGGAATCGGCGAGACATATGTCATGATTTGAGCATTTTCCTTTGTGGCGAACAAGTCCACGTTGGGTTTGCCCCAATGCTCGAAGATCCGTCGCAGAACCGGAGGGTTGAGGGACCATTCTGTTGGCAAGATTCTCTGTCTGCGAGACAAAGCATCCGCCAGAATGTTCAATCGGCCAGGAATATGAGCTGCTTTCAAAACAACCGAGTAATTCCTGCACCATTGAATCAAGTGCCACACCCTGATACACAGAGTGGGCGACCTGGTCCCGCTTTGGCGATTTATATATGATACTACTGTCGAATAGTCCGACCGTATCAATATCACCTTGCCCCTGATCATCAGAAGGAACTCTTCCAACGCCAGTTCCACTGCCATCATTTCCAACAGATTGATATACAGCTGTCTCTCCGAGAGAGTCCATGTGCCCGAGACCTGGTGTTCTCCCAGGCAGGCACCCCACCCTTCCAGCGATGCATCCGTGTAGACGGACAGCTGGGGGTGGGGTAGGTGCAGCGAAACCCCTAATAGGAGATTCTGACGCTGTTTCCACCATAGAAGATGCGATATTATCTTCAGAGTCAGAGCAGTATCCACGTTCAACCTGGCTGCCGAGTCTGCCTTGAGCAGCCAGTCGTCTATGTAGGTGTGTAGCGCCACGTTCTCTTTTCTGAGAAACGCTGTCACCGCAAGGACCACTCTTGTGAAAACCCTCGGAGCTGTCGACAGGCCAAACGGGAGAACTGTAAACTCCCATACTTGATTCTGAAACGCAAATCTCAGAAACCTGTGCCAACCCCGATTCATAGGAATGTGGAAATATGCATCTTTCAGATCGATCGATACACACCACATTCCTTTCCTCAATCCCGCCATTACCGACCTCTGCGTTTCCATCTGGAACCGAGGCGTATGGATAAACCAATTTAATGGCCTGAGATTGAGTATGAGTCTCCATCTCCCTGTGCTCTTGGGGACAAGGAACATGTTTGAATAGAAGCCTGGAGTGTTCCGGTTTGCTGGTTTTATTGCTCCCTTCAGAAACAAACCCGACACTTCCTTTTGAACGGCTTCTAACTTGTCTGGCTCCCTTGGTACGGGTGTCCAGACAGGTGCCAAAGACAGATTTTGTGGTGGAAAGTCCCACCACTCCGGCATGTAACCCTGGGATAACCATCCCAGGACCAGACTGTCTGACGTCACACCTCGCCAGGCCTCGACGAAACGCATGAGCCTTCCACCCACCATAGACGCCTCGACATCTAACGGGGTTGTCCGGCTCGCAGTCCGCCCCCCCCCCCTTTCTTAATGAGAGAGAGTGAGAACCATTTCGTTCTAGGCACGACGGGTATAACTGGCACCGCTGTTCCTGTCGCTCAGGCGCGGTCCAGGCGGATATGAAGGGAGCTTTCGTACCCTCAGGTACGCTTCGGCCCCTTCTGTCCGCCCTTTGAGGCCTTACCCTTACCCTTCCCCTTCCCGCCTCTAGGGCGGTCAGGAGCAACATTGGGGAGGGTAGGCGCCTCTACAACCTTCCTGGGCTTCTTCGCCGGCGGCGGCTCCGAAAACCCAGCTGAAGCAGAAGTCGCAACAGGCCTGGCTTTCGCCTTGCCCTTATGCTTCTTCTGCTTCTTTGAAGGCTGTCCCGTTAGCGGTTTCCCCACAGCCCCTTGTGCGTGCGCTTGCCGCACTAGCTCTAGCTGTAGGTTTACCACTAACCGATTCTGCGCGATACTGGCGGTATCCTCTAAGATGGCCCACGCTTGGCCACCGAAGATGCTAGGCCCTGTCAGGGGCGTCCCAAGAAGACGCTCCCTGACTGCCGTAGCCGGACGCATATGGTCAATGACCATTTGCCTCCTGGATTTCGTCACTCGCGCTTGCACCCTTGCCAATGCGTCCATCGATAGCACCAGGCCGTCATTGACACATGAAAGCGCCACAGGTGGCACAGGGTGGCCTGCCCCCGCTTCAGCCCACACCGACTGAAGGAGACGATAAGAACGGTTGACAGTGCTCATCGCTGCCCTCACACCCTCATCGCATAGGGACAGGACTTCTTCCTGGTGTACCTGAGACTTGTCCACTAGTGCCGGACCGGGGCCACCCGCCACGGCCCTCTGGACGCCCAGTACCCATCGGTCATCCTCCGTGACCGACGGGACTACACCATACCTGTCGTATTCCCCCCCGCGGAATACGACATCTTGCCCGCACCTCCCTGGAGGCCGCAGGGAGCTGACCCTTGGTCATCAGTTGTTTGCTATAAATAGCATCCAACAAATCTATGAACCGTGGATCCAGTCCCAATGACTGGATCCGGGCCGCGGGCAAAATCCCCGTCCTAATCGACGCAACCGACGGACGGGGCGCATCTTCATCGGCCGTGGCCGAAACCACAGACGGGTCAACCCTGGCTAGCCACGCCAGAGCATCTGACCAATCTACCTCCGACGAAGACACCCTCGCAAACACGTCACCCGTTGACGTGCTCACGGGTCTGCCAGCCACGGCCTCCCGACAAGAGCCACGGCTGACACGCCAGGCACTCCGCTACCACACGGTTCCGCCGCCACCCCATGAAACACTCCGGTCCATGGGATAGGTCCGCACGGAAAACCGTACGGACCCGTAGCAGTCGCGGAACCATAGCCGGACACGGGCGCCAACGGCGCATGGAACCGGTGCACGGTAACGGATTGGCCTCAGCCACAGGCGGAGCCGCTGACCTGGCTTGCGCCAAACCAGACAAATGGAGGCCGGTTCCGTCCAGGACGGAATCAACCTCCATATTCTCCACCTGTGGCTTCACGGGCCGCAGCAACCTCTCCTCCTCGGCCTCCTCGTCTTCAGACTCCGAAGAGTCGTCACTAGACGAGTCAACCGTGGAGCCGTCCTGGCGGACGGCTCCCACACCTGACAGACCGGCCACCGCTACTGGACCACCCGGAGGTGGCCGCAGAGAAACAGAACCCGTCTGGTTGAAGCCAGACGGGACTGCCAGGGGGCCGTACGAGACGGCCCCCTCGGTAACCAGTCCGTACCAGGCATGGGGAGAAACTGCCCCCCAACCTTTGGTAGCAGGGACGACACCAGCGTGGGCAGAACGCTATGCAGAAAACCCTGCATAGCCGGACCAAACCACGCCGGCGGTGCCATCTCCGCCACCTCCAGCTGGGGACGTGGAGCACCCCCACCGGCCGAACCGGCCGCTCCACGATTTCCTCTCGGACAGCCTGACCCCGCGTCAGACCCAGCCAAGTCCTTCTGGGCAAGGAACTTAACCATCATCTCAACGGACCACACTGCACAAACATTACACCTATGATCAATATTACACAGGGAACACCTAAAACAGGCATGGTCCTTGAACACGACACGGACAAACTTATGGCATTCGTCACATGATGGCGGGGCTGGCTTGGCCTATAACATAAGCACAAACCTACAATAAACAAGCGGAACGAGACCCGGATGGAAGGCAGACAATTAATTTTCAAATAATTTGACTCATAAATTAACTGTAACCCTCCCGCACCCCACCCCGCCACGTTACAACAACGATCGCATTGATTATGACGACAAGAACGAGGCGGCAATTAAACACACCCATAATAGATCCTCCAGGATGTGTAACGGCTCCAGGAATCATATCGCATAGCATTCGGGGTATATTTACTAATCAATATAAATTATACTCCTAACGAAAGCAGCACGATATGTGAAGAAAACAACAAAATGTATAACAAACTGCTGTATCACACGGTAAAACCGCAGACCACGCATTTACTCAAGAATTTTGAAACCATCGATCATTGCAAACCGATCGTGATCGCACGTAAACTTGATCATTCTAAAGTTTCCGGTACCATTTTTAGTACGCAGCACCCAGAACAAGATGCGCGAATTAATGAAAAATTTTCTTCACATAAACATCCGAGCGACCGGGTGTGACGTCACCCGCTCGGATCCTACGGAGAACGACGTCAGCCGATATTCGTGTTAGAAATACTGTAGCATAACACCTATTTTCATATCTGCCGATCGCCTGTTGGGGGTTAAAGAAGGCGATCGTCTGGCATATATCGTTGTTAGCACACGTCCCAGATTCTATGGGGTCAGAAATTGGAACATGCGACACAACGAAATTTAGAGACCTAAGTCTTTTAACTATGGATAATAAAGAACGATACAACCTGGTTATCTTCGGCGGTATTCTCCATAGTATCCTTAGTTAATCCTTTCACGAACACACAAACTATCACAGATTAAAGACTTAGATTTTCTTTCACAAAAAACCACTAAAATCCTCAATGCAGAAAGCATGTATTGCTCTTGTTGCTATGCAAACAAGAATGAGCTCTATGGTAAACGGGTACTCGGCAGTTGGGAGCCGAGTACCCGGTTCCCAGAAGTCGGTAAAGCTTTCTAAGTCTATAATCCTAGAGCCGCTGTCAGGGCCAGCTGTATATCAGAAGTAACAGAATGGTGAGTATTGATCGAAGGAGAAAGGCGCCCTCCTACTGGCACGTTGGGAAAACAGCACTGGACTGCTTGCTCCAAAGGGGGAGGAAGAAGGGTAGGAATGGGAGAAAGAAGAGAGAAAGTTGGACCTACCCGGGAACTGTCCACACCTTCAAACTGAAAAAAGAAAACCATCCTCTAGATCTAGACGCACGGCGATAAGGGGTTTGACCCCTGCTCGCCCAAGACGAAGGAGACTGCCTCCCTACAGACCTCGAACGATGAGAAGAAATGGAATCGAACCGATCCTCCTCCAAAGATCGATCCCGCTGATCCGCTGAGGACAAATTCGAGTTATGAACGACCCTAGAAGGATAGGCTCCAAACTGATCAGGCTTGAGACTCTTTCTTCTAGGTGAAGAATTAGGGCTTCTAACCGAAGAAACATCTCTTTTCACGGAAGATTTGGACCACGAAACCTGAGCTTGAAGCTCCCTAGAGGCCTTCAAGTGCTCAGATTCCGCCCTAATTAAATTAGGAGCTGACTCTCCAAACAGATCAGTACCGAAAGGGGACGCAACCACAAGATTCTGTTTCAACACCTCAGAAATCCTAACCTCAGAAAGCTTCCTAGACCGGCGTTTGGAAGTAATATATCCTAAAGACTTACAAACAGAACTAAGAGAACCCCGGGATAAATCAGCCAAAGAACGAAATACAGCCAACGGAATTTGTTCTCCTCTTTCTTCAGCCTTAAGAACGGCCTCAGACAGCATAGCAAGATAATTAGACGACTTAATCTGAGACCTACAAACAGACTCCCATTTGAACAGATCAGAAGAAAAATCCGACTTAGAAACCTCCTTCGACTGAGATGACAGAACCTCCCAAGCAGGACCAGACAGAGACTGAGCAGAAGCTACCTTCAAAAAGTCCTCCTTAGGAATTTGAACAGGCGAATCATACTTGGAAACCAGAGAAAATTCAGAGTTAACCGTGTCATTGACGAAGAAATCTAGCATATCTACCACTAAATTGTCAATAGGAAGCACCTGAGGCGAAGATGAAGAAGGATCAGCAGTAGAAAGAGCGGATCCGAAAGAAGGAGGATCCACAGCGAATTCCTCCTTAAGAGGAAGAGAAAGCGAAGAAGCGGTGAGCCATGGACCAGTCTTCCGAAGAGGCCCTGACTGGGCAAAACCTCTTCAGATCCCTGGCCCTGACTGACTTAGGAGCAGAAGAAATAGAAGACAGAAGAAGAGGAGGTGAAGAGGATATAAGAATTGATGAGTCTCCTGACACTAAAGAATCACCTGCCCTCGACAACACAGGAGAGGAAGGCCTACTGACCGAATCATGAAAGCAGGAAGCATGAGCGGACCCAGAATCTCTACCCATCTCCTGACTAGCAGATGAAGAAGGAAGAACCAATGAAGCCGAAAATCTTGAAAGAATAGATAAACGAGCAGACACAAACGAACGATCTAACGAAGAATCTTTAACCACTGAAAATAAAGAAAAATCTAACCCTGAATCAACAATTTGAAATTCGAGCTCAGGAGACAGAACCACAGAAACAATCGGATCAAGATGATCAAAAGATGGAGAAGAAGCCAGTGAGGAAGGAGAAGATGAAACTGATTGAGCAGAAGCAAAAGACTGAGCAAACTGATCATGAGAGGAAGAAGAATGACGAGCAGAAGAAAGACGAGCAAACCCCGGAGGAGGAGGAATGGAAGATTTAAACAGAGGAGAAGAGTTAGAAACATGAGAAGAGGAGAAGTCTTTTGACGAGAGAGAAGAGGAACGGGAAGAAGACCTAGAAAAAACTGGATTAACCCCAGCATCATGAAAGGAAGAATCCGCATGATCAGATAACTCAACATCAATGACCTTGGGAGGATGGAAAGATTCATAATTAGAAGCTACCGAATCCTGTGAAAACCTTTGAGAAATTTCTGGACCATAATCAAAGTTCCTATCATCCACGAATCTAGATGGTTCTAAAGAATTTTGTTCTCTCTCTAAACCGGAAGCTGCCTCCCAACCGGAAACGGAAATCGGAAGTCTATCCAGGTCTGACCGACCCGGAAGTACACCCCTAATACCGGAAGTGGAAGTGAACTGACTAGTGTCCACACCGGAAACGGAAATGCCTCTACCGGAATTCGGAAAATAAAAGGAGTCCTCAGACTCCGGATATCCGGAATGGCCGGAAGCGCTAACAGACCCGGAAACGGAAGTAGACCCCAGATCTCTAGGACCCGGATGTCCTACATAACCGGAAGTGGCCAAAACGGAAGTGGTAACCGGATCTTGCCGACCTGGATTACCACCCAAACCGGAAGTCCTACCGGAAACGGAAGCCACCGAAGCCGGAAACGGATCTTGACGACCCGGATGTCTTGCTATCCCGGAAGCTCGGACGGAAAAAGACTGAGGATCGGAAAACGGAAGTAAACCCGAGTCCAAAGGACCCGAGTCCACCACAACGGAACCGGAACTAGCAAGACTAGGTATCGACCTCTTAGAAACGGGCGCTCTAGAGACAACTGTAACTACCGGAACCACCGTAAAATTGGCATTATCATAAGGACTGGCCTCATGAATGCCGGTTTCAGCCGACGCCACCACTGCTTCAGGGTTATGCCCGTTACCCTCAAGTCTTAAGTGGATTTTATCTGATGCACTCTCCGAGCACACCTTCAAGAGCCTGGATGCTCTTGTCTTCTGCTTCGGTGATACTAACACCTGCCTAGAGGTCAGAGGGACCGGCTTTCCCCATTTGCGGGAACGCCCGCTAGCCTTCGGGCTATCCTCCGAACTTGACAAGCTTTCCTGCTTTTTGGCCTCTTTTATCGCAGAAGAAATCCGCTCATCGAGCGATTTTGTCAACACTGTGGCAAACGATTCAAATCTCGCAAAAAGCGCCATCACGGCATCCAAATTTCCCGATGAGTTCCCCCCCTCCGTTGCTACCGATAACGGAACAGAGGATTGAGCAAAGGACACCGCTTGCAGAATAATTGAAAAAGTGAATCTGTTTCCTATTCGGGCTCTAATGCGCATGCATAGGTCACTATGAGGTGAGTATAGACTGGTGCCAGTCTATACTTGATGGTAGGCTGGAGATGGGACTCAACCAGTAGCCTGGTTGAGGGTCCATAGGAATAGGATTAGGCATGGGGAGGTGGGTATGCAGGCATAAAAATCTTATTCTGTTAGCAAAATGCAGATAATTGATTTAGCAAGTAGTGACTGAACGGTAATGGATGTTTTTGTGGTGTAATAACAACTGCTGTTTTTCATCGAATCAACTTCGTATTCACAATGCAGATACTAGATTCCACACAAACATCTTGACCAAGTTTGAGGTATAATAGGGGTGATTGATATAGCCAGCTGAGATAAAAATGATTGCTGTATAGGCTGATGTTGCTGTCATTGATATTTTGCGAATCTAGAATGCCTAAGCTCGCGATATAAATCTATAAATATTATATCAATGGGATGGGGGGGGTTGTTGATGAGATAAATAATACCGGAAGGCTACTGCCCAACAGGCACATGACGTTGTTTCAACATTGAATCCACGTCATGACGTGATTTCAACATGGGTTCAACGTTGAAACAACGGCATGTGCCTGCTGGGTGTCCTCGGAGAAGCCCACCATGCAATCACCATTATATGCAGTTTTGCATATTGTATATACATATAACAATCCCGGACACAATTTTAACCTTGCAGTTGTTAGGGTGAATAAATGTATGAATAGACCCTTGGTTCACACCCTTCAGCAAAAGCCACTCGTTGTGACACAGCAGCTTTTCATGTTTATATCTAGTGTCGCATAATGGCATTCAGTACATCATACCTTTTGCAGCTAATCGGTTGAATAACCTGGGATCTTGGTCTAACGGACTAACGGAAGCATTCCTCTTAAATTGCAAAGGGGACTGACTGGCAATAGGAACATATACACCAGATTTGTTTTGTTTAGACATCAATAAATGGCAAAACTTGTCAATCGCTGGGTGCTGGCAAACCATGGACACATAACCATTGTATTTAAACCGTTCATCGACAAATCCCTGAAGAAGTAAATTCTTTTCCACATAAAACATATTCTGTTAAATATTTTGAAATTAATTTGACTGGAAGCCGTAATGCTGTCTAAGGTTGCAATGGTTTTCAGTCAAATTAATTTCAAAATATTCAACAGGTTTCCTGTATGGTTGCGTTGAAAATGAGATATGGGGAATTCATTGGTAAAATGGTTAACTACAGTAAGGTCATAAATAAGTTAATAAGAAAATAACATATTAGTACAATTTTGAACACGATATAAGAAATGTTCTGTTGGATGTTTTAAACATAATTGGATTGGAAGAAATTAGAGAGCAATGTCTCACAATCTAATGTTCATTTAACAATGTGTTAAATTTTGTTTGGGAAACATGGTTAGAAGTTGTTTCTGAGCTGTACTGACATTCACCAATGTGCGCCAGATACATTACAAACATACTCCTAACCCTTTAACTCTCAAATTTGTTCAAGAAAATAAAAATGTCCATTTGCAGAACAAGACTATTTTTTAAGGTTTACCACAGGAATGACTGGCTCGGCTATCGAGCCAGTCATTCTAGTGGTGAATTTTCAAAAATCGTCTTCAATTGGTCTGCAAACGGACATTTCTCAAGACCACGACAGAAGCTGCTTTGGGCTGATAAGTGTTAAAGGGTTAAATTAAACCTTGAAATTTCAGTTTCTCAGAGTAAGTCTCTTAGATCAGAAAATTCTCCCAGTCAAATTAGTTTCAAAATATTCAACAGCATATTCCTTATGTCATAAGGAATTTGTAATTTCTGGTATAAACCCTTTGTGACATATTGCTCATCACCCAGGGGAGACGATTGGCTGTGGTGTTAGCGTGGTCAACTGGTAATCAGCCGGGCAAGGTTCAATTCCCGCTCGACTCTCAGGCAATCAAGTGGGTGACGAGTAATCGGTAGAAGCTTAGGCCATCTTCTTCACTCCTCATTGCCTCTCACCACCCAAGAGTATAAATGGGTACCAGTGTAAAAACTGGCCCCCCACCCTCCATTCCGCCAAGCACAACCTCACATCCAAGCTTAGTCACCGTGACCGTAACTTTTGACACCAAAATTGATAGTATTCTTCGAAACACCAAGGACAACCTCCACCCCCCCCCCCCCAAGATTAGTAATGATCCCTTCAATCGAACTCGAGCTAGCGCAAAATTACATAATTACTTAGGTCACAGTAACCTTGACCTTTGACGCTAAAATCGATTGAAATAAATTTCAATTTCCCTTTATCCAAAATCTAACAATACTTACCATTACATTACTCATTGATAACAACCACTTTAGAGGTTGTGCCCTAAAACTTGACCTTTACATAAAATTGCTATCGATTCCTGGAACCGGGTAGCCTGCCAAACAACCAGGTACCCGTTACCTAGAACCTCTACTTGTTTGCACAGCACAAGCAAGAGGGAATTATATATGGGTCGCTCACCTCCGTGGGGCTGGGAGGCGGGTCCGTAATGTAATGGTAAGTATTTTCAGATCTCGGAGAAAGGGAAATTGAAATTTCCTTCATTCTCCATCAATCAATACTTACCATTAGATTATTCATTGATAACACCAGATTTGATCAGTAACCTGGTGGGAAGGGGTGAGCCAGCAAATGACTTAAGTGCCCCTAGAGAGAGAATGAGACTAGAAAACCTGACAAGACGTCCTTTTCAAAGAGGCCCCACAGGAATTCTGACCGACTCACCTTCACATACCCACCCTCCACCCCATTCCTTCTGCAAGGCGAGAGAACTGACGAACGTTAAGCCTCACCTGAAACACAAATGTGACAAATGGGTTAACAACACCTGACACATAATAGCCTGGGAATGAGCATGAATACATATATATATATATAAATAAAATACATGGCCGAGTCTGACATATCCCTCATATAGTAGGCCATGAATGAGGACTTGCAGTGCCATTGTGCAATGGCCATGATGTCCTCTAATGAGACACCATTGTATAGGGCTGTAGAGGCGGCTAGTCGCCCGATGTCATGCACCCTGGCACATTGCACCTGGTGCCCGGTCGCGGTTTTGTGGGTAGTCTGAATGCATTCTACTACCCAACATGATATAGTATCCATGGATGCTGCGCCATAAGGCTTTTTAATCCCTAGATGCTTATCATGTGACCGTAACATGTCCGTCCACTTTTTGTATTTCGTCAAAGCACAGACCAGGCACTGGCATCATGATCATACCACGTTAATTTCGGTAAAAAGATCCGTTTGGCGGGATATTTCAGATTGGTTCTTTGAAGGGAATTCTGCTCTCAGGAGCAGTCGTAGACCTTCAGATATAATAAATCTGTCCCTCTGCTGAAAGCACATGGATCTCACTATGTCTTTGTGCTGAGGAAGCTGCCAGCAGAAACAAGAGGCCCAAGGGGCCTGTATCACTCACCTAGACCATAAGTATCTCAACTAGAATGGTCATTAACAATAAGTAAAACTCTAATGAGTTGAGCAGACTTGTAACAAGAAACCAGAGGCCATGTTTCTTTATGTATCAACTTCTCTTGAACAAATTTTAATGGCCTTTAGTCATCAACATCATATCTCCAAAATTTCAGCCCAATCTGTTCAGTGGCTCTGGAGACGAAGTTGCTTTCATGAAAATCAGGCCATCCAAGATGGTCGCCCAACCATTTGTGCAAATCTCGGTTCAGTTCGTGCCCTAAATGATATTTTATGACTTTTGAATCAATCGCTCAGTTTCAGCTAAGATTTTTAGACATTTCTAAAAATCAGCCACATCCAAGATGGGCCGCCAGACAAATTGGCTTCGTTTGAACAAACTTGAATCTCTACAACCTAAGGATGCTTCCTGCCAAATATAATTGAAATCGGCCCACCAGTTCTAGAAGACATTTCAAATTTCCCATTGATTTAGTATGGGAGCTTTTGACAGGAAAAGGATCCAAGATGGCCACCAAACCGTTTATCCGAGTTTCGAAAATTGCAAATTTGTGATCAGAATGCCCAAAAACATAAAAACATTTTCAGCCTCAAAATCCATCAAATAAAAAAATCCAATATGGCCACCAAACATGCTGTATTTTGATTGGCCCACTGCGGCCATGTTTTTTTGACGGATCAACTTCACTTGAACAAACTTTAATGGCCCTTAGTCCCTAATCATATCTGCCAAATTTCGGACCAATCCCTTCAGCGGTTCTGGGAAGAAGTCGTTTTCGCTAAAACTAGGTCAACCAAAATGGCTACCGAACCATTTGACCAATCAAGTTCCCTTGAACAAACTTGGTTCAGCTCTTACCATAGATCATATTTCATGTGGTTTGCTTCAATCCACCAAGCGGTTTCGGAGAAGACTTAGGCGTTTCCTAAAATCGACCGAAATCCAAGATGGCCGCTGGACCAATTGGCCGATCGGCTTCGTTTGAACAAACTTGGATCCCTATGCCCTAAGGATACTTTCTGCCAAATATAATTGAAATCGGCCAAGTGGTTCGCAAGAAGACATTTTGAATTTCCTATTGTTTTAGTATGGGAGTTTTTGGCAGGAAAAAGATCAAAGACCAAATTGTTTATTTGACAGTTTTAAAAATGGCAAATTTGAAATCAAAATACCCAAAAACCTTTATATAAAGCCCAATTTCAGCTTCAAAATCTATCAAATAAAAATAACCAATAAGGCCGCCAAACGTGCTACATTTTGATTGGTTCATGATGGCCATGTTTTTTTACGTATCAATTTCCCTTGAACAGTGGTAAATTGAAATCAGCATACCGAAAAACCTATATAAAACCAATTTCAGCTCCAAAATACATCAAATAAGAAAATCCAACATGGCTGCCAAAATGCTACATTTTGATTGGTCCATGGTGGCTGTTTTTTGACGAATCAACTTCCCTTGAACAAACATTAATGGCCCTTAGTCCCTAATCATATCGCCCAAATTTCAGCCTGATCCCTTTAGCGGTCATTTTTGCCAAAACAAGTCATCTAAAATGGCTGCTGAACCATTTTGTCAATCATGTTCTCTTGAACAAACTTGGCTTAGCTCCTGTCCTAGATGATGTTTCATGAGTTTTGAATCGATTTCGCAAGAGGTTTCGGAGATTTTTCAAGACATTTCTAATAAGATCTCCGCAAACAGCGCATAATACCCCATCATGATGACAAACCAATGAATGAGAGCTAGCAGAAAATAGAGATTTATTTCTCAGCCTCAGATCAGTCATCCTATGAAGTTTCAAAGCGATCTGTTAATCGGTAACAGAGTTATCACCCAGAAACCATTTTCAAGATGGCCCCGGCCAGCTTCGGATCATTGTCCATTTTGATAGGTTTCTTCTCCATCCCCTAGTCCAACTACCCTATGAAGTTTCAAAGTGAACGGTAACGGGGTTATCATCTGGAAACCTCTCTGCCTGCCACCCGCCCCATGCCATCACATAATAACCCAAACCCCCATTTTTTGGCGGGATATAAAAAAACCCAAAAACGGACAAAATCCAAATCCGCTTCGCTTGAACAAACTTGGATCTCCATGCCCCAAGGATGCTTCCTGCCAAATATAATTGAAATCGGCACAGAGGTTCCTGGGAAGTTGTTTAAAAACGTTGACGGATGCAGAACGACGTACAGACGGTCGCCATGGCATAAGCACACAAGTCCAATATGGCCACCAAACACACTTGATTGGTCCACTACGGCCATGTTTTTTATGTAGCTCCTTCCCTTGAACAAACTTTAACGTCACTCAAGAGCCTAATAATATCTCCCAAATTTCGCCCAATCCGCTGTGGTTCTGGAGTCATTTTGGCAAAAATTTGGTTATCCAAGATGGCCACCAAACCATTTGGCCAATCAAGTTCCCTTGAACAAACTTGGTGCAGCTCTTTCCCTAGATGATATTTCATGCGTTTTGAATTGATCCCCCAAGCGGTTTCGGAAGTTTTTTAAAGACATTTCCATAAATTGGCCAAAATCTGAGATGGCCGCCAGACAAATTGGCCGATTAGCTTTGTTTGAACAAACATGGACCTCTATGCCATCAGAATGCTTCCTGCCAAATATACTTGAACAGTGGTTCTCGAGAAGACATTTTAAATTTCCCTTTGCTTTAGTGTGGGAGTTTTTGGCAGGAAAAAGATCCAAGATGGCCACCAAACCGTTTATCCAACAGTTTAAAAAATGGCAAATATAAAATCAGAATCCCTACAAACATATACAAAACCAATGTCGGCCTCAAAATCCATCAAACAAAAAATCCAATATGGCCACCAAATATGTTACATTTCGATTGGACCATCATGGCGGCCATGTTTTCTGATGGATCACCTTCCTTTGAACAAACTTTAATGGCCCTTAGTGTCTAATCATATCTCCCCAATTTCGGCCTGATGACTTCAGTGGGTCTAGAGTTGTTCTCGGGAAAACTAGGTCATCCAAGATGGTTGCCAAACCATTTGGTCAATCAAGTCCTCTTGAAGAAACTTGGCTTACCTCTTGCCCTAGATGAAGTTTCATGAGTTTTGAATCGATTCCACAAGCCGTTTCGGAGATTTTTAAAGACGTTTAGTAAAATCGGCCGAAATCGAAGATGGCCATCGGCCAAATTGGCAGATCGGGTTCATTTGAACAAACCTGGATCCCTATGTCCTAAGGATGCTACATATAATTGAAATAGGCCTAGTAGTTCTCAAGAAGACATTTTAAATTTACCATTGCTTTAGTA